>CM051040.1:17887302-18437802 GCA_027627225.1 Congeria kusceri
GGCAATAAATGACTAAGATTCTTTCATGAAACTCTAGGAATCTATTACATGCTCCATCTACTCGTTTTCAGTCTACAGTGCTGGGCTGCTGACGTAATAGTCCAAAGGCTAAGTGTGGTATCAATGCACTTGCCCATGTGCTTGCACTTTAATCTACGGTGTCAGTCATGGATAGACTGGCTACAGACAGCTAGTTACATATACAATCTTGCGTACATGTAACAACAAAACCACGTAAATAATCGAAGTGTGCATTAATTGTTGCTGTAGTGGTGCGCGCACTTTGTAAGTAGCAACCAAGCGGAATCAAGCAGTTAACGACGTCCTTAAAATGTTATATTTTCTTCTATACACGTAAAACTATATAACAGAAACATACATGTCATATTAAAAAAAGCTTGTGTAAATTAACTGGCGCTGTACATTTGAATGCCTAACATGTGTAGCTGAGCTTTAAATCAAATAAAAAATTACGTGTTATCAACGTAAGAAAAGGATATACGGATTTAAAACAGGAACCTGTGGCACAATTAAAAATCGCCGCGTTCAAACGTTACTGGTAGCGTTAACGATTCGCAGATTATATACGAAGAGCTCTACCGCTGTACAGAATCACGGTAAAGAACGCAAACTTGAAGAGCAAAACCTTTTAATCATTATTTTGTAGCCGGTGACCAGACAAGAAGGATGCAAACAAAGGGCCGAAGGTGCTAATTATCTTCTGCAATCGCCAGATTGCTTGTCCGTAATCGAAATCACGATAGGATTCATCGAGCGAGCAAAATGTGACGTGAACAGATAGTCCCTGATTAGGTCCAACATACTGTGTGCACGGTGTACTATTAATGTATAGTATTATATGTGTTTATGGTTTACTGTTTTTGTACGGTTTACTATTTTTGTATGGTGAACTATTTGTATCAAGTGTATTTAGAGGCATTGGTTTATTCACTATTTGTGTACGGTGAACTATCCGGGGTTAATGTATACTGAGGCATTGTTTCACTATTTGCGTACGGTTTACTATTGGTGTATGGTGAACTATTTGGGTCTAGTGTATCTAGCGGCATTGTTTCACTATTTGCGTACGGTTTACTATTTGTGTATGGTGAACTATTTATGTCTAGTGTATCTAGCGGCACTGTTTCACTTTCTGAGAACTGTTTACTATTTGCGTATGGTGAACTGTTTGGGTCTAGTGTATCTAGCGGCACTGTTTCACTTTCTGCGTACGGTTTACTATTTGCGTTTGGTGAACTGTTTGGGTCTAGTGTATCCAGAGGCATTGGTTCATTCACTATCTGCGTACGGTTTACTATTTGCCTATGGTGAACTGTTTGCGTCTAGTGTATCCAGAGGCATCGGTTTATTCAATATTTGTGTTCGGTTTAACATTTGTGTATGGTGAACTATTTGGGTGTAATGTATCTATAATAATTCACTATCTTAATGTTGTACTATTTACTATTTGTGTATAATGAACTATTTGGGTTAAGTGCATCCAGAGGCATTGGTTTATCCACTATTTGCGTACGGTTTACTATTTGTGTATGGTGAACTATTTGGTCAGTGTATATAGAGTCATTGGTTCATTCACTATTTGCGTACGGTTTAATATTTGTGTATGGTGAACTAGTTGGTTCATGTGTATCCAGAGGCATTGGATCATTCACTATTTGAGTACGGTTGACTATTTGTGTATGGTGGTCTATTTGTGTCAAGTGTATCTAGAGGCATTGGTTTATTCACTATTTGAGTACGGTTTACTATGTGTGTATTGTAAACTATTTGGTTGCAATGTACAGGTGTATAATAATTGGTTCACTATTTTAAGTTTGTACTATTTACTATTTGTGAATTGTAAACTATTTGGGTCTAGTGTAACTAGCGGCATTGTTTCACTATTTGCTTGTGGATTACTATTTGGGTATGATGAACTATTTGGGTCCAGTGCATCTAGAGGCATTGGTTCATTCACTATTTGAGTACGGTTTACTATTTGTGTATCGTGAACTATTTGGGTCTAGTGTATCTAGAGGCATTTCGCATTACAGACTCTGAAAACGACGTGTCGCCTGGGAATTTCAAATGATGGATCGCACATGCATATCCGGATAGCTACGAAGCAACGCCGATGGAATGTAACGTCTAACTGGGTGCATCTCAATTCTACCTTATTTCGTGCTATCATATATTTTTAACACCGAAATGCTACAGACAAGCATGATTCAAAATTTTACAGTATTGTTATAATTTTAACGTGATTTATACGCTTTTTTATCGTTAAATTTAGGGATAATACAAGAAACAACGACGTGTGTGTAAATGTCATCAAAGTAACATAGTACAAGTTTCATTGCAATTTAAGCGTTATTTTGATATCAATTATAACACCGCGTGACGTTTATGACCCCCGCGCATCGTGGATGATGAGCTAGGACGTTCACCACGTCAAACAACACGCACCGTGAGACGTTAAACCGATGTAAAACACGACAGAGCACAACGTTCGTAAGGAATAATGAGTTTCAGACGAGAACTGTTTTTGTGTTTTCTAAATGTCTCAATGGTATTAACGAGGCAATTTGACATGAACTGCATTATTTCATGGTAAGTTATTACTTTTCTATATTACCACAATAAGTGTTCTACACATATACACAGCATTTTCGTAGTTGAAACCACTATACGCATTAACAATACATAAACGAGTATTCATTATAAAAATATACAGCTCGCATAGCACGATTCCAAGTCTGCGTTAGTCGTCTAGCTGGTATTATCTACCTGTTAGTCGTCTAGCTGGTATTATCTACCTGTTAGTCGTCTAGCTGGTATTATCTACCTGTTACCTATCGTGTGTATTTTTTTAAGCCACACAAACAGCTAGATACTGCAAAAACATTTATATTCGTCGGCATGAAATTTCGTGTGTTTTTTATGACAAATTCGTGGGCACTTAAATTCGTGGATTTTCAATTTTATTAATTAAAAAAACTACGTCTTAGAGCGTAAATTCGGCTGAAAAAAAGGCTAGCCAAATAATCATTCGTTGGAAACTTAAATTCGTGATCGTTCCATCCTCGAAATCCACGAAAATGAGTGCCCCACGATTATTAATCGTTTTGCCGTAGTGCCAGTTAAGGAGGTGTCGATTTTTGAGTGCGTAGAACTAACACTTAGTTCATAATTACGTTCTGTTTTTAAAACTAAGTTTACTACTTTCTATTTAGATAAGTTGATTACGTTCGGTTTAGATCACTGAGTTTATTGCGTTCTGTTTAAATCATAATTAAGTTTATTAGGTTCTGTTTAGATCATTGAGTTTATTTCGTTCTATTTAGATCATTAAGTCTATTACGTTGTGTATAGATCATTAAGTTAGTTTCGTTCTGTTTAGGTCATTGGTTTATCACGTTCTATCTAGATCTTTATGTTTATTACGTTCTGTTTAAATAACGAAGTTTACTACGTTCTGTTTAGATCATAAAGTTTAATGATTTCAGTTTAGATCATTAAGTTGATTACTTTCTGTGTAGATCATCAAGTTTATTACTTTCTGTTTAGATCATTAAGTGTATTACGTTCAGTTTAGAACACTAAGCTGATAACGTTATCGTTAGATCACTAAGTTTATAGGTGAGTTTATTACGTACTGTTTAGATCACAAAGTGTATAACGCCCTGTTTAGACCATTAAGTGTATTTTGTTATGTTTAGATCACTAATTGTTTTGCGTTCTGCTTAGATGCATTATAAATGTTATATTAAAAAAATCCCTAAATTAATAAAATCCCTATACAAGAAAAACAAAGAACATGTCCGGCTGCCCCACTCCCTAGGCGCTCCTTTGAGTAGCGCCCTGTACCTTTGCTGATCCTAGATCTTTCCACATCCCTGCGCGTGTTTCAGCGTCGTCCCCAGCGTGGACGCGGTTGCCCGGGTGGTGTTCGGGGAGGCCCGCGGGGAGCCGTACGTAGGGCAGCTGGCAGTGGCGTACACCGTCGTGAACAGGGTCAGGCATGAGGCGTACCCGAGCACGGTACGGGGCCGGGACTGGGATACAACTTTTATGGCATTTTGTCTTAATAGACCGGATACAATAAATTATGTTGCGTTATTATTTTATTGTACGCAGTGTGCGATGAGATTTATGAAGTTAACAAAACATATGAGGGGCGTCGTGGGAAAACCGGGCTTAATGCATGTAAATAAAGTGTCGACCCGGATTAGCATGTGCAGTCCGCACAGGCTAATCCGGGTCGGCACTTTCCGCTTTTGTGGTATTTTCTGTTTCAAGGAAGTCTCTTCTAAACATAAATTCACTGTAGGCGGCAAGTGCCCTCCTGGATTAGCCTGTGCGGACTGCACAGGCTAATCCGGGACGACACTTTACGCACATGCATTAAGACCGGTTTTCTCACGACGCGCCACATATGTGATATTGAATAGAATGCGATTGTTTAAGACATAAAACGTCGTTAAAGTTGGGTCCCTCTTTTGTTTCTTCTTTCTTAAAAGGCCAAATATATTGTTAGAAGCGTCAACATTAGATTTATTTTCACATTTTATCCAAAGGCAAATGCTGGATGATATTAATTAATACTATACGATTAGCAGGATGACTTGTCATACAAAAACTTAAAAAATATCTATAACACAGCTATATTAATTGCGTTTTATGACGAAGATTTTCTCACCTGTCGAACCGCTATGTTTCAGGTTGCATCAGTTCTGGCAGCCACTTGGGGGAGCCAGAACCGCCACGAGTACGAAACACTGGATCTTCCCGCTCACGATGCTGCCTACAATGACTCAAAGCGACAAGTGAACAAAGCATTTTTGAGCGCGATAATGGCGGCCAGAGAAGCATTGTGCGCATGCGCGCCGGATCCAACGGGTTGCGCAGTGAGTTTCTGCGCCGGTGCCGGATGTATACAGGACAACGCTTACTACATTGCGACAAACAAAATACAAATCGGAAATCATAACTTCGCGTGTCGCGTTAAAGCCAGTGGGAAATAACCTCAGCACGGGACATTGACCTTTTACCACTATACAACATGTTCGGGCATTAATGTGTAATATGCAAAGATAATGACAATCAGATACTTTATACGGAAATATATGTAATACCCATATTCCACAGAGATCACGACTCCCACGAATCGCCCAAAATTGATAAATTTACGATTCGTAGTTGAATCGTAACCAGTTCGTGAAGGTTCTTAACTGATTCGTATATGTTCGTACTCAGTTCTTGCAATTCTTGTGCAGTCGGGAATTCGTGACAAAAGTTTTGAACTGTTCATAGTTTTTGCTACGAACTCCCGATTCCAAAAAATTCCGAACAATCGCAGTTAATTTGTAACAAATTCGTAGTGTATTCTTAGGCATCGTAAATGAATCGTAATCGATTCGTCTAAGCATTCGTAGATATCTATTCGGGGATTCGAGACTTCGCGGCTTGACCACGAATCGGCTACGCATCTGTCACGAATCCCGCGAATACACGCCGAAACTAAATTGAATTTTTTTTTTATTTGTACCGTATTCGTACATGCATTCGGCTTATTCTTAACTGTTTCCTAACGTTCGTGCAGTAGTCGTAATTTATCCTCGTAAATCGTAGTAAATTCTTGACCACATTCGTGTAATTCCAGCCGAATCCGACGAAAATTCGTAACTCTAAATATTGTAACCGTATCGTAACTGAATCGTAGAACGTCACAAGTTGGATTGGAAAATTTGCAAAATTTAACGAATCGTCACAAATCTTAACATTTATCAATTCGTGGCGATGAGTGGGATTCGTGGCGTGTGTGGAATAGGGACATAAGACATAAGACATGAGTTAAACTTTATAGAATAGAAGTTGTTTTTTCTTATGAAACACTATTAGTAAAAAAAGGAAATTTGTCGCAATCGTCGATTCCATTTAGATTTCTTATTTGATGTCGAATGTCGCATTACAGCTTCAATTTACAGCTTACAGATTTGTTATTTTCTAATTTTCAAGCGAAAAATAAAACAATATGTAAACTATGCCTTAATGTTTTTAAAACAAATGACAGGAAATTATATCAGTGTATATGACAAATTATTTGTGTAAAGAATCTCGGTAATTTCTGGCACACATTAATAAATAAAAACATGGGTCATTATAAGGCAGTCACTTGGGGATCAGTTTCTAACTCGTAACCAGCCATGATAAGCTGGGGAAGTTAATTACGATCAACGTATGTATACGACTGTCTTTTCGACGGTGAAATGAAAACGTTTAAATACAATGTACTATATGGCTTGTCGTACTTTCTTGGCGTGTGCGATTAATAGAACATCGCGGAAGAATGGCTGAGAAACAAAATATAATTTATGTTACCTTTACTGTGACATGCTGTCTATAATAGTTAATTAACTGTCATCTTTATTTTAGTTTATATATAATGTTGACACTTAATTTGATTTGTAATTAACACCTTAACTTACTAAATTATCTTTCGCATCAGACGGTATACAAATGTGCAATGTACTAGGTGCTTCATACCGGGCACTGAAAGACCCAGGGTCGAATGTGGAACGGGACGTATCCCGTATCATGCACTATCCTCTTAACCAAACTAACAAATCTTCTAGGGGCGATGGCCATATGACAGAGAATCCCGGTGCACTCGATAAAAATTAACTCAGGGCTCATACACTATATATCAAAAATTGAAAATAATTGATCAATTTTAATATTCGTTGTAATTGTGTACACTTACACTTACTGTACAATATTGTATAAGTGTACTGAGTATACGTGCAGCAGACGGCACTATAAACATCCTAACGACGTCAGGTCGGCCCTTATCTGTTACCCTGGTAACCTTAGACAGTCGTAGAGTTCCTTAAAGTGCCGGGGCTGTGTTGACCAAGATAACGATTGATCTGAACTTGGCGCAAGTGGTGAACTAGAAAACAAAATCATTAACGTAAGAAGGGTGTGTGAGGAGTAAAATTGGACATAATCGTCCTAAATGTGGATAAAATGTTCTTTTTATTAAATGGTGTTGTGTTATGTTTGGTTTGGAATACGGAACAAAATCCCCATCAGAATGGGTAGGTCATATACGTCGGCACGCGGTAGCCATATTTGGAAGACATTGTCTATAACTGATGGACAGTACGTTGGGCCCTTCTTTTTGTGTTTTTTATTCCTAATAAAGAATATGGAATATACAAATACATTAAACTGTTTATATAAATCACATTACTAGTTATACTAGTAAATCCTAGGCTGCAAATCAACAGTATCGTATACATATAATATGTATTAATTGTATTGGCGTTCTAGGTTTATGTTATTTTCATTCTTTAATATCGGATTTTTGTATGATTAAATACATATTTTAAACCTATTATTAAATATTTAGAATTTGGGAAAGGGATAAGTATATTGTAAAAATGTTCCTTATTAATTATAGTGATGAGGAATCTGGAACAGGGATAAGTAAATTGTAAAATGTTCCTTATTAATTATAGTGATGAGGAATCAGGAACAAAGAAAAAGGAAGCAACTTACTCTCATTAAACTCTATTCCCGTATTTATTTATTTAAAATCCGTTGTAGTAAAATGTTATGTACATTTCTTAAAACAACGAAAATCATTCAACAGTATTATGTTATTCTCATTGTATTGGTCCGGAGTTGAATTTCACAAATAAATTTATGAAAATGTTACATTAACATATATGTCATTCAAACGGGAAAAGTAGACCAGTTTAAATGCAGACGGAAATCAGACTGTCACGAAATCGTTGACAAATACGGTGGACTGCGAGTTGCACTTGTTTGTCTTCGTGATAGATGTTTAAAATATTTAGATCTATACATAGATATATGCTGGTACATGTTACACCGTATAATGTCTCAATAATAGCATATTTCGGTGAAACGGCTGGATACACAGTCATAAATTAATATGTTGTCGGATGATGACTACGGCGTAAAAAAAAATGCCCCGACCCTAGAACATTTTATTGGGTTTGTAAGATAGATTTTTGGTTTATTTACCTTTTTCAATAATTAAATGTGATTTTGGATAAATAAGTGTTTTGTTTTGATAGTATCAACTTATAAACAATGTTTAAGGATATTACTGATACGTTTTGAATATTTATTCAGTTTTAGAATCTTTAAGTTGACCATTTACACACAAAAAATCCCGACCTACCTACCCTAATTTTGTTGAGCATGTTTCCTGAAACAAACATATTTTTTTACGCCTAATGTAAATATAGTTCAAGAAATATCGCGTGTGTTTGTATAGTGGCATTAATAATTTTAGGTCTAACTAATGCCAAATATATTATTTGATTTTGGTACATAAATTATAGACACAAAATTGAAATCTTAAAATGTATTTACATATTTGGAAGTTTCTGTGTTCGAGTTTCGTTCTATTTAGAATGAAAACAAGTCATGCATTACTTTAAATAAGTGTTTAATTATATTCTATTTCAGTTCGAGTGTTTGAAGGTTTGCTGTTACTGATAATTCCATTCGTCTGTAAGTTTCCCCATCTCCAATGGGAAAATCTCGGCTGCTTCCGTAAAGCGTAAATCGTGTCGACGGAATCAGCCGTGAAGTTATGATTTGCACGGATTAGTTAGTTCACAACCTGATTGCTTTGCTAGACATGCTAAGCGCTTTTGTAAAATATAATAAGTTTACAACCTCAGTACTTTTTACAAATGTTTAGTTACTCGGCTGGGTTTCGTGAAATGCGTTTTGAAAGTTATTTTACACATACATTAATTTATACAAATAACGGATTGTTTCGCTCTACAAAAATTTCAGCATCTTAGCACATGAGATAATTTGAAACAATGTATTTGTGCAATTATATATTAAAACCATAGATTCATTTAAAATTTCTCCACGTAATAAAAATTTCGTGTGTTCATCAAATGGTTTCAAACTTAATACTGATTTATATTTTCACAACACTGATATCAAATTAAATAAGCGAATTTTAATTGATTTACTTATTATAAAAACGCCATAGTATAACATATAGATGATGCTGCGTACCACGAAACCATGCTATTAGATTTTATCAGCAAAGTGGTATGATAAATAGAGAAAAACAGGTTACTGCCTGGTCTTGTGTAATATATCAGGTTCGGCACGAATAAAATAACGGCTCGGCAAGCCTCGCCGTTATTTTATTATAAGCCTCACCTGATATATTACACAAGACCAGGCAGTAACCTGTTGTTCTCTCTATATATAAAGAAGGATCTGGAATCTGAAAAAGTGCTGCTCAAAACGAGGAGCGGGAGGGGGACAGGACCAATTCTTTGACGGATCTGAATCTTATAGAGAAGGATCTGGAATCTGAAAGCGGGAGCGGGAGGGGGACAAGACCAATTCTTTGACAGATTTAAATAATTAAGGTTTTTGTCATTTAAATGAAGCTCGTCTCTGGAATAGGTCATTAAATATGTGCAAATATAGATTCAATTTCAAAAGATATTCAACATTGATCTGTTGGCCAGCCCAGAAGGGCATTAGGGGGAACCAAAAAGGAGCAAGGCGCAGCTCCCTGCTGTTATCTCTAGATCTTTGAGTACAGTTAAAGAAAATAGGTCACAGTGTATATACCGTTCCAGTAGATATTTGTATGAATTCCAAATATGTCGATGTTTTGGAGGATACATTATAAAACAGAAGATAACTAATAATATATATGTATATAAACAGATAGAATACATATAATATACAATAAATATGTATATATGTATGTAAACAGATAGAATACATATAATGTATATGTATATAAACATATAGAATACATCAAATATATATGTCTATATATGTATATATTTATATAAACAGATATAATACATATAATATGTATGTATATAAACAGATAGAATACATATAATATATATGCATATATATGTATATAAACAGATATAATACATATAATATACATATATATATATATATATATGTATATATGTAAATAAACAGCAGAATACATACAATATATATGTATATAAACTGCAAGATTTTACTACTAGTAGTATATTACCGATAAGTTACTTAAACTTTCTGTAATACCTGAAAGGCTTCACGTTGGTTTATTGACTTTTAAAATAAGCGCACGACAAATGACGACCAAAGTTGATAACTTCAAGTGTTGTGTCTGCATTGTACGTGTTGCACATGCACAGATGGCGCCCTGGACTGTTTCAACTGCAGTGACCTGGCTTCTCTAGACGAATGCCATACAATCAAGACCTGCACCGAATCGCAGGTGAGCAACGTGTTAGATTTGAACGTAAAAAAAAACGAATACAAATAATACTGAGTACATATAATTCGTCATGAAGTTGTCTATTAGACGGTCAATCAATCACGACAGTGAGTGATTCAAGAAAGTGATCAAGTGCGTTGTTGAGGGAAGGAAAGATGATGTTGAGGCAGGTACGGAGTGACACACGGAAGGAAGAATGGAATGGCGCAGGGAAGGAGGTAAGGAAGGAGGTATGGAAGGGGGAAGGGAGTGATGTGTGGAAAGAGGTATGGTATTACGTATGGAAGGAGGTAAGGAGGACGCATTGAAGGAGGTAGGAAGGGATGCGTGGAAGGAGCTTGGCAGTGACGCATTGTGGGAGGTAGGGAGTGACGTTTGAAAGAAGAATGTTGGGAGGTAGAGTGCATTTAAAGAGACATAGGAGCCTGGGGGAAGGTAGTGAGGAGTAACGTACTAGTAGTAGAGAGTGACGCAGGGAAGGAAGTAGGTAATGACGCATGGAAGGAGGTAAGGGGTAGAGGAAGAAATTGACGTATTGAAGGAGGTAGAGAGTGACGCAGGGAAGGAGGCAGACAGTGTGGCAAAAAGGAGGTAGCTGGGAGGTAGATATTTACACAGGGAAGGTAGAGGGTGATGTATGGAAGGATGTAGACAGGAAGAAAGGAACTGACGCAGGGAATGAGGTAGGGATGGAGAAATGAATTGACGCAGGGGAGGAGGTAGATATATGGGTACGGAGTGACGATTTGGATTAGGTAGGGGGAGGCAATGAATGCCTTTGGAAAGGCGATATGGAGGGAGGTAGATAGTGGCGCAAGGAAGCAGCAAGGGATGGAAGGAAGTAGTGGCACAGGGAAGGAGGGTGACATAGTAGGGAGTGATGTTTTGAAGGTGTAAGATAGGAAGTGAGGCAGGGATGGACGATTGAAGTAATGTAGGGTATGGCGCATGGTGGGTGGTAGGGAGTGATACCTCATAAAAGAAGGATGTGTGAGAGATGGTGAGTGATGCAGGAAAAGATGAACGTAGTGAAAGACGCACGAAAGTAGGATGGTGGGAGGAAGGGAGTGATGCAGGAAAGGAGAAGAAAAAAAGCATGAAGGGAGGTAGGGATCTTAGTAGAAGAAAGATAAGGAGGGAGAGTGCAGACGCCGAGAAGTAGGGAAATAGGGAGGTAGAGATTGATGCAGGGAAGGATGACGGTTGGGAGGTACGGAGGGAGCGAGGACGGAGTATGGAGGGAGGTAGGGAGTGAAACAGGGAAAGAGGATGGTTGATGCAAAGACGGAGATAGGGAAGGAATATGAAGGGACGTAAGGGACGTAAGAAAAGGTGAGGAGGGAGAATAGGAGGTATGGGTTGTGATTCGTAGAGATGACTTTATGTAGGAAGCAAGTGAGGGAGTGGGGGGAAGGCAGCGAGTGACCCAGAAATACGCAATTGTATTAATTAGTGTTAAACGTCAATAACAAATGTTTGTTTCAGATATGTTACACCGAAACATACAACAAGAACGGAGCGGACCTGTTTGCCATGGGTTGTCGAGAAAAACTAGTGGGTGGTACTAACATTAATACTTAATTTTAAGTATTCATATAATTCGACAACATAAACTTTTTCAAAACTATTCTTAAAAATATGGTAGTATTAAAATGTGTAAAAGGCTGTTAGGTTTATTCTAGAAGCTATACAAGGTGTGATACATTCAGTTTGTTTTTTTAAATATTCATACGTATTCAAACATCTGATTAATAATGTAATATAATTTATTAGCTGTCGGGTTTTGAGAACGCAAACATTTAACATTCGTGTGCATAAGGTGTAAAAAATTATGTTTGTTTCAGGTAACCCGACCTACCTTAAAAAATGCACCGACCCTAGAACATTTTTATTAATCTTGTCAGATATATTTTTGTTTTATTTAAATTAGTTAAATAATTAAATGTTTGTTTGGATAAATAAGTGTTTTGTTTTGATAGCAACCACTTCAAAAGAATGTTCAATGATATTTCCAACATGTTTGGAATAGTCACACTGTTTTGGAATCTTCAAATTGATCATTTACCAACAAAAATCCCTACCTACCTACCCTATTTTTGGGGGGTATGTAACATCAAACAAACATATTTTTTACGCCTGATTAAAACATTGAACTTTCATCTTCACTTTGTATAACCTTTGAGTAAATACATTTCATAGATTGATTAATACCGTATATAGAAATAGAAAATCTGTCAGCAATATAGAACAATTTATATCGTATTTCATACAGGCACTGTTATTTGTCCCAGGTCTGCTCTATTAGCATGAGTCCATAGGGCGAATGCCAATACAGCTGACAAAGATCACTTATGTATGAAATCACTTATGTTATAAGTATTTGATTAATCAAATTTACGTTACTGACTAAAATTCCTAACCTCTTTTAGGTTTAATATGACTGTTTTTGTTTTGTTTTTATTTTTTTCAAGATGACGTCATTTTGTTTCTGGGAAATTTTCCATATTTCCAATTTCATATAGGAACAAGTGACCAATCAAAAGCGCTAAATCTCATACAGGCAATCACAATGCTTAGATTTCATACAGGAACAGTTGAATTCATACAGGAACAGTTAATCGTTTTATTTACTCGTACTAACTGATGTAAGACGTGCATTTTCACGGATATTGAGCGTAATATTGTAAAGTTGATTAATAACACATAATACAAAGCTGTTCCTGTCCGCAGTTCTGTGACGGCCTTGACATGACCAGCCTGTTCGGTCGGAGGGCCGCCCCTGGCCCAGGGTGTGTCCAGTGCTGCGGCCTCCACGGGTGTAACAAGTATCTGTGTCCGGTCAGGTTCACCACCCCACCGCCACCAGGCAAGTCATGGTTACCATAGTAACAGTTTCATTTCATTGATGACTGTTACTTATTGACAATTTAAACAGTTATACGCAGTATCACGTGTGATTTCAAAGAAAAACAAAACGCTGACAGAGTAGAAAGACTGTTGGGGACAAAAGAAACTAAAATCATGTGAATTATGAGTGTATTTTTGCTAAAAGGAAACATTTGTTTGAATGAAGTTCAATTTCCCACCTTTAAACTTTATGATTTGGCTTCTTATTCAATAGTAACGAAAAACAATTTTGTTCGAGCTAATTATCTTATGCAAACGGAATTATATACATGGCAGTTAACAAGTCAGTCTGCAAGGGCCAAAATATACGATGAGGCGCACCGATTGTTAGTGCTTCTTAGCCAAAGTTATAGATCTTTGTTCATAGCCTACTGAGTCATACGATGCAAGCTCTTTATTGTCCATAGTACAGTTTAAAATTAATAAATTGCAGTAATTTGTTGTCAAAATATTCAGAATGAAAACTGGTAACAAGAAAGAACTCTTTCGCACTGAGTCAAAAATAACCGATGCAGCGCATTAATTTGGTGGTCTTATTCCAGGACACTCCGGTAATATTTCGGTTACATACAAGTAAATAGCAAAAGTAGGGGTGTCATTAGTTTAATGTTTTTTTTGTTTTTTTTTAAATATAAATTGACCTCTCTTTAAACTGTAATCGTAATAAATCGCATGATATACACATTATAATACATATTACATACATTATCTTAAGTAATTAAAATGTAAGAAAACGGGTGTGAAATTTTGCTGTTTTGAAGAAGGACCCTTTCTGGTTTCGATTTACTAACTAAGAAAAGAAGTAGTTTTCCTCGATACCTGTTTTGGAAATTACCCTCTCAAAAGACCGTTTGCTTCCGCCAACAGTCTAAATAGTGCAGAAATGTATTGTATTTGATATTTCGGGGATTGAGCGTGAAACTATTGTATCTGATATAGAAATGTTGAGCAGATACAATAGTTTCACACTCAACCCTCGATTTGGGAAAACTACAGTACTGGAAGTCAAACCAGTGTAAATATCAGTTCCGAATAAATGAAAAACCATCCGATTACGATAGAGTGTACATATATAGGAACAGATACAAATAGCGTCATGCATTTAGTTATTTTCAGTTGACGGGAAGTGGTCCACGTGGAGCTCTTGGGACACGTGTCAGCCTCCGTGCGGCATCGGCCTTCACTTCCGGTATAGGCAGTGCGACAACCCACCTCCTTCCGCCAACGGGCGTCTGTGTCTCGGGGACGCGAAGGACGTGGCGCTGTGCCATAGCCAACCCTGCCCGGGTACATCCGTTAGCGAAACAACTCTGAGTCTCATGGGTTTTAAACAACGTTTTGTCTCGCGGGATTTCAATAACGCTGCGTCTCGCCGGATTTAAATACATGTAGATGGGTCTCGCGAGATTTAAACAACGCTGCGTCTCGTGGGATGTAAAGAACGCTGCGTCTCGCGGGATTTAAACCACGCTGCGTCGCGCGGAATTTAAACAATGCTGTATCTCGAGGGATTTAATAACGCTGCGTTTCGCGGGAGAAAAACAATGCTGGGTCTCGCACATTTAAACAATGCTGGGTCTCGCAGGATCTAAACATATGTGCGTCTTGCGGGATTTCAGTCAGCGCTGTATCTCGCTGGAATTTGTGATGAAACTCTCTTACGGTCACCAACTTCTAGTTTGGTTATGGTTAGATACAAGTAAATCATTGTGTATCCGTGGTCCATTCAAAAGTAGTGCCTATTACTAAAGAGTTCCTCTTCTCTTCTGGCATTATAGCCATTTAGGTATCTCAGACATGCCTTTTGTGGTTATTTCTATTATCCTATGCGTGTCTGCAACATTTGGGTGCATTTCATTGGAGGCTAACTTGAAATGCGAACTTTTGGGGTGTGTTTACTGTGGTATGGGGCTTTTGTCGAAATATGACTGCAGAAACCCTGTTTTCTACCGGTGCCTGCATTCAAGTGAGATGCATTTTCTTAGAAGTAACATGACATGTCTTTTTTATTGCAAATTTTGGAAGAGGACAGATTGATCTTTAAATTGATACCAGGCTTGCACAATCTAAAATAAAGGAAATGCTCGAAAAATGCTTGGACAGTTTGCCGTTTTATAATGGGACCCTGTGGGAATTGGATTTACTGGTTTCTAACCTTATGTGAACCAGCGTTTGAGCCCTTTAAATAAGTAACAGATTTACTTACCAGAGGGTCGCTTATTTCAGCCATGACATACACATACATCTAATTAGCATTGATATCACACTCATAACCAGCAAGATAAACACACGTACAAGTAAGACAGTTGTTAAAACTGGACTTATTTAAGCAAGACCAGTATTATATCTATTAAAGACAATACGTGTTTTTCACCTCCATGTTTGAATGCACGTGCTGATTTTATACAGATCCACCGCTCACTCCAAAAGCAACATCGGATCCTCAGACAACTACATCATCAACTTTACCAACAACTTCAACAACAACGACGACGCCCTCAGCGACGGCGGTCAGCGTTTCCGTCAGCACCCCAGTGCAGTCCACGACAAGTAGGCACTATAACGAACAATTCACAACTAACAACATGACCCAGAACCGTAAGTTACCATCCACGCCCGTTCATTGGTCAGTGTGTTGCTTGGCAACGCTGTTTGTACGCAGAATATTTAAGTGTCCTTCTAACCAGCGCTTTGCTTCCGCTTAGAAAGCGCTAATTATTTTGATTATTTTGTTGGGATAAAACTACTGTTCTTAGATTAATTCATAAATTGTGTTAGTTGCAAAAAATGCTTTACTTTGTTCACAATCTATCTAATATGTTCGTATGTCCACGAAACCTTTATTTGTGAAGTTTAAGCCGAATAATATTTTATTGCATACATATCATATAATATTACTTAGCAGTACTTACTACCTCTGTAACAGCGGGCCATTGCGCGGATCTGATAGACTGCTCAGCGTACTACCGGCCGGAGGCCTGCTTCGGAGTCTACAGCGCCTGGTCGCACAAGTACTGTCCCGTCCACTGTGGATTCTGTCCAAGTAAGTGGTCACACAAGTACTGCCCCGTCCAATGTGGATTCTGTCCAAGTAAGTGGTCGCACAAGTACTGTCTCGTCCATTGTGGATTTATTCTATTCGGGCAAGTTTTCGCACAAGTACAGTCCCTTCCACTGCGGGCTCTATTCAAGTAAGCGGTCGCACGAGTACTGTATCAACTGACTTGAAGTCCACATAACTAATTATCTAAGTGTGAACTAGAAGCAGTATATTCGCTCATGCGCAAAGAAGCATTCTAAACATAAAGTGAATATCCGACTGAGCTGTTATAAAAATAGAAGCTGCTATTGAAGTCCTACAGTAATAATGTCAGTAAGACCATTTGGATAAGAAAAGTCAGATCATTTTAGCAAGCAGATATTGTTGTCATCCGATCGTGTAGGCTGGTCCCATTATTAACTAGGTAATGGTTAGAAACAAAACCGGTTCTCTTCTTCGAATTCAATTCCTGCCTTTCTCGCCATTGCAGCCTCGCCTGCACCGTGCGTAGACGAGATAGAGAACTGCCACGAGTACGAGGCGGACATCTGCACGACTGTGGCCTTCTGGCAGTGGCGGGAGAAGCACTGCAGGAAGTTCTGTGAACTCTGCTAGCAGGGGTCGTGTACGGTGCCCAGTCATGGATATAACTATGAGGCGTGTCGTGGGAAACCCGGGCTTAATGCCTGTGCGTAGTGTCATCCCAGATTAGTCTGTGCGGTCCGCACAGACTAATCCAGGACGGCACTTTCCGCTTACAGTGGATTTCATTGAAACAGAAAATACCATGAAAGCGGAAAGTGTCGTCCTGGATAACGTATAGATATGTATATCTATATAACAATATGTGTAGGCCAGGTCGTAATAATAAACGGCTTCAGTTGATGTCTAACTTTTAGCATTTGCAAATGTATATCATTTAGTGTGACTTAATGACATTGCGATTTTTATGTATGCAGCGTTTTTTTTTTGTATATTGATAATTCTTTGTAATGTAATTATTCTTAAATTTTGGCAACTTTCATTGTTAGAATATTCTTCCATGTTCCGTGTACTTGCGTCATGTTTATATAAGTACTGTTTATACTGTGCGATTAAATATCACTCATACAGTTTATTATGTTCTAGAAACCATTATCTAGTACCATTTTATATAAGATAATTCACTAAAATGTTATTGCACTTACGCGTGTGCATGCTAAACTCTAGAACCTGTAAAAATTATGTGCAAAAGGCCATGTTCGGTCAGTTATGTTCATATATAATACATTAACGGAACTAACAGGTTGTTTTCAATAAAATTATTCATATAAGATCATTTAATAGATTGTTACTGTTTGTATATTTATGCATTCATAGCTCTAGAAAAGCTTCTAGTATGTGCAAAAACTCTTGTACGATTTGGTTCTGTTCATAGATCATATCTGAAGTAATTGGTTGTGTTCAATTCAATGTCCAAGTAAACAAGAAAGGGGTTGTTCAAATGTCTGTTTGTTAATATATTAAGATAATAGATAGTGTAAGTTTTCAAACAAAAATAAAGAAAATAGTTTTACTTGTATCTGTTATAGTATTTCTGATAAATGCTAGATTTGGCCAAAAAAATAATTTTGTGTTTCGGGCAATGGTCACAAAAAGTTAGGACATTAGTCGTTTATATCTGATTCTTTACAATCATTACATAGACGGCATTCACTATGACACATTTTGGAATCATTAGTAGTTTATATCTGATTCTTTACTATCATTACATAGACGGCATTCACTACGACACATTGTGGAATCATTAGTCGTTTATATCTGATTCTTTACAGTAACTTCATGGACAACATTCACTATGACACATTTTGGAATCATTAGTCATTTATATCTGAATCTTTACAGTAATTTCATGGACAGCATTCACTGTGACACATTTTGAATCATTAGTCGTTCATATCTGATCCTTTACAGTAACTTCATAGACGGCATTCACTGTGACACATTTTGGAATCATTAGTCGTTTATATCTGATCCTTTACAGTAATTTCATAGACGACATACACTGTGACACATTTTGGAATCATTAGTCGTTTATATCTGATCCTTTACAGTAATTACATAGACGGCATTCACTGTGACACATTTTCGAATCATTAGTCGTTTATATCTGATTCTTTACAATAATTACATAGACGGCATTCACTGTGACACATTTTGGAATCATAAGTCGTTTATATCTGATTCTTTACAGTAACTTCATAGACGGCATTCACTGTGACACATTTTGGAATCATAAGTCGTTTATATCTGATCCTTTACAGTAACTTCATAGACGGCATTCACTGTGACACATTTTGGAATCATTAGTCGTTTATATCTGATCCTTTACAGTAATTACATAGACGGCATTCACTGTGACACATTTTGGAATCATTAGTCGTTTATATCTGATTCTTTACAATAATTACATAGACGGCATTCACTGTGACACATTTTGGAATCATTAGTCGTTTATATCTGATCCTTTACAGTAACTTCATAGACGGCATTCACTGTGACACATTTTGGAATCATAAGTCGTTTATATCTGATTCTTTACAATAATTACACAGACGGCGTTCACTGTGACACATTTTGGAACCATTAGTCGTTTATATCTGATTCTTTACAGTAACTTCATAGACAGCATTCACTGTGACACATTTTGGAATCATTAGTTGTTCATATCTGATCCTTTACAGTAACTTCATAGACGGCATTCACTACGACACATTTTGGAATCATTAGTCGTTTATATCTGATCCTTTACAGTAACTTCATAGACGACATACACTGTGACACATTTTAGAATCATTAGTCGTTTATATCTGATCCTTTACAGTAACTTCATAGACGGCATTCACTGTGACACATTTTGGAATCATTAGTCGTTTATATCTGATTCTTTACAATAATTACATAGACGGCATTCACTGTGACACATTTTGGAACCATTAGTCGTTTATATCTGATTCTTTACAGTAACTTCATAGACAGCATTCACTGTGACACATTTTGGAATCATTAGTCGTTTATATCTGATCCTTTACAGTAACTTCATAGACGGCATTCACTGTGACACATTTTGGAATCATTAGTCGTTTATATCTGATTCTACCAAGGCACGTGGGTTATTCTGTAACAAATTATGGGCGGAGCTTAATGTTTTGAAAATAGTTCTGGAAATTCGCAGAAATTGTCCGTTAAATGCACTTGCTTAAACGGGCGATAGCAAATTGTGACAAACAAATCATTTTTGCATTATGTAGCGCAATTAAACCATATTTGTACTACATATTTTATACTTAACTTCACAAAAACGTTTACGTTTTGTTAATATGTTTTTAATTTGCGCTTTTTGGCATGATATTTTCACTGTATTATATCGATAAGTATGACATCATTCGCTCAATGTTTATCGAGAAAGCTGACGTCATTTTGAATTGTTATGATTTATTGATGTCGCAGAAACGCACGTGTGAATGCACTTCTCGGAAAATGGGCGGAGTATAGATAAATATAGTTCTCATTCATAACCTATCAAAATACGAATATTATATAAGATCGTGTTAGAATCGAAATAATTGACGGGTAACAGTTTGTTATTGCGTTAATAACCAACTGTTTGTTGTTCGGAACTCCAAACCGTTGGTTATAACTGCAATAACCAAAAGTTACCCATCAATTATTTCTTAATTATTTTTCATGGACAGCATCCACTATGACACATTTTGGAATCATTAGTCATTTATATCTGATTATTTACAGTAATTTCATGGACAGCATTCACTGTGACACATTTTGGAATCATTAGTCGTTTTTATCTGATCCTTTACAGTAATTACATAGATGGCATTCACTATGACACATTTTGGAATCATTAGTCATTTATATCTGATCCTTTACAGTAACTTCATGGACAGCATTCACTGTGACACATTTTGGAATCATTAGTCATTTATATCTGATCCTTTACAGTAACTTCATGGACAGCATTCACTGTGACACATTTTGGAATCATTAGTCATTTATATCTGATCCTTTACAGTAACTTCATGGACAGCATTCACTGTGACACATTTTGGAATCATTAGTCATTTATATCTGATTCTTTACAGTAATTTCATGGACAGCATTCACTATGACACATTTTGGAATCATTAGTCATTTATATCTGATTCTTTAATATTAAATATTGCAACAGTTTCACTTGCACAGATACTCACAAATAATATTCATAACAGCTTCAGCGCTGTCTTTGTAGTCCAGATGCATTTCTTTATAATCCTCATCTTGTACAATATGCTCCAACGTTTCCTTTATTCTTCCAAGATCAAAGAGTAAATGCTTGATGCTCCCAGGACTGGACAAAGTTTCTAGTACACCTATCATTGGTCCTTGATATGTTTCTTCAATGGATTCTGTATCCCTAACTGCAACACAGTTGCAGCAGGTTCTTATGCCACATTTAGTACATTCCACAGAGTCTCTCCAATTGAGATCTAAATTCAACGGTCTATCAGTCTTCTCAATTGCACTAATGTCTTCCTGATCACAGCTTGTATTTATTTCATCTGTCAGCAAGCAAATAGAACAAGCACTATTTTCTTCTGTTGCAATGTCATACTGATTCCTTGCACTGCAGTTACCACAAGAAGTTATGCTGTCTATTTGATGAGACACAGATGGCCAATACTTAATACCTATACCTTGTAGTGTCCGTATTCTATGAATGGCTACTGTATGCAGCATTTTAATGAATGTCTCGTAGTCTATTCCAGCACTTGCACTGAGAATTATCTACAAAGAAAAGTAGTCTTTAAGTGCCTTTCTTTAAGTGCCCAATAAAATACTCCGCCACTATTATAATATTTGAGGCGTGTCGTGGGAAAACTGGGCTTAATGCACATGCCTAAAGTGTCACTTTCCGCCCACAATGGATTTATGTTTAGAAGAGACTTCTGTAAAACAGAAAATACCATAAAAGCGGAAAGTGTCGTTCTGGATCCAAGACGACATTTTACGCACATGTATTAAGCCCGGGTTTGCCATGACACGTCCCATTTGTTATCTCATTTAGAAACACATCAAATTTCCCCTTTCCAGCTATTTACAGTCAAATTTGTGCCGGAGTAAAGAAAAATTGGCATTATTGATATTCCCAGCATAATAGTCTAAAACTCACAACACACTATCGCATTACAATTCCCTATAACTTTAAACCCACTAGAATCCGATTCATATGATCTATCGTCAACAGTTAATCAGGTGTTGGCCAAGTACAGTAAAAATGCAATACTGCAAATAGCGATACTACGAAACGATGGGATCCTACGAATAAGGCCGTCTGTCCGGTCCGATTTCCTTATATGTTTAACTACAAAAAGATGCTATACTACAAATTTGTGATACTATGAAAGATGCGTTACTACGGAAAAAAGTCGAGTCCCATCATTATGTTTACGTTGAAATGTTACCGCAATACTAAGAATTATATTGTCACGGACACTTTTCACATCTTCTCGATGAAATTTAACACCTCTGCCCAGTCAGACACCAAGCCAGTTTGTTTGCACCATGGGCAAAGTTAATTGTTAACAAGTTTAGTTACCATTTTAAGCCACTTTAAATGATGCAGTGCGGTATTATTTGATTTTGACTGCATGATTCGTATTGGCCTATAATAATATGGCATGCTAATTTGATTTATTGTGCGCGAATTTTATACTTTTTTCTTTTTAAGGCGAAAACATCCACAAGTGTAGTGTCAAATGCAATTAGTTGAATAAGTGCTCTAATGTTGGTAAACGCTATGACATGACGCAAATTATTACTAAATGTAAGAGTATTACATTAGAACCGTAATTTCCTAAAGATGCTATACTATGAAAAACATGATACAATGAACAAATCCGTATCTCCAGTACGTAGTATCGCGTTTCGACTATACAATGATTGAATAACATGGACGTCTTTAGAAACATCAATTGTTAAAATAACTTACGTCAATAAGATTTTTTTTTTTTTTTCTCCAAAAATTTGAATGGTCAGATCTGTGATGCATGAAAAGTAAGTGTGTAACTGTGACTACTTTAAATCTACCAGAAACTTCAACACAAACACCAATTCCCATACCTGACACTGCTCTGTCCACCCCTCCATGCCTTTGCAATCTTCAATCTCCCGCTGCACAGCTTTCAGGTTCATCCGTAGATGGTTCCAGCAGAGGTCAAGGTTACAGCCATTTAACCAGTTGTGGTTGATGGAAATGGTGTCTTCCTAAAGAAATGTTATTTAGGATACTAGTATGTTTAATGTTACAAATGAAAGACAAGAAACGTGGAAATTCCACGAAAACAAATTTCCGAACTAATTGCATAAAAAGTCAGCACAATAATGAAAGAAAGTTCTGGGTGCCATATGCAATCCCAAGCGAGGTCTCATTATAATGTATCTATATATGAAGCAGAGCGACAGATAAGGATTCTGTCAGATTTGAGTATTACCCCATCATATTTTAAATAATTGAGTACTGGCAAAAGTATTTGAGTACTTCAAAGTATGTTACCCCTTTAAAATAAAAATAATTGCGTATTAGACGAAGTTGATCTCCAAATTTAGTACAACAACCACAACACGCAAATGGTGTGACATTTTCTTTAATTTAACACAAACACAACCATTTCCATTTGTCACAAGTTCACAATACTAAATCTGCATATTGTTCTCAACACATTGGTAACTAAACACTGGATAAACTCTAAAAATATTTTAAACTTCGTTTGGCAAAGAATGCTAAGTTTCCAAGGTGAGGTCTAGTTAGGTGAGGTCTAGTTAGGTGAGGTCTAGTTAGGTGAGGTCTAGTTAGGTGAGGTCTAGTTAGGTGAGGTCTAGTTAGGTGACCCGATCGTGTCAATTTTGCCATGATTTATTTTTTTTGCCTAATTCATAAATGACGTCGGAAACAATCCATTATGCGATTGTTCAGGAATTCTATGTAACCTCAATTGGACAATGTTTTGATATTATTTAGAAGATCTAATGCCAATGTGAATAAAATATTACTGAATATTTCAGTGGTTTCTCGGCTATTTTTAATTGAAAACCTCAAATAATTTTGCATATTATAATAAAAATATTATCTTCGAATTTAGGGTACATCAAATTTGGGTTGAACTAGGAACCTTGCTAATAATTTTATGAAAATATGTTCGACAATGGAAATCGACGATGACAATGATTGTGAGGCAAAACAAGTCAGTAACCATTGATTTTGTACAATTTAAATTTGTTTTGTCTGCATCTGACTGTGAGACATTTGTCCCGGAATACTCACTAGCATGACCAATGCATTTCGAAATCACTGAACATAAATAAAGAAAACGAAAGTTGTTAATCTCGATTGGACAGTTGTGAACACTAGAAGTCACATTTTTTTGCCCAATCAACATTGAACTTGCTCAGAACATTTGTTCTTATGATATATCGGCCGCGTTAGAAAATGGTTGTGGTTTATGTTAAAAATAATATCCACTCAAACTGCTTCGCATAATATGGGTGTCTGTCATTTCCTAACAACAATTTCACCACCATTCGATCATTTTCGGCTGTTCGTACACATTGATCGGTCATTTCGTATTCATGACAGTTAATCTCTTTATGCACCGAGTTTGCCGTTTTTGCGTATTGGGTATTTTAATTGAGTTTTGTTACTCATCAAATATATATTTAATTGCGTAAAAGAGGTTTCAGAATTGCATAATTACGCAAATACGCGCCTTATCTGTTGCTCTGTATGAAGTTTCATTAAAATATCGCAATGCGTTCTCAAGTTATTGAGCAGAAACCATTTTTCTATTTTTAGTTATATTGACCTTGACCTTGAACTCACCCACCCCATATGCAATCCCAAGCATGGTCTAGATATAAGGTATCTATGTATGAAGTTTCATTCAAATATCTTGATGCATCATTCAAATATCTTGATGCATTCTAAAGTTATTGAGCAGAAACCATTTTTCTATTTTTAGTAACATTAACCTTAACCTTAATCTCATCCACCCCATATGCAATCCTACGCGAGGTCTTGATGTAAGGTATCTATGTATTATGTTTCATTAAAATATCTAGCTGCGTTGTGAAGTTATTGTGCGAAAACAGTTTTTCTATTTTTAGTAACAGTGACCTTGACCTTGATCCCACCCAAAAAATATGCAATCCCAAGAGAGGTCTTGATATAAGGTATCTATGTATGAAGTTTCATTTAAATATCTTGATGTGTTCTCAAGTTATTAAGCAGAAACCCTTTTCTATTTTTGGTAACGATGACCTTACCTTGACCCCACCCACACAATATGCAATCTCAAGCAACGCCTAGATGTAAGGCTTCGATGTAAGGTATCTATGTATCAAGCTTCATTAAAATTTCTTAATCCGTTCTCGAGTTAGAGAGCGGAAATGGAAAAATGATGCCACCACCCAGCCCGCCCGCCCGCCCAACGACATACCCCAATCTAAAAACCGAAATTTTTCTTCGAAAAATTTGGTTAAAAACTTAGTTTAAACCTATTTTATCATTTAAGCTTGATTGTGTCAAATGAGTTTGCTTGGATTTTTTGCTGTATTTAACAGTATTTCAGTCATAAAACGGCAGTCAGTTAACCTACTCACACTTTTCCGGGGCAAGCTTACTCGATCTAAACGGTTTACCAGTACCAAGTGCACATAGGTACTTATGCCAGCAACTGCCCTACTTGAATCAGATGTGTGGTGTAGCATGCACTGGCCACGCCCACAGGCATGACACGCCCATTGCTTGAATGCCTCTGCGATAGCAGAGAGTTAGAATTGTATGCTCGTGGAGTACGGATGTGAATAAAATGAGATTTACCTTCAATGGTGTTCAGCGTTCAACTAGTACCTTAAATGGTGTTCCTTAAATGGTGTTATTAACAGTGTGTTCTTACAGTAGAAACACTACATAAATTCTGATGCTCACCGAAATGCGAAAAACAGTGAAATTGTGTCAGGAGACAGAGTGCTTCTAAAGCAAAATCGAAACAATAAACTTGATACGCCGTTCAGTTCTGATAAATCTACGGTAGTTAGTAAGAGTGGAAATAGTGTTGTTGTTCGAGCCGACGCCGACGGTACCGAATACCGGCGAAATGTGCCTCACATGAGAAAACTGAATGAACGAAACCCGCCTCAGACAGACTCAGAATCAAATGTTTCAATTAATGAAAATGATCAAAATAGCGAGCATTCAGTAATAAATTATGGAAAAGATAGGCCGAATAGGATTCGAAAAATGCCTGAGAAATTCAACGACTACGCCATGACTTAAACGCTTTGGTTAATTAGCGTGATAATTTAATGTTGTAAATCAGCGACTGCGCTGTACTTGTAAACACATTTGCAGCTGGTGCCAGTAAATTTCATTTAGACTGACATTTGCATCAGCGTTAGGGTATGAAATGGGCTATAAAATGAAATTGATAAACGGTCAGATTGTTTGCTCGGTAATGTCAGACGAGGTTTAATGCGAATTGTATTAGAACATTAGACTTGCTAGCAGCATGATACTTTATCAACGTGTGCAGAATTGTCATGTTTTATTTGATATTTTTTTAGCATGATCGTTTGATAAAATACAATGTGTTATTTGTTGTTGAAGAATTGTTTTATCTTGTTTTATCAAATGTGAATGCATTGTATATATTTGTTTAATTGTGTGTTTGTATTATTAATGGTTTAAAAAAAAGGAGGGATTGTGGTGTAGCATGCACTGGCCACGCCCACAGGCATGACACGCCCATTGCTTGAATGCCTCTGCGATAGCAGAGAGTTAGAATTGTATGCTCGTGGAGTACGGATGTGAATAAAAAGAGATTTACCTTCAATGGTGTTCAGCGTTCAACTAGTACCTTAAATGGTGTTCCTTAAATGGTGTTATTAACAGTGTGTTCTTACAGTAGAAACACTACAAGATGTAGCGGGAGAATGGCCGTAGAAAATATTCCATGACCAATCCCCACACAAGTTTTGTGGCTGAGCTGTGGCTCGAACTCACGAACCACGGATTGAGAGTCCAGTGCTCTACCAACTGAGCTGGCCTGGCCCAGCAAAAGCCAGCCTTTTGAGTCAGTTACAGGGTATGGCCAATATTTGGTGTATTGAGAAAGATCATTGGAATGCACCCTGAGTGGGGATCAAACTCACAACCTCCCGATCATTGGAATGCCCTGAGTGGGGATCAAACTCACAACCTCCCGATCGCGTGGGGATCAAACTCACAACTTCCCGATCATTGGAATGCACCCTGAGTGGGGATCAAACTCACAACCTCCCGATCGCAATGCACCCTGAGTGGGGATCAAACTCACAACCTCCCGATCATTGGAATGCACCTGAGTGGGGATCAAACTCACAACCTCCCGATCATTGGAATGCACCCTGAGTGGGGATCAAACTCACAACCTCCCGATCATTGGAATGCACCCTGAGTGGGGATCAAACTCACAACCTCCCGATCATTGGAACGCACCCTGAGTGGGGGTCAAACTCACAACCTCCCGATCATTGGAATGCACCCTGAGTGGGGATCAAACTCACAACCTCCCGATCATTGGAATGCACCGTGAGTGGGGATCAAACTCACAACCACCCGATCAAACTCAAAACCTCCCGATCAAACTCACAACCTCCCGATCAAACTCACAACCTCCCGATCAAACTCACAACCTCCCGATCAAACTCACAACCTCCCGATCAAACTCACAACCTCCTGATCAAACTCACAACCTCCCGATCGCGTGGGGATCAAACTCACAACCTCCCGATCGCAAGGTGGACACCATGGGCCATATTCCAGAAACATCTTAAGTTTATCCAGGGGTGTGGAAATCCTATGTCCGACTTGTCCGACGCGGGTAATTTTATGGTCGGAAAAGGTAATTTTTCCTATCTACTTGTCAATGGACAAGTACAGTGTCAGGGTGTGAAAATGATGTAAAAGTTGGAAGTTAATTATCCTATTAATTTAAACTTAAAATTTTTATTATTAATAACTTATTGCGTTTCATTTATTATTTAATGGAAAAATAGATCAGAACGGCCCGGAATTAAAACTACAGTTATTTGGACAAGTGACTGTTGCATGCGGACAAGTAGATTTGTGCAATGAACTTGTCCATGGACAAGTAAACAATTGTTGATATTTCCACACCGCTGGTTTATCTTAAAATATTTTCACTTAAGTCCCAATTTTTGTAAGGTAATAATTTTCAAACTACAAATAAATTAATGAATCCAGTTATAGTTCAGTAAACAGTAGTTAATAATATGTTGATAATTAGTGTACATTTAGCAGGATTCCACGTATACATGGAATAAAATGCTTACGAAAAATGATGATCTTAAAGCTAAGGATGAGATTTCACTTAAGATGTTTCTGGAATACGACCCATTACACCGCTGTGACTTTAGAAAACTTGGATGAACACACAATTGTAGATGTATGCAGAGTTCTCATATTTGTAATTTCATATGTTTTGATACCAGCCTTTTAATTCTGTTAGAAAGAGCTCAATAATTAAAGTGCATTCAGAATGAGTAGTTTTTCTACATCAAAAGCTGATTTAGTCATTTTTATAAAATTACTGGTACTGCTGATGAAAATATTTGCAGACTAATTTGCGTCTCATGCACGCAATGTCGGAAATACAATAAGTACTATATATAATTATAATATATATATATTTACAACAGATAAAGTGGCGTAAACACAATTAACACAATAAAGTAAATTACCAAACATTTCTATTTAAAATGGAATAAAAGTTAAGAATAAACATTGCTTTCAAACGCACAATAAGCTAGTTTTTAATCACCAAATAGTTTTCGTCTGTACAAGCGGAAACTCAAATACATGTATATACGTTGACTTGACAGTTGGGTTAGGTTACACAACACCAATAAAAGATGCAAAACTAGACACTAGTACTTGTTGATTTATTTCATATTGAAGTGTTTCCTTTGTCATTTTTTATTATGTTTTTCCTTTTTGCTTTCAAGTTTAATTGTCACTTTAATCTGGTTATTTTGAAAAGAACTGATAGGAAAGACTGTACATACACACTGTAAGGCTAGTCAAATGTGATTTTGAAGCTCTTTTGAGAAAGAATAACTTACCAGATTTATAACCTGATGGTGCCAACCACTTGGTACAAATATCACTTGACCTTGACCCTGGATGACCTCAATCCTTCGACCTTTGACCTTTGCACCATGTGGAAACTTTTGCGGATTTTCCAGATCACTGCATGTGATATCATACACCAGATTTCCAAGTGTGTCTTTCAGACTTTCCTCACACCCTATAAATTGAACAGAAGAGGCTATGAACACAGGCTTAAACAAAACTTCCGTGTTTATGGCAAACCCACCTTACCAAGCAAAAATCAAAACGCTGACAGCGTAGAAAGACTGTTGGCGACAAAAGAAACTAAATGCATGTGAATTATGAGTGTATTTTTGCTAAAAGGAAACATTTATTTGAATGAAGGTCAATTTCCCACCTTTAAACTTTATAATTTGGCTTCTTATTGAATAGTATACGACATCATAATAATAAAAAGTAATGTGTAAGTAACGAAAAAAAAAATGTGTTTGAGCTAATTATCTTATGGAAACGGGATTATATACAAGCCAGTTAACAAGTCAATCTGCAAGGGCCAGAATAACCGATGAAGCGTAGTAGTAAGGCGTAGTAGAAGATTGTTAGTGCTTCTTAGCCAAATATCTATAAATAAACATGTTTATTTATAGATCTTTGTTCGTAGCCTACTGGAGTCAAAATAGATCATACGATGCAAGCTCTCGATTGTCAATAGTAGTTATTTTTTAAAATAAAATGACCTTTTTACAAACTGTATTTGTAATAAATCACATGATATACACATTATAATACATATTACATACACTATCTTTAATAATTAAAATGTAAGAAAATGGGTGTGAAATTTTGCTGTTTTGAAGAAGGACCCTTTCTGGTTTCGATTTACTGACTAATAGCCTGCAAATAAAAGAAGTTTTCCGCGATACCTGATTTGGAAATTATCTTCTCAAAAGACTGTTGGCTTCTGCCAACAGTCTAAAAAACACAACCCACAAGTTTTTTGCGACAACTGTTTTCCGTGAAATCCGTATTAATCACATTTGAGATATTTTTTTATTGTCTTTTGACTCAATGTGTCCAAAAAAAAGGTAAATGTTAATTCCAACCCTACCTACTGAGCAACTTTTTTGAGACCATTGCCAGAAACACACCATTTATTTTGTTTGGCCTTATGAGACATGTTGACACTGAATTTTAAACAGTAGTTCAACTATCCAGGTTTCATCAATCACAGCTGAAAAGCTTTCAGTATTTAGCTATTGAAACATTCAAAACTGTCTCTCTTCTCATTCAATATACAGTACTGTCTGTTATCTTTAACTTTCAAATACATGTATGTAAAAGTGGTTCCATATCCCCACAAAAATGTCCCGACTATTGTTTTCTTTTGAATGTTGGTTCAGTTGCGTAACATGATAACCGTGCTTCAAAATCGCTTTACGATGTAATCAACGTAACGTAACACATTTCTCATGTTTTAGAGATTATGTTTTAGTGAATAAATGATCATTCCATTGAAACCCAGTACATGTCAAAAAAATCACTGCCTTATAATACAATCATTTTGATTATTTTTTAAAATAGATTCAATATTGTTAGATTATGCTGAACTTTGCAAATGCCAAAAGTAACTGCCTGGGGTCGTATTCCAGAAACAAGAGACTTCATTGAAACAGAAAAACACTTCACGCACATGCATTAAGCCCAGGTTTTCCCCTGACATGCCTCGTTTATTTGACAACTTACTGGAATTAACAAAAGAAACAGTGGCATGCGCTAAATACATTTTTGTTAGTATGGAGAGAATAGCTGGTGAAACTAGAATTAACAGAAATCAAGATTCTTTTCATGTTTATCAAGTGAAATACATTTAATAACAAGATTCTGTGTTTGCCCCCAGTTGGTGCTGGGTAGCCCATTTCTTAGTCCAAATTAGGCCAAGGTCAAGAAAAAAGTGGAGATGGGTGATATGGGTGGATTGGGGATGGTCATAAGCAACAACTGTGTAAGTATCCAAGTGTTGGTGCTAGACAAAATGGTAAAATCAAGTTTACCAAGAAACAGCCCATTTGAATTATTCTAAGTGCAAATTAGGTCAAGGTTAAAGCAAAGTGAGGTTGGGTGATATGGGTGGATTGGGAATGGTCATAAGTAACAACTGTGTAAATATCCAAGTGTTGTAGTAAGAGGTGTTGGTGCTAGACAAAATGGTAAAATCTAGTTAACCAAGAAATGGCACTTTTGAATTATTTTAAATCCAAATTAGGTCAAGGTCAAAGTGAGGTTGGGTGATATGGGTGGATAGGGAATGGTCATATGTAACAACTGTGTAAGTATCCAAGAGTTGTAGTAAGCGGTGTTGGTGCTAGACGAAACGGTAAAATCGACTTAACCTTGTCACGGACGGAAGGACAGACAGGACGATCACTATATGCCTCCTGCACAAGATGCTGTGGGGATAAAAACAAATTGAATTATCAATGGCAAATGAGTGCATAGTCTGTTTAAATTAAGTTAATAATGAGAGGATAAATCATTGAGTGAAAATATGGGAAATCATGATTTTCTGTTTATAAACATGCTACCATTGTCCGTATTTAAATTGTCGTTTTACTTGTATCAATACGTCCAAGTATATTACGATTCTCACTTGCATTTTAACTGACTATACACACGCTACTGATTGTAAACATATCCTCACCTGGTGGATAGAAGATCCACTTCTTCCTTCCACAGATGTTGGCAGACCAGCTATGGGACCTGTACACGTCTGAATGGAACGGGGTCCTGCAGGGGAGGTAACTCAACATGAGCATGACATAGTTAATATGACGGCCATTACAAGGTTAATATTTCAAATCATGACCACCAATATGTCACCGCCACATGGCAAGTTAAAAGAATGAACCGTATATAGAGAATACTTGGTTAGTGTTGAATAAAGATAAGATTAATTTGCGAGACTTAGCAAGTGATTAATGTTTTTGAGCCGAGCAAATAATCTTATCTTGACACAAAATTTATCTAGTATTCTATTTATCCTCATTATCTGTATTTGTTTTGAAAATAAACAAACAAAAAATACCAAAATAACTAGAAAACGGAAGACATAAAATGGCATCAAGAAAATCAACAAATTGACATCACTGGACTGAGCGTGCATGCTTTATCCCACATTGTGGAAATAGCCGGGCCGGCTAGCTCAGTTGGTAGAGCGCTGGACTACAAAACCGAGGATCGCGGGTTCGATTCCCAGCCCGACCACATAACTTGTGTGGGGATTGGTCATGAAATTATTTCTACGGCCATTCTCCCCCTACCTCTGATTCAAGTAGGGCGGTTGTCAGTTACTGGCATAAGTATGTGCACTTAGTACTGGTAAACCAGCTTACCCGGGAAAAGTGTGAGTAGGTTAACTGACCGCCGTTATATGACTGAAATACTGTTGAATACAGCGAAAAATACAAAACAAACTCATTGTGGAAATACAGCTAAGTGTGTGTATATTTCAAAGTTTATGAGGTCCTTCTGCACCGAAGCTGCATTATGTAAGGACTCGGAGTGTGCCCCAGTACTCCTGTCTAATTTACTTACTAGAGACTCACGAAAGTTGAGACGAATTTTGAATCAGAGCTGCAAATTCCAGCTATTTATTTTTTACTGATATATTTTTAATTTTGGTGTGGTCTTGTGCTGTGGGGGGAAGCCGGATTACCAGATGGAAACTTCACCTGTCCGGTATGGTGAACACCAACCAAACTCAAATACGCTGAGTGGGGAGCGATCCTGGGCAGCCTGGGTTAGAAGCAAGTGTACCAACAACTGTGCTAGCCGGACAGTCAATACAGCTAAGTTCACTTCAAACGGTTTTATATTGTCAATGCTGGGTGATGATGATGAGATAAAGTTGTTCCTTTATCACTGTTTCCTCCTATATTTTTTTGTACTTAGGAACAGCAGAAATGTCAATGTTTATATGTGCATAATATTTTTTATTAAAGAATACAAAAGGCAAACTGTAGACGCAGGATTGTTAGGATAATATAGAAAGCATGAAACATTTAGTATTCAAAAGCATAAACAATAACCTTTAGAGGTCCTCTCATGGTAGATAGAGCCAATGTGAATTACAGGCCTAATGAAAAGATAGTTGTTTATATCGGGTAAATGAGTCAATGAAATGAAGTGAGTATGAGACCATAACATGCTTTACTCATTTAAAGTGTCAATCCATATATAAGACCCTCATACAATCCATAAAACCACTGACATACATGGTATTACAACGCAGGAGCGTACCTTGACTTAAAAAAATGTATAGGCACAAAAGACACTTTTCATGTCTTTGTCTTTTAAAGGGAGTTGTTCACAGATTTTCGCATTTTTTTAAGTATGCCATTAAATGTCTTAAATTGACAGATTAAAGCATCGGAACTAAACAGCTCAAGTATAATAACAAGACAAGTATGTAGAAAAAATAAATAAATATTGGTCCCAGCGGGGTTCGAACCCGGGACCTCCGGATTAAAAGGCTATCGCCTTAACCACTCAGCCATTCCAACTTCTGTATTTCACCCTGCATTATTTACTTTATGTAAGTTTTCCGCATGATGTCAACAGTTTCAACGAAAACAAATGCATTATAATTTTATCAATTTCAACTGATGATTACTCATAAACTAAACGGTTTTTACCCTGCATTATTTACTTTATGTAAGTGTTCCGCATGTTTCAACGAAAACAACAGAAACACTCCAAATTATTCAATCGTTTAGCGTTACAAACGCTTTATAATTTTATCACTTTCAACTAATGATTACTCATAAAAAACGAAACGGTTTTTACAGTATATTTCTAAGTCCGTAGTGTTATTTTGCTCCCTGGTATACACTGTTCTTTTATTTTTGGAATCGGTGACAAAAAGTTGAAAATTTGTCAATTCGTCAATCTGTGAACAGGTCCCTTTAATAACAGGGGTGTTTATATATGGTTTTAAATAACTAATTTAAGCTTATCACTAACAAAATAATATATAACATAATCATTTACCAATGTTCAAAGTAACAACACAGTGGGAAAAAGATCCCCCCTCAAACCTACCCCCTCTTCATTTAAATGCATTTTTTATGTTTCATCTCAGAAAAAAAGAGGGCCAAATGGCCCTGGGTCGCTCACCTGAGTTTCATTAGTCAAACAATTTTCCATGTGTTTGATTTTTATACGGTTATGAATATACTGATACGGTCTGATGGAAATGCGGCCTTAATCATCATGGTTTGAAAAACTTAAGTGACAACAGACATTCGACGACGAGTGGGGTTATTTACCCTCGGGACTTCGGTTAAAAACCATTGCCCGAGCACACTGCTTAACATATAAAACTCTACTTGTATAAAACTATAAAACATCCCTTCTTTTAAAGGGTGTGACACATATAATCTTTGCAGTGTGGGTACGGTGCTTTATATAAAAATCTAAGCGTAAAAATATATTAGTTGTACATAAAAATACTGTTTTTAACTGAATCTTTGTAAATAGTAAAAAGAAACAGTAATATCTGCTTTAGAAATATCTTAATTTAATTTATACAACACGAGTATAAACTTTAAAATCGAATATACAGCCTTTAATGAGGAATGCGGTAGCATGGGAAAGTAATTTGCATATTGAGCTTGATGCTAAAAACGGATAGTAATTGAACAAATCAAAATTCTCGTTACAAATCCGTCTGACCAATCAGCGTGAAACTTATATAATGACGTTAGGGTTGGAAGAGTACGCACTATTATGAACAACTGTAAAGAAATATTGAAAATAATAGATCTGCTAGATGAAAATATGCAGATTTGAATATGAAAATGTTTATAAAATTTGAGAGAATTAATTCTCTATGAATGCTACATATTTATATATGCTTTAATAAAGTATGAAGAAACTTTGATATGTAATATGCGTTTATTTATTGTTTTCTTTGCAGTTTAATATTTAGATAGAAAAGAAGAGAAATGAACAGACATTCAAAATTTGGGAAGAACATATTGAAATTGAAGCTTTTTCTTCAATTTGACCCAGTGACCTAGTTTTTGACCCAACATGAACCAGATTCGAACTTGGCCGAGATACCATTGGGACAAATGTTCTGACCAAGTTTCATGACGATTGGGCAAATAATGTAACTTATATAGAGTTAACAATCTTTTTTTTCAATTTGACCTAGTGACCTAGTTTTTCACCCCACAAGACCCAGATTCAAACTCTGCTGAGATACCATTAAGACAAATGTTCTGACCAAGTTTCATGAAGATTGGGCCAAAAATGTGACTTCTAGAGTGTTAACAAGCTTTTTCTTCAATTTGACCTAGTGACCTAGTTTTTGACCCCAATGACCCAGATTCGTACTCGGCCGAGATATCATTGGGACAAACGTTCTGACCAAGTTTAATGATAATTGGGCAAAAAATGTGACTTCGAGAGTGTTAACAAGCTTTTTCTTCAATTTGACCTAGTGACCTAGTTTTTGACCCCACATGATCCAGATTCAAACTCATCCGAGATATCATTGGGACAAATGTTCTGACCAAGTTTCATGAAGATTGGGCAAAAAATGTGACTACTAGAGGGTTAACAAGCTTTTTCTTCAATTTGACCTAGTTTTACACCACACATGAATTAGATTCGAACTCGGTCGAGATATCATTAAGTCAAATGTTCTGACCAAGTTTCATGAAGATTGGGCAAAAATGTGACTTCTAGAGTGTTAATAAGCTTTTTCTTCAATTTTACCTAGTGCCCTAGTTTTTGACCCCACATGACCCAGATTCAAACTTGGCCAAGATATCATTAAGAGAAATGTTCTGACCAAGTTTCATGAAGATTGGGCAAAAATTGTGACTTCTAGAGTGTTAACAAACTTTTTTGTCAATCTGACCTAGTGACCCAGTTTTTCACCGCACATGACCCAGATTCGAACTTGGCCGAGATATTATTAAGACAAATGTTCTGACCAAGTTTCATCAAGATTGGGCAAAAAATGTGACTTCTAGAGTGTTAACAAGCTTTATCTTCAATTTGACCTAGTGACCTAGTTTTTTTATCCCACATGACCCAGATTCGAACTCGTCCAAGATATCATTGGGACAAATGTCCTGACCAAGTTTTAATGCAGACTGGGCAAAAAATTTGACTTCTAGAGTGTTAACAAGCTTTATACAGTTTTCAATATAGCCAATTAAGGAAAACTGCCCCGCCCCCTGGCGGCCATGTTTTTCAACGGAGGGCAACCAATTTCGAACTCGGCTAAGATATCATTAAAAAAAATGTTCAGCGCAAGTTTCATGAAGATTGGGCAAAAAATGTGACTAGAGTGTTAACAAGCTTTTTCTTCAATGTGACCTCGTGACCTAGTTTTTGACCCCACATGACCCAGATTCGAATTCGACCGAGATATCATAGGGACAAATGTTCTGACCAAGTTTCAAGAAGATTGGCCAATAAATGTGGTCTCTAGAGTGTTAACAAGGTAAATGTTGACGAGGCACAAGCTTTTCCTTCAATTAGATCTAGCGACCTAGTTCTTGACCCCACGTGACCCAGATTCGAATTCAGTGGATAAATCATTGGGACAAATGTTCTGACCAAGTTTCATGAAGATTGGGCAAAACAAGTGACTTCTAGAGTGTTAACAAGCTTTTACTTCAATTAGACCTAGTGACCTAGTTTTTGACCCCACATGACCCAGATTCAAACTCGGCCGAGATATCATTGGGACAAATGTTCCGACCAAGTTTCATGAAGATTGGGCAATAAATGTGGCCTCTAGAGAACTAACAAGGTAAATGTTGGCGATGCACGACGCGTGACAGACGATGAACGACGGACAAAAGGCGATCACAAAAGCTCACCATGAACACGTTGTGCTCAGGTGAGCTAAAAATGTATAGGCATGCGACTACAGTGCCTTAAGGCAGCATCTGTAATAAAAGTTAAATAGAAAATAGTTGAAACATACTAGTAAGTAAAATGTTCATCACTCCATAGTATTACAGTCTTGACTAATACCAGTACTAACCAGGTGCCCTTTGGACCCATGTAGACGAATCTGTAGTCGTCCCGTGGCAGTGTATCCCAGAACTCATTGAGCCAGTCGGACTGGAAATAGACAGGTGTTGTGTAAGCCCCGTAACCTGGGTACGCTCTGAAACACAGGTGCAACACTGAGACAGGGCAGGAGCCCATTACCGGTATATTGGGAACTAAAGACTTAAAATATTGAAAAATTTAAGACAGTTATTTAATGAATGAATTACTGAAACTAGTGTTATTTTGGTTGAATTTGGTATTTAATGGTGCATAACTATTGCCATGCAAGTAGTTCCATGGTCTACAACTTAGATTCACATTTCCTATGCATAAAGGAATATGTCACTTCTGATTTTAATTTTGTTTCCATACCAACTGGGAAAAAATAACCGGTATTTGGTATTGGGAAGGGGTCCTTTTAACAGACCATGTTAAATATGGAAAATAAACACTGAGAGATGTCCAATGTATGACCAAGAATGTGAAAAGTCTGCCTAAAAAATGTCAACAACCTTTGATGCTACTTCTACGTGATTTCTACATATTATACATTTATTGAATTGAAATCCTGAAAAACAAATTCAGGCACAACATATTCAACCACCCATTCTTAGACTTTGGAATATAGAATAAACATATGATAGACTCAAGATGAAATCCTACATGCATTGCAAATTGTTGAATATGTTATTAACAAATCATTCTAAATAAAGAAAGATAAAATTAGCATTGCTGAATACCAAGTAATATTCAAATAAAAAGTGTTTAAAGATTGTTCTTAATTCTTACGTTATGGGCAGACAGATGTCTGTTAGCGACTTTGGATTACAGTGTCCTACTCCTGCACCTATCAACATTTTTCCCCAGGGGAGGAGGGGAGGGCATATATGGCACTTTAGACTAAAAGTGATTCCCGACAGGCGGGAAATTGACACGCCGAATGATTCCCGGTCCCGGAGATATTCGACTTTGGTCGGATTTTAGATCCCTGTAATATTGGGCCCAGCAAATTTCATACCCCTATAGCATCTCCCACTAAGAGGATTTAGACAAAAATGCTTGGCTCTAGGGTGGGGAAGTAGACCCCCCAAAATAAAATTAGTTGAATTCGCCCTGGGTCAGTCCGCCGCTCCCCTCCTGGGGGGAAATATTGATAGGCGCATTAGCGACTGTGGATTACAGTGTCCTATTCCTACCCAGTGTTTACTTCAAACACGAAGGATTTAACAGCAGAGTAATATCTGATCATGTGTTTGTTTAATGGTGAAAATGTGCATGATACCAGTGATTACAAAGGTTTAATGGGTTAGCCAAACATTTTTAACTGTTCAGTGCTTTTTTAACTTATAATAACAGGGGCCGGAACAAGGCTTCATCCCCAAGTAAAATTTCTTTAAAATCATGTTTTTTCCCAAAAAACTTTACACCCAGATTTTAAGTTCCCCTTTATCCCCAAGAAAAATTTCTTTAAAATCATGCTTTTTTCCCCAAAAAGTTTACACCTTGATTTTAAGTTCCCTCCATCCCCAAGTAAAATTTCTTTAAAATCATGCAATTTTCCCCAAAAACCTTACACCTGGATTTTAAGTTCCCCTTCATCCCCAAGCAAAATTTCTTTAAAATCATGCTTTTTCCCCACAAAATTGACTTTAGACCTGGATTTTTTGTTCCCCTATTCCTAATTTGTTTCGATAATTTTCCCCAAAACATAGGGTCTGGTCGGTATTCACAAAGCTCCTAAGGAAAATCTTAACTAAGGTTGTACTTAATTGAAAATTTCAGATCAAATTTTCGATGTTAACTCCAATGATTTACGTTAACAAAAGGGTAAAATTTGAAATGTCAGAGTAAATATTTACTATTTGGCGACATTTAAATGGAAAAAGAACTCTACCTGAAGCAACCACAGACTTAAGGAAATTTCTAAATTTAAGAAATCTAAGGAGCTTTGAGAACACCGGCCCTGGCCTCATCCACAGCATGAGAACACCGGCCCTGGCCTCATCCACAGCATGAGAACACCGGCCCTGGCCTCATCCACAGCATGAGAACACCGGCCCTGGCCTCATCCACAGCATGAGAACACCGGCCCTGGCCTCATCCACAGCATGAGAACACCGGCCCTGGCCTCATCCACAGCATGAGAACACCCGCCCTGGCCTCATCCACAGCCTCAGAAAAATCAGCCCTGCTGTTCAGCTTGTTCTTACTTTTGAAAGTGCCAGTCTTTAAGATACAGGCAGGGTTCATCCTCTGGATAGTTGCGAGCCCTGTATTGTTCCCAGTAGTCCAAATATTCACACATTTTCATCTCACACTTCTTTTGTGACTGGTAGCTTTCTTCTTTACAGTTGGCCACTGGTACCACTGCATCACCTGTCATCAGATATTCAAAGTCAGAGCAACTCTTAGATCATCACATACACACACATACATATGAGGGGCGTCGTGAGAAAACCGGTCTTAATGCATGTGCGTAAAGTGTCGTACCGGATTAGCCTGTGTAGTCAGCACAGAATAATCTGGAACGGCACTTTCCGCTTTTATGGTGTTTTCTGTTTCAAGGAAGTCTCTTCTAACCATAAATCTACTATAGGCGGAAAGTGCCGTCCTTGAAAGGCTAATCTGGGACTACACTTTACGCACATGCATTAAGCCCGGTTTTCCCACGATGCGCCTCATATGTATTTAATATTGCATGTTCAGTCTCTGCAAGTCTGTAAGACCTCGGACAAAACAGGAGAACAAAATGAGCAAAACACTGGTCATTGAAAAAGAGAGAAGAAAAGAGAGAAAAAAAGCACAATATTACATACATCTCAAACAAAGGCCAAGAAGAATCAACATCCCCTCACATACAGAAAAATTCAGGCAAACACAGATTATTATAAATACTAATATTTCCCTCAAACTTTAATTCATTGGAATTTCCAGCCACATTGAACATAATAATGTAATATAGAGTACCAACTTGTACTCTGCAGTGTACATCAGGGTAGGGATGCAGACCAGACTTCGCTGGGGGAGCAGGACTTAGATGTAGTAGTATAGGTGGTGGCAGTTATATATTAGTTGCAACATCTGCAGTAGTTTTAGTGGGTGGTGGTGGTAGCAGAAGCAGTAGCATTAGCAACAGTAGTAGTGGTGGTGGTGGTGTAGTAGTAGTAGTATTAGCATCAGTAGCAGTAGTAGTAGTAGTAACAGTAGTAGCAGCAACAGCAACAGCAGAGCAAAAGCAGTAGTTGTATTGTAGTAGTAGAAGTTGTAGTAGTTTTCGTGTAGCCTGAAAAGGCGACATATAGGGGTTACTTTTGGCTGCATCGGCGGTGGAGTTGTTGGCGGCGCGTACCCTTCAATTTGTGCAGACAATGAATTGAGATGTTTTTGTGCAGTTATTATGAAACTTTAGGGAAGTGTTAGTATAATTGAGTGGCATAAAAGGAAGGTTAAGATCGATTTTCGGCATATGTACTCTTATCGTTCTTGAGTTATGCACCCGTATTGTTTTTTTGAACTGCACATAAGGCTTGTGCAGACAATAACTTGAGAAGTTATTGTAAAATCCTTAGGTAACTTTAGGGAAGGGTAGGCACAAAAGGAAGGTTAAATTCGGTTTTCAGCATAATTGTTCTCATCATACTCGAGTTCTAGTTTTAATACCAATCACACAATTTTTAACATTTGAACAATAATAAAATTATGGGCAATAATATGTACTTTGAAAGAATGACAAATATTTAAAAAAAAATAAGAAAGAAAATTATTTGTACTACCTAGGCTACTATAATATATATTTAAATGTTCATTCTCGTGATGGCCTGTATCAATTCTGAACTTAGTTTTTCATTTTATGTGTATGGTATTGTTTAAGCTTTCATACATAAAATTTGACAAAATGCTTACTCTTACACCAAAAAGAACACAAAATACATAACAATTATGTGACTTATTAAATTCTCTAACAATATAGCTATACTTTTTAATACCGTATAGCAGGGGCTATTAAGCGTATGAAGCCATCTTTCCTTAGAATAATTTTTTCATTTAATCACGCGCCTTTTACCAAATATATTGACTACACATGGATTTGTTCAGTATTTATAATATAACATTTATTATTGTTATTATTATTATTATTATTATTGATCTCTGTACGTACCAAACTTATTGGGGTAGGTTTTCCCTAAAAACTTACGGCCTCAGTCCCATCCCCAGTCTAAAAACCAATTTTTGAAATATATATGTCAGTGTGTTTCGACATGTCTTGCTCCTATCAAATCCATTAAAAATGGATCTCTCTCACAAACAATAACAGCGTTTCTGACCGTGGTTAATTAACGCTCTCGTGGCCAATATTTATCTACCAATCAATATGTTTCCAGCCAATCAAACACCATGTTACCACACAGCCCCTCGAAAGTCCAGCCCGAGAAAGTCATACAATAAGCCAATTACGGCATACTAAGTGAAACCTTCATTACAGTTAATGTAAGATCAAGCCCATCCCAAAAATGATATCGACGGGCTCAGCTTGGGGGCTGAAGCCCAATAGCCAGACCTGAGCCTGAATCCGTGCCTGGACATTATCTAAGACCTTGACTGGATCTATTGTCTTAGTGTACCCATGACTGAGCGATTTCTTGTCTTGGTCATTGGACATCTACAGATGTTTGAGGACGGGATCAACCCATTTCACTGAGGTTTGTGTTGGTTGGCCTTGGGTACCATGAAAACCTGTCTGCTTGAATTAACTTTTGTACATTGTACCTGTTATGTTTGACTTTAAGGTAAATAATTCCATTTTTAAATTATCTGTTCAATTGACCTATTTATTTAATTTGGTATCTGTGTTACAATAGACCAGATCTGTTTTTACCTATTAACTTTGCAGATACTCAGGCGTTATTTTAAAGTCTTTCGCAGAGTGTACTTTACATTCCTCAAAAGGGGTTTCACTAGCATAACTTGTTAGGCCAACAAAAAAAGTTGTTTGTTTCTGCTAACGTCTTGGAAAAAAGTATGGTAAGTAGGTAGGCCTAATTTTTTTTGTTAACATTTTTTTCCTTCGTGACCCAACAAGCACAAATCTACATCTGCTTTAACATCTTTTTTTAGTGATTGGTTATAACTTTATTTTTTTAACTTATTAAAACTAATAATAAAACAAGCACACACTTGATATTTAATAGGCAGTTTATGTAAAAGTAATTGAAAACCAAAGCCAAAGTTTCCAAGTTCACGATCTTCACTTCTGACATGAGTTCCTATTTCCTTTTCCCATGCAGGCTCATTGTTCTTGGTTTTTCCAATTTAAACACACTGTGACACTGTACAAATTAGTACAGTGTACTCCCTCTGTACTGAAGACCGACCAGACCGGACCAAATGTTCGGTTTTCAGGGAGTTTCGGTTTACTTAGGGTTTAAGGCAAATTACAAAAATGCATGTTGATGATATTTATAAATTTTCTATTCAGATTTATTCAAACATGGCATATAACGACAGTACAAGCATAACACGTAACACATTATTAGAATTTGCACCACTATTTAAAATCATGACCGAAGAGAATGTGTAACCAGCACAACAATTTGAACACACCGCAAAGTCACCCTATATAAAATTAATTTCAATTAACACAATAAAGCATGTAAATAATATGCAAATTATGTTTTAATTAACATAATCATTAATAGTCGTTTCAAATTTACAACATTTTTGTAATAGAGCAATAAAAAATTAATTGATCGTTAAATGGTAAAATAGTTTCTAAACAAATGCAAACAGTCTGACTAACACTTGTTTTGTTATCTACTCTTATTTAATATTAAATACCCAATCACTTATCGCCTTCACATTCTTATCTCAAGTCTTAATATGGTGTCTAACTGTTGCCGCTAATTATCGGATTAAGGTACACTCGCCCCGCAGCAAGACTGTCACGCGGTGAAGACAATTGATCAACCGCAGATTGACACATTTTCCACCCTGTCCGGTTTACAGAGGTCAAATTGTACACTGAAACAAAGCGATGTACCACTCCCGCTGTTCGATATTCGGAATGCAAAGGTTCCGGTATACTGAGTGCTTTCGCATATTAAACGTATAGGGCAAAAAACGGGACCGGAGCGTCCGTTTGGTTTTCAGAGGTTTCCAGTTTATAGGGAGTTCGGTATTAAGAGAGTACACTGTAGTTCTGTTATAATGTGATTTCAACATTTGCACCAGGGAAGCCACAATGGCCACAAACATCCTTCCTTGAACTTGAATTAAATTTGCAGGTATAAAAACAATTTGTCCTGGCAGTTCCATGGTCTAGTGGTAACGCACTGGCTTCACAATCCAGGGGTCGCAGGTTCGAACCCCCGCCACACCATAACCTACTATCTTGTTTTACGCATGAGACGTTAAACAGAGGTGCAGTGTACTAGGTGCTTAACACCGGGCACTAAAAGACCCAGGGACGCCTCTGGAATGGGGCGTCTTCTGTATCTTGCACTATCCCCTGTAACCCAACTAACAAGTCTTCTGGGGCGATGGCCTTTTGGGTGAAATTCCCCGTGCACTCGATAAGAATGTACAACACACACACGTTTTCACAACTGGTTCCTGGCCACAACACCTGTTCGAGATAAGTACACAGGTTCTGCATCAATAGATGCTTTTTTGCCATTTATTATTCATAAGCACCTGCACACATTCAAACTTTATTAAGGCACAGACGCTTGTTATTGTTAAATGTGCGCCCAAATGATCAATTACTGTCAGTATTTAGGAGGAAAGCTCCGACGAAATTTGCAAAATGTGATTTATTTACTTACCTAAGCAAACCATGGCAAAGTTGTAACAAAGGTTAACAACTATTGTATACAAATGGTTAAACAACACCAATACTATTGCTGAATTGACTGGTTCCGCGGTTGTAATATAATACTAAAATAACATGTCTAGAGGCTGGATCCCAGTCTAGTTACTGCCTTCCAAACTCCTCGCAGTGGTTACTACCCCATTGGTACTCTTCTCAGTTATCACTGCAACCATGAGTTAAAAACTTAAAGATTTGGAGGTTTTCAGAGGAGACGATTATGAGGAGATTGAAGATTAATTTTGTACAAATTTTTAATTTGATCATTATTTTTATAACAATGACACACACATGTTGCATTATTGGTCCAGGTATATATATTAAGAGTAAAAATGAAAAACAAAAAATAAATAAATAAATAAGTATACATAACGCAAAGATTTTACGTTGTCCACGTTTTTATCATGTGCTTGTCCACGATTTTATTTCACGCCAAGTGTTTAATTATGGTCACGTGGAACTTTGTGCCGGCAGGGATTTTAACCAGCTATGCTGGGACACAGTTAAATCTCTGCGCGGAGGTTGACTGTCTTCGTAACGAAACATTCAATAGTATTTGAAAAAACGCTAATATTTAAAAGAAAAATTTACAAACAGCAAAAAAAGTTTATGGTTGGGGGCAAAAAAACATGGTCGGTCGGGTTATTGGAAACAAACAACTTTTTTTTACGACTTAGTGCTGGGTGTATATTGAGCTACTTCTTATATGGGTAAGATGTTCCAATGAATTTAGCCCTATAATAAAAAGTTACACTAAATTTGTTGCACATCTAATAAATAAGACTGGAGAGTTGACTTAATTAATGGTATATAGATAGATAATGGTGGTGATGATAGCTATTTTGACGATGATAACAATTTGACGATGATAACAATGATGAAAGGTGTTTGTCTTCTGCTCACCAAACATTTCTCTCATGTACCCAAAGCACGGACGCCCATCTTCCGTCACCCAAACATTTCTGCTTTTCCACCGTTGAGTCAAATCAGAGGAAAACACACATGGCTTATTGGGTAAGAGATACCTGTCGAAAAAGTCATCGTAGTTAATTTCGCTCAATTCATCAAAACATTCTGCATTATATGACAACGAGCGCAGCCTGACTATTGAAGAATCACAAATATGATCCGAAACTGACAATTTTCTCATGGGCGCATCCATCTTGAAATACATGGGCCTGCTAAATTGATCGTTATAGAAAATGTCGAGGGTTAAACTCCGATAACGATATCTACATTCGAGATATTCGGATATGTCTACTTTCGGTTTGTAATTTATTTTCAGTATTTCATAACATTGGGAAACTGAACAACGTATAAATAGAAGTTGTCGGGTTTTAAAATTGTTACTATTGTTGTCTTTTTGTTCAGATAAGAGAAATATGATCAGCCTCGCATTTGGCACAGCGTGGGTAAGTTAGTATTGTTTGTGTGTCTGTCCGTTTACAATTAGTGCTATGTGCTTAGCCTCAGGCTAAGGCTTAGGCGAGTCAAGTTGGGTTGTCAAAGTTACTGAGATACAAACATGCATATAAAGTTTGATTTACATATTGATTTATTGATTTATATGTTGATTGAATGATTTTTATATATTGATTTATTGATTTATTTATATATTGGTTGACTGATTTATTTTATTTTATTTATTTTCTTTATTCATTAATTCATTTATTTTTATTTATTTTAATTAATTAATGTATTTATTTATCTATCCATCCATCCAGCGATCCATCCATCCATCCATCTATTTTATGTTTCATTTAGTTAAAAAATTACATTACAATAATAAATTAACCAAAAGCATGCTAAAATTAGACCAAAAGCCACCAGTCTTATATTAAGTAAACAAGAAATAAAAAAATGTTTCAGGGATTTAACTACTTTATTGCCACTTAATATTGCAGAATATCCCGTATTTTTTGAAGTATTTAGACTTCACACTTTCAGTTAATCTTGTAACCATTATTATTATTAGTAGTAGTATTATTTCTGTGTATTATTGTTATTATTAGTAGTAGTATTATTTCTGTGTATTATTGTTATTAGTAGTAGTAGTATTATTTCTGTGTATTATTGTTATTATTAGTAGTAGTATTATTTCTGTGTATTATTGTTATTATTAGTAGTAGTATTATTTCTGTGTATTATTGTTATTATTAGTAGTAGTATTATTTCTGTGTATTATTGTTATTATTATTAGTAGTATTATTTCTATGTATTATTGTTATTATTATTAGTAGTATTATTTCTGTGTATTATTGTTATTATTAGTAGTAGTATTATTTCTGTTTATTATTGTTATTATTATTAGTAGTATTATTTCTGTGTATTATTGTTATTATTAGTAATAGTATTATTTCTGTGTAACTGTTATTATTAGTAGTAGTATTATTTCTGTGTATTATTGTTATTATTAGTAGTAGTATTATTTCTGTGTATTATTGTTATTATTAGTAGTAGTATTATTTCTGTGTATTATTGTTATTATTAGTAGTAGTATTATTTCTGTGTATTATTGTTATTATTAGTAGTAGTATTATTTCTGTGTATTATTGTTGTTATGAGTAATAGTATTATTTCTGTGTATTATTGTTATTATGAGTAGTAGTATTATTTCTGTGTATTATTGTTATTATTGGCCTTCTTCTTATTATTATTGTTATTATTATTAATTACTATTATTTAGTTTTTTGTCATTATTGTTTAATTGGATTTCAATCACTCGGTGATCACACAGAAAAAGAAGAGTGTTTTTTTTTAATTTATTGTAATTAAAGTTTAATTTTACATCTTTGTTTACAATGTTGCTTTATTATTTATTTTATTCCTGTGAAACCAGTTACCCTGATGATATGATTGTATGTTGTACAATATGAATTCAAACATCAACACCCTGGTAAGAATGCCTAAAATATAGTTACTGGCATGTTATGATCTTAACAGGGTCCTGCTGTGTGACACCAGTAACTTTTCTGTTGTCTTTAAAGGATGCCCATGGCCCGTATTCACCAACCCATTCGTAGACTTAAGAATAAAGAACAGACTTAGACTCAAGAAAAATACTTCAGCGTTTGCAAATTTGCTGGATACCAACGTTGCTTATGTCATTAGCAAATCGTTCTAAATAAAGAATGCTGTCATTAGAGATGCTGAATACCAAGTTAGATTCAACATTAAAGCGCTCTTAGAACAGTACAGTTTCAAGAATATTCTTTATTCTTAGTCTTAAGTCTAGGCATAGGTTATTGAATACGGGCCCATTTGAGTAAATCATTTTAATGTCGCTGTAAGTTGTAACTATATAAACCTTCCATACCTTGTTGATGTTGGTTGCTTATAATAAATGAATACAGTATTTATTCTTTCTGACTTGGGTTTAAACATGATCTATGGTAAATTGGTAAACCTGTGTTAAAGGTTTGTGGTCAAGTTTATCTGGGTTCCCACTGGCTGGTGTTCTCTTTTACCAGTTATATGGATAAAAGTGATCATTCTTTTTTAAGGTTAATACATAGTTTAAAACTGCATCTTAGTGTTCACCTGATTTATGAAGTTTCTATATTATAACTTTAAACATTTCAAATGGCATAATTTTGTGGTAACTGTATTGATTTTTTGAATGTCTGTAAAAACATTACCATCTATAAGAATAATGAATATTTAATTTCCAAACATACATTTTCTGTATATGCTTTACAATAAATCCTTCAGCTGACATTCATGAATTTTATGAAAAGTGGATTGTTTAATAATTATTTTTTTCAGTGCTTGACTAGTAACCAGTTTATGTTTTGCAAACTGTCATTTAACGAACTGAGAGCAATTTAAAGATTTCCAAAAAAAATTGGTTTCTGTTTGACAAATAACAATCATTTTAAAGGATTGTTGGATTTAATCTTCCTGTGGCATCTTTGTTGATTTTCTTTTCAGGTTATCAAGCACGTGATGGCTTTCTTTGGTATCCGACCGTTCATCTATATCCCAGCTTGTGAGGCAAATGAAACAAATGATGATGACGTTATGATTGTGCAAGAGGTTGCCAGCGAATCCAGATACCAGAATCCTTACCTTGTAGCTCATAAGCTGGACTCAGAAAATGATGATGATGTAGTTATCACTGATGTTACACCTGGTGCAAATGAAAGTGTTAAACATCTTCGCATTAAAACTGAAGGCAATCGGTACACTTTAGCCAACAGTAATGCAATACGGTCTCAAGTAGTAGAACTTACTGGTGATTCTAGAGCTGATGATGTTATTGTGATTGAGGATGAGATAGAAGTGAAGAAGGTCGATGTTTCTACGGTCGTTAAACCTGCAGATGATCTTGGTTGTGACTTCACTGCGGTTGTCATTCCAAAACTGGAAACATCTGGACCTCCTAGTACAGATGTCACTGACAGTAGATCTACACGCATCATTCCAAATCTGGAAACATCTGGACCTTCTAGTACAGATGTCACTGACAGTAGATCTACACGCATCATTCCAAATCTGGAAACATCTGGACCTCCTAGTACAGATGCCACTGATGGTAGATTTGCATGCAGCGTTAACAATGAGGCTGGTCAGAATGAGGGTGATGATGATGTTGAAATTCTTGGCGTGTACACGGCTTTTTCTGAACCTCAACCTAGCACGAGCCGGGATGAAGAAATTGATGTAATCACGTTTATTAATTCTTTTGAAATATTTTGGTATCATTAGAGAGTTGTTTTATCACATGTGTCTGTTGATAATGAACTAAATCATTTTGTTCTAATATTTACTTGAAGGAACTTGTCATGCAAAAGAAGAGCCAATTTTTATCTGCTAAAAAACTTAATTGACTTGTTCAGATTTTTGCAAACTTTGCCAAGCAGAGGATAAATAAATTGATTCTTCCATATTCTTGATGTATGGCCAATAATAGTCATTGCAATGAAATGGTGTAACTTTACTACTGGTGATATTTACATTTTGCCAAAAATAGCAACTAAAATAATTTCAATTGCAATGTTGACTTTTTACCAGTTACTGGTATATTTCAGCTGACAACGATTCATGGTTACAGTGCCATGCCCTTTCTTAGTGATGCCAGCACCTTAGAGTACATCAGGAATTCCCACACCATCTTCATAATGAGGGGCTTGCCAGGTAGGAATGTAATTACAGTGTTTGTTTTAAGGTCCATTCCCCTGCTAAAAAAGTATATATTTTTCCACTATATTTACCTGAAAATTCCCTTCAGAATGTGAGCTTTATTTTGAAAAAAAAAAACAGACCAAAATCTGACAAAAATTGATGAAGATATAGGCATTTTCTTAAACAATCCCAGCAATTATTCATCAAACCAAGTTTGTGCATAATCTAAGTTGGTATCATTTGTAGCAAAACAATTGATTAATGTTTTATAACAAAGTAGAATATAAACATGTAATAAAGCTTTTCCAAAAAAGTTATTCCCCTTTTTTGCCAAAAAATGCCCCATCTAAAGGGCCCAGTTGCCTTTGCCCCAAAGGTGAAAAAAACAACACTGACTTAGTATTATAGGTATTACAATAAATGCAATAGTATTATAGGTGTTACAATAAATGCAATAGTATTATAGGTATTACAATAAATGCAATAGTACTATAGGTATTACAATATGTCAATACTTTTGGTATAAATAGCATTTTTGCATGAATTTTTCATTAAAACTGACTGTGTCTTTGATCTTTTTTACTGTATTTATAAACTGTGTTCATGCACGCATGGACACAGTTCAATTTTTGTGAGAAAAATTGGTAAAAGGATAAAAATATACAGTTTTGTGGTAAAATCAATTTCACTGATGCAGTTGTATCTGCAGGTGTCTATTGCACTAATTACTCTGCAAAATTCTGAAATTACAAATGGTAAATTGCATATAAAACATTGCTGTAATAAATCAGTTTATTCTATGTTTGAAGTCTTATTCCAACTTCACATAAATAATGTGTTAATAGTATTATAGGTATTACAATAAATGCAATAGTATTATAGGTATTACAATAAATGCAATAGTATTATACGTATTACAATAAATGCAATAGTATGGTAGGTATTACAATACATGCAATAGTATTATAGGTATTACAATAAATGCAATAGTATTATAGGTATTACAATACATGCAATAGTATTGTAAGTATTACAATAAATGCAATAGTATTAAAGGTATTACAATAAATGCAATAGTATTATAGGTATTACAATAAATGCATTAGTATTATAGGTATTACAATAAATGCAGTAGTATTATAGGTATTACAATAAATGCAATAGTATTATAGGTATAACAATAAATGCAAAAGTAGTATAGGTATTACAGTTAATGTAATAGTATTATAGGTATTACAATACATGCAAAAGTATTATAGGTATTACAGTTAATGTAATAGTATTATAGGTATTACAATAAATGCAATAGTATTATAGGTATTACTATAAATGCAATAGTATTAAAGGTATTACAGTAAATTCAAAAGTATTATAGGTATAACAGTTAATGTAATAGTATTATAGGTATTACAATAAATGCAATAGTATTATAGGTATTACAATAAATGCAATAGTATTATAGGTATTACAATAAATGCAATAGTATTATAGGTATTACAATAAATGCATTAGTATTATAGGTATTACAATAAATGCAATAGTATTATAGGTATTACAATAAATGCAATAGTATTATAGGTATTACAATACATGCAAAAGTATTATAGGTATTACAGTTAATGTAATAGTATTATAGGTATTACAATAAATGCAATAGTATTATAGGTATTACTATAAATGCAATAGTATTAAAGGTATTACAGTAAATTCAAAAGTATTATAGGTATAACAGTTAATGTAATAGTATTTTAGGTAGTACAATACATGCAATAGTATTAAAGTATTACAATAAATGCAATAGTATTATAGGTATAACAGTTAATGTAATAGTATTATAGGTATTACAATAAATGCAATAATATTATAGGTATTACAATAAATGCAATAGTATTATAGGTATTACAATAAATACAATAGTATTATAGGTATAACAATAAATGCAAAAGTATTATAGGTATTACAATAAATGCAATGGTATTGTAAGTATTACAATAAATGCAATAGTATTATAGGTATTACAATAAATACAATAATATTATAGGTATAACAATAAATGCAAAAGTATTATAGGTATTACAGTAAATGCAATAGTATTATTGGTATTACAATAAATGCAATGGTATTGTAGGTATTACAATAAATGCAATAGTATTATAGGTATTACAATAAATGCAAAAATATTGGTTGGTACAGGCAATCGTGTTTACATATCTGAAAATTCAAATAAAAATTTCAAGATATTGAGTTATTTTCTACTTTGTCATATTAAAAACTTAAAGCTAAGCGAGTTCAAGGTAGAACACTGTAGTAGTTATATTTAAGCAATGACTTGTAAGTCCATTACACCACTAGGACTCTAGATACCATTTGCTGCTACTGGTCAGAGCAGACACCATATGAGGCGCGTCGTGGGAAAACCGGGCTTAACGCATGTGCGGAAAGTGTCGTCCCGGATTAGCCTGTGCAGTCTGCACAGGCTAATCCGGGACCACGCTTTCCACCTACAGTGGATTTATGTTTAGAAGAGACTTCATTGAAACAAAATATCATAAAAGGGGAAAGTGCCGTCCTGGACGACACTTTACGCACATGCATTAAGCCCGGTTTTCCCACGACGCGCCTCATATCTTTTACACCACTTCGACACAAGATCATTATTTGTTGGCAATCATTCAGGCAGTGGCAAGTCCACGCTGGTTCGTGGTCTGCAGCAGCTCTACCCAGACGCAGTTGTGTGCTCGGCGGACCAGTACTTTATGGACAGCAGTGGAAAATACTGGTAAAAATTATTAAATTTATCTTAAACCTATCTATTAACAATGAATTTAAAGTACAATGTATTAATCTTTTGTCCTATGTATTAGTGATGATTTTTTCCCACCCCTACCTCATGCAGTCGAGGTTGGTCAACACAGGAATGTTTAATATCATCAGGAATTACAGATGTATTTTTCAACTATTCACTTATATTAAATATATTAAAAATTTAAACTATTTCAACTGTTCAATACCCATTTTAAATGCTCAAAAACCCCACAAGAAAACAACAGAACATGCATTTTATAGTATTTGCTTTAATCAATTATTCTGGCTTCACCTCGGGGTTCTTTCAAGCAGCCCTCGGTGCATTTTTCTATTCTGAAATGATACTTGCTAATTTTTGTATAGACAATGAATGAAATTATCGTTGTTAAACTAATAAACAACACAAAAAATAGGCCCAATTCTGAGCGGAGCAGAGTAAAATATGGTTTGTATTACAATTGCAAAAATTTATGTCTAATCATGTTTGAATCAAAATAATTTTCGCATGATCATTGATTATTGGCCAATGAACAACTCTTTGTCATTCTGATGCATGGCTATTAAACCATTCAAACTAATGCCCTCAGGGTTTTATTCCTACACATCACTACTCCAAATCGTTTTTTATTGGCCAATAAACAACGATAAATCAAAAAGTATTTCTTAATTAAACAATGTTTCTCCAATTATTCATTCGAAGCCCAGTGTTAACATTCTACGATAATTCCTTTTGCATTTCTGTCACCACTGGCAGCAAAGTATAACATTACACATTCTTACAAACATTATCCACCTTCCCACTTCCCATGTCTCCAGTTACGACCACAACAAGATTCAGGGTGCCCACCAGTACTGTCAGTTGCGGGCGGAGACCAGCTGCAGCAACAACACGCCCGTCGTCATCATCGACAACACCAACATCCAGAGGTGGAACATGGCCTTCTACTTCAAGTAGGTCACATTATATAAATATCACACCCCAACCGGGTCGACAATACATTGTATTGCCCTGATACAATGTATTGTCAATCGGGTTGACGCCTCAGTTAACATTACCATTTTGAGGGTTGACAATATGTTTTATTATACCTCACTTTTGTCTACAATGATAAATAACCTATTACCTATTACCTGAGAAAGCGATATTTTGACTATCAGAATTTTTTTTTCAACCTTTTTGACACGTGATCAAGCTAAAGTGCTTGTCAGGTCATGTGACTGCGCTGATATTTTGAATGTCATATAAGGGCAACTTACTACTTCATTTCATTAGCCTAATCACAGAATGATTGCCTCCCTTGTCGTGACGTCATATGGTCGTGACGTCACTATTCAATTTGTAAACAAGCGATTCTCTTCAAAAGTGACTGCCAGAAAAAAATGTCAAGATTTGCAAGTATTTCTGAAGAAGGAAAAATATTTAAACAATCTTTATCGGCAGAGATAAATGAATTAAAACATGTTTTACCTTTTTATTTACTTAATTTTTTTCGGTATAATAATATATAAATATCATATGGCAGCGTGTGTGACATTGATATTATCAACCCGAGGGCAGATTGTCACCTGAGGCGAATACCGAGTGGTGACATTCTGTTTCGAGGGTTGACAATCACCTAAGTATTCCCATTATCACGCTGGCATCGACAAAATAACACCCCATGGGATAAACTGTGCTTGATTTCACTGTGGAGTAAAGCAAACACGCGCATGATATCATCTTGTTGACTTTCATGACATGATTTTATGTTTTTTGTAATATCAAGTGAGTTTTCTTTCATTAATTTTCAATATAAAATCAGAAAATGATAGGATATCAATAGAATACTAGGTAAGTGTTGAATAAAGATAAGTTTATTTGCTCAGCACGAAAATGTGAACCACTCACCAAGGCTCATGGTTCAGGTTGTTTAATCCTCATTAAAAAAAATCTCTTTATTCAACACTAATCTAGTATTCTCTATATCTGGCCCCATGACTACGAACACTCTTAAGTTTAAACTTAGTCTTGATCTTAAATATTAAACCAATGGAACTCAAACTTCAAATGTAAGAAGCATTCTCATTGGTAGTCTTCATCTTAAATATTAAACCAATGGAACTCAGACTTCAAATGTAACAAGCATTCTCATTGGTCAATATTTTAAGTTAAGACTAAGTTTGAGATTGAGAATGTTCGTAGCCAATAGGAGGCGTGTCGTGGGAAAACCGGTCATAATGCATCTGCGTAAAGTGTCATTCCGGATTAGCCTGTGCGGTCCGCACAGGCTAATCCAGGACGGCACTTTCCGCTTTAATGGTGTTTTCTGTTTCATGGAATTCTCTTTTAAACATAAATCCACTGTAGGCGGAAAGTGCCATCCTGGATTAGCCTGTACGGACTGCACAGGCTAATCTGGGACGACACTTTACGCACTTGCATTAAGCCCGGCTTTCCCACTACACGCTTCATAGCATTTTCTGTATTTGTCGTGTTCAGACTAGCTCAGTCAAGCTACTACTATCACACGCTGGTCGTCGAGGCACAGACGCCATGGCGATACGACTCCATGGAACTGGCGGCCCGAAACCATCACAATATGGACAGAGAAACGATCGAGGCGAAGTTACGGAGCCTTCAAGATAATAAGCTGAAGCCGTCTTACTATGGGTAATATAACATTGTGTTTAGTTTAAACCAATCTTTTTTAGCTTGATTGAGTTGAAAGTCTGAGGCATATTGAGTCCGTCTGCTGGGTAGAACCAGTACTTTTCAGAAAGATCATCGAAAGCTCCCCGAGTAGGGATCGAACTTACATCATCCAGATCGCAAGGCAGACACCGTATCCATAACACCACTACGACTCATTAAATGATGTTTGATTGCAGACATTGGCTGGTTTAGTTTATACAGCTGGGGCCTCTTTCCCTACCAAAAGTAATGCGATTTTAGCTCAAGGTTTACTTTAAACCAGAATTTTGTGTTCCCCTAAATTAAGGGACTTGTTCACAGATTTCAAATGATAATTTTTCATAAACGACACTATTTTCAATATACATGTATTTCTTTGTCAGTAGTGTTATTTTGCTTGTTTATATATAATGTATTTGTTCCTTTTGGGATATATGATACAAAATTGAAATTTGTCAATTTGCCAATCTGTGAACAGGTCTCTGTAAGTGCATTGCCATAATTATTTTATTGACTGGGACTTTGCCACACTCTCTGAAAAAAGCCCTGATTGGGAACTATTTATGTTATATTTTTTATATCTCAAATAAAAACAAATTCAAAATATTTTGTAAAATAAGACCGAAATATAATCATGATTTTGTGTTACATGTAGATCAAACTTCTGAGTCACAATTAATTTGTGAGAAAGTGTCTCTTTTAGGTTGTACCGTAGCCTTTTCAGATTCATATTTCAAAGCATGTGCTAGCAAAGACTAGCTGAGCCACTGACTAAGAATCTAGAGATGACATACTGACTCTGGACTGTAACTGTCATGGAAATGAACAAGTGTATGATAAAACTTTAAAGCATTGCTGCTTCGCTGAAGAAATTGTACCAACTAATGTGTACTTCAGTAGTCTTTCTCACAATATTTGCATGCTGCATTTCAGCTGGTTTCTACGGCAACATGATTCACAGAGACTGGTCACCATGGCAACACAAACACTGGCCCGGTGTTCCAGGGAGTTGCAACACAGGGGAGTGGCTCCAGACGCGGCAGACTTCATGCAAAGTATGAGTTTAGCCCATTTTCAAAATATGAAAAATAAAAATTGTTTATAATTAGGTAACATATGATTTTAATGCATTTGCAGAATATGCAACATAACATTTGAGGTGTGTCGTGGGAAAACCGGGCTTAATGCATGTGTGTAAAGTGTCGTCCCAGATTAGCCTGTGCAGTCTGCACAGGTTAATCCAGGACGGCACTTTCCGCCTACAGTGGATTTATGTTTACAAGAGACTTCCTTGAAACAGAAAATACCATAAAAGTGGTAAGTGCCATCCTGGATTAGCCTGTGCGGACCTCACAGGCTAATCCGGGACGACACTTTATGCACATGCATTAAGCCTGGTTTTCCCACGACATGCCTCATTTGTTTGTACTGGTAATTAGGTACATGCAACATGTGATTTTAGCGCATTTGCAAAATATGACAGAATAAATATGTTTGTAAATCCCCCTGTAGGTATTATTTATCTACCACCTGAAACAATAAATATTTAGTATATATTTTTACTTTCTGCGGAATATATATTTTTATGCACCCGGCATCTTGATGCGGGAGGCATGTCCTGTCCGTCCTTCCATCCGTCCGTCCGTTACACGGTTAAGTAGATTTTACCGTTTCGTGTAGCACCAACACCGCTTACTACAACACTTGGATACTTACACAGTTGTTGCTTATGACCATTCCCTATCCACCCATATCACCCAACCTCACTCTGACCTTGACCTAATTTGCACTTAGAATAATTAAAATGGGTTGTTTATTGGTTAACTAGATTTTACCGTTTGGTCTAGCACCAACACCGCTTGCTACAACACTTGGATACACAGTTGTTGCTTATGCCCATCCCCAATCCACCCATATCTCCCAACCTCACTTTAACCTTGACTTTGACCTAATTTGGACTAAGAAATGGGCTATCCAGCATCAACCGGGGGCATGTGTGTTTATCAAACACAGAATCTTGTTTTACCATGAATTCAGAATTATTATAGCTTGGAAAACTTGGAAAACCTAAAGATATACTCAATGTACTCAATGAAAACTTGTCTTTTGCATGTCCTTTCATAATATAAAACAGTTATGTTAAAGATTGAGTCTCCTGTCACTCTCTAAGATGTTTTTACATTTGGCTATTTTCAGGGCTCCATGACTGTTTTGGAGATTTGTACACGGAGCCGAAGAAAATGCTCCACTGTACGGCTGGCTTCATGGGCAACAAGGGCAACAACTCTTACCACGAGAATAAAACTGTAATTGCCTCCCTTGGGAAATCTTTCAAACTCGTTGTTACCGGTCTGGTGTTCACTGAAAAAGCTGTTTGTGCTCAAGTGGACTTGTACCAGAATGGTACCGTAAGCCCGAAAACTGCAAATCTGAAAGAAAAGAAAGACAGTAATCCTGGAAACAGTAATTTGAACAGCACATCAGAGTGTTCAGATGACAGCAATGACATAGTTGAAGAGCATGCGTCTCCAAATGGCAGTTCAACCTCAGGAGGAACTTCATTGAAGAAAAGCAGATCTGAATTGCTGAATTTGTTTGTAAAAGAGGAGGAAGACAGTTTGAGAGAGAAATATGAAGGAGTGAAGAAAGGAGTGGGGTATAGTGCTCGTCAAAGTACATTTCGTCATGGCTGCAGTGCCCATGTGACGATCTCTTATGCTAAGAGTGGGCAGGCTAAATACAGCGGTGATGAAATACTGCGTATCTGTGAGCTGGAATTCCATGGAAAGCGTTTGACTGAGTTGGAAATGGAGGTGGGAAAGTTGAGAATTTACGAAAGCAATACATACCAGGTGCTTTTGAAGGAACCTGCTGTGTTTGATACACTTTTTCATGGGTTTTACACTGGAGGAAGAAGATAAAATTTGTCCTTCTGAGATTTTACCGTAGTAATTTGTACAAATGATCAGGTCTAATTGAAAGAGTGGTATATGTAAATGTTAAATAAAGATTATATTAAATTCAGGTATATTTAAATGAGATAAAACAGATGAAATTTCCCCAATACATGTCACATTTTAGGTGTGTCTTGGGAAAACCGGGCCTAATGCACGTGCGTCTGCACAGGTTAATCCGGGACGGCACTTTACGCACATGTAAGAAGTCCGCCTTATTTATTCTTAATGTGATATTCACATCTCTGATTTCATTGTGTTTCTAATATAGTTTGATTTCCAGTATTAGTATTTATTTCACTTTTTCAATGACCTATGATTGATTTCTCATATACATTTCCCCAGTTATGAATGTTCACACTTTTTCTCAACATATTTTTTATGCCCCCACCATCAATGATGGGGGAGCATATAGAGATTACCCTGTCCTTGGGTAGGTGCTTATGTACGTATGTACATGTGTACGTATGTTTGGATTCTTGTCCGGGCAATAACTTTGCCCAGCATTGGAGGATTTTCAAATAACTTGGCAAAAATGTTAAGCATAATGAGACGGTGTGTCGCGCGCAAGAACCAGGTCCCTAGGTCCAAGGTCACACTTAAAGGTCAAAGGTCATATACAACAATGTAAGCATTTTATCCCTGTCCAGAGCATAATTTTGCCCAGCATGGAAGGAATTTCAAATAACTTGGCACAAGTGTTGAGCATGGTGAGACGGTGTGTCACGCTCAAGAACCAGGTCACTAGGTCCAAGGTCAAGGTCACACGTGAAGGTCAAAGGTCAGATATAAGAATTTAAGCCATAGGCCCTGTCCGAAGCATAATATTTTGTCCAGCATGGAAGGAATTTCAAATAACTTGGTGCAAATGTTGAGCATTTGTGAGACGGTGTGTAGCGCGCAAGAACCAGATCTCTAGGTCCAAGGTCAAGGTCACACTTAAAGGTCATAGGTCAAATATAATAATTAAGCCATAGACCTTGTCTGGAGCATAATTTTGTCTAGCATGGAAGGAATTTCAAATAACTTGGCACAAGTGTTGAGGTTGGTGAGACGGTGTGTTGCACGCAAGAACCAGGTCACTAGGTCCAAGGTTAAGGTCACACTTAAAGGTCAATGGTCAAATATAAGAATTTAAGTCATAGATACTGTCTGAAGCATAATTTTGTCCAGCAGGGAACGATTTTAAACTAACTTGGCCGAAGTGCTAAGTATGGTGTATCGGTATGTTGCACACAAGAACCAGGTCCCTTTGTATAATGTCAAGGTCACACTTAAAGGTCAAAGATCAAATATAAGAATTTAAGCCATAGACCATGTCCGGAGCATAATGTTGTCCAGCAGGGAAGGATTTTCAATCAACTTGGCATAAGTGATAAGCATTATGCAGCGGTGTCGCATGCCAAAACCAGGTGCCTTGTTTCAAGGTCAAGGTTACACTTTATGTATATGTTACGATTCTTGTCCAGGCAATAACTCTGTCCGGCATTGAAGGATTTTCAAATAACTTGGCAGAAGTGATAACCATTATAAGACGATGTGTCGCTCGCAAAAACTAGGTCCAAGGTCAAGGTCACACTTAAAGGTCAAAGGTCAAGTATAAGAATTAAGTCCATGGATTCTCTATGGAGCATAATTTTGTCGGGCATTACAAAATTTAAAATAACTGGGCAGAAGCGGTAAGCATTATGAGACGGCATGTTGCGTTGAAGATCAAAGTTCATATCATTCCCCAGAGCATAATATTGTCATGCATGCAGGGATTTTCAGATAAATTGGCAGAAATGATCACAATCACCGGATGATGTATTGCATGCATGAACCTGACTTGTGAAGTTAGTGAATTACTTCCCTTTATTCATGAGTGTGCAAAGCATAATTAAAAAATGATAAAAGGCATTTTGTTGATTTTGCACAGAAAAATTTAAGATAGCAAGAGTAAGTGAAGCATACAAGAACCATAACTCATAATTGCCTAAAAGTTTTAAAATGTTTAATTACTACCCTTTATTGATTTTTTTTGCAATCACTAGGTCCAATCCTTTTGCAAAATAATTTGTTATGCATACAGACAAAGTGGCACCATGTAGAAATGGCTGCATAGGTGGGGGCATCTGTGTCTGTGGACACATTTCTAGTTTGTTCTGACTTCATGAGTGTATGCATTTATACAGACTTATTCTATCTATCTACTAGTATCTTCCATTAAGTCAAACCCCTGTCGAGGACTATGACTCTGCGCAGTCATCCCACAAATGGTAAGATTATAATAATAAAATAATTATTGTTGAAAACGCTTTATAGATACGCTGAAGTATCCACAATGTTAAAGAGGTAAATGCAGAACCGGAGTGTCTACAATGTTAAAAGAAGATGATTCTCTGTTCCTTTTACAAGAACTACGTGTGATTGTTGTACATTTATAAATTGTTTAATGTGTTTGTTTTAAAACTGGTTTTAGTTTACCAAGTGTGTTAAATGTGTTGTTAGTGGATCTTATTTATCCTCAGTTGTACAGTGTCATGTGAGCTTTCAGCTTTCCTTAGTTTTACTTTAATATTTTATTTATATATTATTTCTTACAATACCAAACAAATTTCATTACTATAAACATATTTAGATTGTGAAGGCATTGTAATTTCTTTACAATGTAAGGTGATAAACTATTGGAATACCAGTATTTATCATTGTTTTATCCAGTGTTATTATTTAATGTGTATGAATTTACAATAAATGATGAAATACTCTCAGAGCGTATGTATTAATTTGATATGTATTGATTGTATTTTGTGGTCAAGGTCATATCTTACCATGGAAATGGGGTGGGCACTTAAGGGTGGAACTATCTCACATTCCTACTTTACGGGACATTTTCACAGATATTTTAGGCGTTTCATGAGAAAATTGGGCTTAATGCATGTGCCTGAAGTGTCGTCCCAAATCAGCTCATTCAGTCCGCATAAAAAAGACAAAAGTATTGCTCCCACCGGGGTGCGAACCTCAGACCTCTGGATCAAGTCTAAAGCGGTAACGTCTCGGCCACTCAGTCTTATATACTTAATCGTGTATTTTCTACTTTATGTAAGTGATATGTGTTTTCAGCGGAACAGAAACACTCCAAATTAATCTTAATAATTGTATCCATTTCAACTCGTAATGACTCCTCAATGACATTATTTCCATACATATATTTCTATGTCTGTAGTGCTATTTCACTATAGCGGGGGAGTCGCTGGCATATACAGGACTTTAGACTGAAAGCAATTCCCGACAGGCGGAAAATTGACACGCCGAATGATTCCGGGTCCCGGGAAATTGACTTTGTTCGGATTTAAGATCCTGGTAATATTGCCCCCCGGGCCATTTGATACACCAATTAAGCATCCCCCACTGAGGGGATTTAGACAAAAATACTTGACCCTAGGGTGGGTAATTAGATCCGCCAAAATACAATTAGGCAAATTCTTGTGGGTTTGCCCGCTGGTCCCCCCCCCCCAGGGGAAAATATTGATAGGTGCATTAACTGTCCTGCTATGTGGAAGCCTAGAATGACAAGAAATAATGGTGCAGAATCTCTTGGGATGTGACTATTTTCAGGAAGGCGTAATTATGACATTAAAATTAGCTCCCTGGCCAGTTTTATATGACCTTCATATTTTTAGCAGAATGCATCATACATAGGGCATTTTGCTTGTTTGATTAATCGTCTGGGGGAATTAATGTAAGTATCAATGCCATATGATTTAGCGCAGACGTGGACACAAAAAACATTTCAACTGGTGCAAAATTGTATGCAGAACTGGGTATTCAATATCATCAAACTGGACCATAAAATGACAATGCCACCTCTGATTTTGTTATCATTTTATCCTATAACTACAGCTGAATCCATCGCGTTTAAACTTAAGCTTTATCCGATAGTATTTTCAGCTCACGTTTATTGCATCGTTATTTTTAGAACGCTATGTATTTCAATGTGACGTCATACCAAAATGATGATGTTTGTAGTACTGGGAAACAGTTATTTTTTAGCTCACCTGAGCACGAAGTGCTCGGTGAGCTATTGTTATAGGGGACCTCTCCAGCGTCATCCGTCGTCCATATGGCGTCAACAATTTGACTGTTATCGCGATAAAGACTATATAAAATCTCGGATGGGATTGTTATTGGGTCAGATCACACCAGTAACACCAGAGTTATTGCCCCTTTTTCATGCAAAAAGTGCAAAAATGCCCTTTTCCATCGTATAGACTATTTTCCATCCAATCTTAACCAAACCTTCACAGTTTGTGTATGACCATCAGATCTCAGCAGATGCCAAACATGGGCCAGATCGTGTTTCAAACACCAGAGTTATTGCCCTTTGTTTATTAAAAAAAATACAAAATGGACATTATTAAAGATAGAGAATTCATTTTTCATCCAATCTTCACCTATCTTGCACAGTTTGTCTATTATCATGAGATCAGACCAGAAACACCAGAGTTATTGCCCTTTGTGAAAAAAATATGCAAAAAATGGACATTATTCAAGATAGAGACTTCATTTTTCATCCAATCTTCACCAATCGTGTACAGTTTGTCTATGAACGTAAGACTACAGGTGAAGTCGAATATAAGCATGATCAGGCCAGAAAAAACAGAGTTATTGCCCCTTGTGTTTGGACATTATTCTGGATAGAGACTTCATTTTTCATCCAATCTTCACCCATCTTGCACAGTTTGTCTATGACGATAAGATTAAAGGTGAAGACAAATATAAGCTAGATCGAACCAGAAACACCAGAGTTTTTGCCCTTTGTGAAAAAAATATGCAAAAATGGACATTATTCAGGATAGAGACTTCATTTTTCATCCAATCTCCACCAATCGTGTACAGTTTGTCTATGAACGTAAGACTACAGGTGAAGTCGAATATAAGCATGATCAGGCCAGAAAAAACAGAGTTATTGCCCCTTGTGTTTGGAAAAAAACATGAACAAGTTATCAATGATTGGCTTGCACATACGATTTTTGATTCAATGTTGACCAAACTTACACAGGTTGCGCATGACCATAAAAATGGATTGATAACATTTGATTTCCAACAGTTGAGAGACTTGCATGCATTTGTTTGTACATGCAACACTGATGTCTTCAGAGCCTGCATTAACATCATTTATCATCATTTAACAGAAAAAATAATCAAGGAAAAAGCAAAACTTTTCCCTATAACACAAGCATCGCCATTATCGCATTGCAACTAGTTCTCCAAAACAGTTTGCAAAAAAGACATCAAAATCTACTGTTTCTGCATTTTCCAGTATTGTCAATGACTAAATGAAAAAGGGTCAGGTAAGAATATAGAGAAAAATTATTTGAGAACCATTAGCAAAAAAACGCACATCCACTACCCAACTCATACTTTAGTTATCCCATTGCACTAACCGATGTTTTAAATAAAAATTGATACTATCCCCCTCTGCATATTGTTCAGATACCTTTAATTTTCAAACCTGTCACAACAGTATGGTGTTCATCTGTACCAGTTCTCAGGTGAGTGCTTTGGGCCATCGTGGCCCTCTTGTTATATTTTTTTACGTATTTTCACGCCATTTACATGATTTATTAGCATAGCATAATAGGATAAATAATCATCTGAGCGCTTGGCAAGCCTCGCGCTCATCTGTTTCTAAGCCACGCATAATAAACTTCATCTTTATCCAACACTCACCTAATATTCTCTTACACCCTTAGTTGCAACTATATAATGGATCCACGGTTCACACAGTGTATACTTCTCACATTTACTTCTATCTATTGTGCAGTTGGATAATTTATTTTGACTTTATGTATTACTTGTCAATTATTTTTGACATTATGGTCTATGTCTAGTACACAGTGAAGCATTAAGTATCCCACTTCCAATAAGAAGCCCAAAATGAATGGGCCCATCTCCAACAGAATTTCCACATTTTATTAAATATGTATTTCGAAGTTTATGAGGTCCTTCTGTGCCACAACTGCATTATGTAAGGACCCAGCACCCCTGCCTAATTTACCTTTAAAGACACAACAAAAATTGGAATCCTACCTGCAATTTCAAGCAATTTATTACACCTGGAGGAAACCCCACCTGTCGAGTATGGTGACCGACATGCGCTCGGTAGGAATCGAACATTATCAAGTATCTTTTTTGTTGTTTTTTATTCATGTCAAATGTATATGATCTATACATTTTACATGTACATCCTCAATGCTGACTTCTCACATGCATCCAGACAGAAACAAGAATAAATGAGGCGTGTCGTGGGAAAACAGGGCTTAATGCATGTGCGTAGTGTCGTCTCACATTGGCCTATGCAGTCCACACAGGTTAATCCAGGACGACACTCCGCTTTTATGCTATTTTCTGTTTCATGGAAGTATATTCTTAATATAAATCCACTGCAGGGTAGGTGGAAAGTGCTGTCCTGGATTAGCCTGTGTGGACTGCACAGGCTAATCCGGGACAACACTATGCATTAAGCCTGGTTTTCCCACGTCACGCCTCAAATACAGTTTAAACAGTATATAAAACACATTTTGCACAAATACATCATGTTCATTGTAGGCAAAAACTTTAATGTCTGTTATCATCCTTTCAATTTGTTTTGGTGAAAGACTAACTAGGGTTGCCAAATCTTCTGGCACAGATACAAGATTTGGAGGAAGAGCGGGCTGAACAATTCAGTACCTACCAATTTTCATATAATAAACCAATAAAATGACAATAAAATTGTGCGATATTATTGTTTAGCTTTCTGAGGAGAATCTAGGCCTGTACCAAGCTTCTGTGCAACATAACATGATAAGAAAGCTTATAAACTTGTATCTATCTTCGCTTAAAAATGTGATTTGAAGTAAATAAGCCTATGATTTTCACAAATAAGTCTATCAATTTATAACACATCTTAAATGATCCTGTAGTTTGGATACTGAACTCCAGATGAGCATAAAAATGTGTGTTTCTTTAGTTATGCCTAAATGGTAAAAAACATGGATAAAAGCATTACTATTTCTATAGAACATGATCAAATACTGTCATAAACTGTATATTTCATTGATAAATAGAAGTTGAATAAGCTCACACTTTCCTTGAACCCAGTATTCTCGATTTAATATACCGTGGCTTTCCTCAATACAAGCACCCGATTCAGATGTGTGCATGCGCGACTCGAAAAAACTAAACTGTCACATGATTATCCTAAATATAAACAGCACTATTTTTAAATTACTCGATCGGTTACAGCTTCTGCAGACTCTATAGATTTTAAGATGATAAAAAGGAGGAAATCGACATAAAATCATTGTTTTTCAGGTAAATAAAAAAACACATGTCTAATTTTGTAATGTGTTCCATACGATTATGTAAGAAAATTGTGTATTTTTGACAATGTTTTTTGTTTTTACTATTAGGCCACCTGGAGTTAAGTTTCCTTAAACAAGCAATTCTTAAGGTGTTCAGTTGTTAATACACAATATATTCCGTTTTCTGTCTGAATGCATCAGTACAATCTTCATCGGATATTTAAATCGGCCGATCTTTTTGTTCCAAGGTGCGAATATATGTACACTGGATTTCCCCACACAAAAACTAAAACATGACATGCAAGGAAAATTGAAAATAGGTTCTTAATTATACTTCAATGTCAGAGCAATGTCAAATTGGGTCAGTAATAGTTCTTGACTTCAAATATTCCCAAACATATTGTTAAAACGTGTATGTACGATCTTACAACAGATATAGTGGCATAAATAAAATTAATCAAATCAAGTTAATAAACATATATTTCTTTTGAAAATGGAATAAAAGTCAAGAACAACCATAGTTTTTAATCACCAAATACTTTTCTTTGGACATACGGAAACTCAAATACATGTATATGCGTTGACTTGACAGTTGGTTACACAACACTGATAAACGATGCAAAAACTCAACACTATTACTTGTTGATTTATTCCCTATTGAAATGTATTGATTACCAGTAATATTTTTAAAATAAACACTCAGTTTAATATAAGATGAACATAGTTATAGAGTTACAGCATGTTATACAAAATATGGATTTCAAAACTTGAAAGCTTTAAGTATAACTATTTTAATTTGCATGGAATTTATAAGTTTAACTAATTTTCACACCAAGATACCTGGATAGTAGTGCAGTAAAAGCGCAAATGCATTTAAGGTCTTGAGGCATACATGTATGCCGAGTATGCACATATAAAAAATATTCAATAGAAATAGGCAAGGTATATGTGACAGTTTTTTATTTAATGCTAAGTAGTGAAATATAGAAAAATATCAGTGAGATATATCCCAAAATCACTCACAGTGAGGGACTACTTTTTTGGATCCCGAATTAATACGGTAAATGAAATGGACGTTCATCGATGCCAGGCTCAAAACTGTGAAATGACGTCATTATTTTGACGTCATGACGTTATGATTCCCGTGATATTTTCCAATAAAATGTAAAACAAAGGTTAATAAAGCATTAAATAAAAAGAAAATGTGTTTGTTTTCGGTGTGAGAACGCGTGATATCATCACCGGAAAGGGAGACAATTAACATAGTTTCACTCGCGCAAGCACTCGTTAAAATATTAATCGTCTCCCTTTCCGGTGATGATATCACACATTCTCACACCGAAAACAAATATCCTCTATATTCTGATAATCATATTCCTAACAGTTACACATGTCATCAAACATATATACATACGTGGCAATCATTCATAGGTCTCAGCAGCAATATGCTTAAGAAATTTACCTGTAGAAACTGAGCACGAGTGACATGCAGACTAATCTCATTAAAATCATCTCCAGTCTGACGCTAATATATTATCCACTGACTGGATCTGATGACATTGCATTAGGGGTCACGTTCAGATGACCTTTTTAGGAGCCAATCAAACTGTTGCCTTCAAAATCTTGCAGCATAACTTCATAAATAGACCACAAATACTATGCAGGACATTAAAGTGAACTTTGGATGTTTACTCGCCTATGGTACCCCTATATCATTGTTAATTAAAATTAACTGTAAATGATTTTTTCCCGAGGATCAGCTGGAAATGCATCACTGAAAAAAACAAAACGTGGCCAAACATTGCTGTGCAAAAGGCAATTTCATTGGGCGCAGCACGGCTGATGTTTTATTGTTCGGAAGGTTATTGAAACGTGACCTGTTATACGATGTGTTCAGATCCGAACAATGTTAGGATTTGATATTAATGAGATTGATATGCAGACGTACACCTTACCCAACATAAAACAAACTAATATTCCATAGAATAATAGGTCTGAGAGTAATGCACATGTGAAACATATAATGTAAGAGAGTACCTTTGTACCTTTAATGAAGACTGAGGTTACATCGTACTAAATGAATGACAGCTGCACATGTACACATAGTCAAGTCAATGTATGGATTATACAGATACACATCAGCAGTCTTTACGACAAACCAGTGGACTATGGACCGAGTCCACCAAATTTGGACTATGGACCGAGTCCACCAAATTTGGACCATGGACCGGGTCCACCAAATTTGGACTATGGACCGAGTCCACCAAATTTTTGCTAGGTTCATCAAAATTTGTAAGCTTACTGGACCGGTGGTCCATCAAGTTAAGGTCCCTCGCAATGCCAGGAGCAATGTGGTAGAGAAAATGGATTTCCCATTTAATGAGAAAAAACTCTAAACAACATTATTGTTTTTAGTTATTAATATAACAGATTGAATACAAAAGAGTGACAGAAGATTTTTCCAAACTATGGTCCACTTAATTGTATTTCGGTCCAGTCTTTTTAGCTGGCTTGGTGGACCGACGGTCCACTGATTTTATAATTTATTTGTGAAGACTGCATCAAAGTCATTGAGTAAATTGTATCAGCTCTAAATCACACCCAATATAATATGTGCACCAATGGATACTCAATTTAATATAGGTTTTAGGTTACAGGTGTACATAAACACATTCCACCATTAAATATACATCTTGTCAATGGCATGTTTAGTAAACCTGTTACTTAACACAAACCGGAGCAGAAAAGGCAGGAATGAAAACATTTTTTCATAAATGTGGTCAAATGCTAACAATGTTTTTTCCATAAGGATAATATATACAAGTACAATTAGTAGCATGTGAACACTGCTTTGTTAGACGATACATGATCTAAAATAAGAAACACTACCTCCATAAATACTACATGTACATGAAGTCTACAAGTTCAGACAATGAATTTCCTATTGATGCTAAATCTAGTAACTATTTTCAAGTGGCATTACTTAAGAACAAACACTTCAGGATTTTAATAAGTTACTGGTGATTTGTAGAATTTAAACATTTCTTTGCAGATCTTCAACATAAAAAGCTTGAAATTTACTTAAATATAAAATTTTACTCAAAACATTTGTTGGCTTTAACTGTCTCAGTAGATACGCAGAGATTTTATTGGCAGTAATTATACATGCACCAAAAAAAACATATGGTATATTAACTTACAGTAAAAAGCAGGAAATAAAAGTCTGTATGCAATTATGTAAGCTTTGAGGAATAACAGTAAGTCAGAAATTAACGACTGTGTACAGATTTTGCAAAGAAATGAAAGAAACAACACGTTTAAAACAGCATGACCAAAACTAAACAAAAGTATTCATGAATTTCAGTATAAAGTATGCTAAACAATAAACCTAAACTAGATCACAGTTCAGTATGAGTATGGACATGCTGGGTCTCGGCCCGGTAGGTGCCCACTGGGTCTTCTGACGGGGTCACGTAGATCCCCTCCATGGCCTGCCAATAGTTCAAATCACTGGGTGATGAATACCCAGACACTTCCCGCTGCCCGCTGATTGGGCGACCAAAAGTTTCACCAGACAAGTGAAGATAACTGAAAATACAATGTTTCACTAGAGATATGAAGATAACTGAAAATACAAAATTATGCATGTAACCCGACATGATTTATTGAAAAGATAACATGAGGCGCGTCATGGGAAAACCGGACATAATGCATGTGCGTTAAGTGTCATCCCGGATTAGCCTGTGCAGTCCGCACAGGCTAATCCAGGACTGCACTTTCCGCTTTAATGGTATTTTCTGTTTCAAGGAAGTCTCTTCCAACATATATCCACTGTAGGCGGGCAGTGCCGTCCTAGATAAGCCTGTGCACAGGCTAATCTGGAACGACACTTTACGCACATGCATTAAGACCCGTTTTCACATGACACGCCTCACATATAAATTTTATGGGCCCATATTCACCTAGACTTAAGACCTAAGAAGGCTGTTAGTTTGATCATGAAAGCTAATTTTAGCATTCTTTATTTAGAATGATTTGTTAATGACATGGGCAACATTGTAATCATAATGTTTGCGATCGCATAAGCATTTTTTCTCGAGTCCATGCCTATTCCCTCTTCTTAATCTGAAGAATTTTTTTTAGTAAACTGATATTCATAAGATTAATTATTTCTTGCTGGAGACTTAATGGAAATTCACTGAGAGGCTTAACTGAGAAGACCATGCTCCAGCAGAGTACACAGTTTCCACCATGTGTTAACTTAAAGACGTTCGCAACAATTTCCTTCAATTTTTTCCAACGACAGATTTTCTTAAAACTTGGCACAAACATGCATCAATGTATCCTAAAACTAAAACAGTCTTAAAAAATAGGGGTCACCGGCCTTTTTCCAGAAATATTGAATTTTGAATACGGTACCTGTCGAAGCCTTTTTTCAGTTTGTGTTACTTAGAATGTGGAATAATATAAAGCGTTTATATTCACACAAAGATGGAGATTTTTAAATGCATCTTTTTTTAAATGTTTCGTTTGGTAATATACAAGTGCAGTTTAATGATAAAACGCGCTTTATCTACAGTTATCATTTACCAAATGACTTGTAATGGACGATTAACGAGGTGAATTTTGCATTAAGTTTGCCTGTGAAAACATAAATAATTTATCAAATATACGAATATCTTTTGTTCCAAACGACAGATTTTGTAAAAAGATCCCACAAACATGCGTCATTGTATACTGAAACTAAAACAGTCTTAAAAAATAGGGGTCACCAGCCTTGTTCCGGAAATATTGGGTTTTGAATACGGTACCTGTCGAAGCCCCTTTTTCAGTTTGGATTTTAATCAATGTTTTAAGCCCCTTTTTCAGTTTGGATTTTTATCAATGTTTTAAGTATATAGGATAGTTATTTTTCAAGCAAAGGTATGGTTCTTTCAACTGATATGTTTGTACATGCTTTGTTTGGCAATATACATGTGTATGTCGATAATAAAAACGTTTTACCTACATTTACTGCTTAAATAATGAATTTGACTGGACATTTAAGTGTGTCAAATGGGAACTAATAATTCTTTCTGAAACTTCATTTTTATCTAATGCATATTTTGTTCCAAACGACAGATTTTCTTAAAATTTCGCAAAGACATGCACCAATGTATATTTACAGCAAAATATTAATAAAAAGAATGGTTCACCGAACTTGTTTGGGGAATATTGGATTTCATATAGGGTACCTGTGTAGCCTTTTTCCTGTTTCGTTATAACATACATAAACAACGTATCAATAGAATGAAGATATTTAATGGATCCTTTCTGAACTAAATTTGTTTGGAAATACATTGCATAGTGTGTTTTTGATTATTATATATGCTTAATGAACTTTTACTATTAAAAATATTTATTTTGAATGGACATTAGAGATGAAATTAGTATATTGTAACCTATATACAATAAAGAAAAAATGAAGCAAAAGGAGAAATTAACCCAATTATTTTCGTTTTGTTGCGAACGACTTTAACATACCCCTGATGGTGTACATTATGGTGTTTTGATAAGCTAGCGCAATATACCGTGTCACAAGTAGCTATGCAACCAGCGTAGTGGCTGGGCATGGAATGTTTATGCAGTAACAACATAAGGTGTTATTTTGATGTCCCAATATTACTGGACACAAATTTTTTCAATGTGTCCCGATATTAAGGGGCGCGAAAAATAATTAATTTTCCAAAAATTAGGGGTGTCCCAATATTTAGGGTGTCCCAATATTCAGGGTAATTACGGTCTTTGGCTGGTAAAACATAATATTTTCACATTATTTTTCATGCTGTCACATATTCCACACGGACTAGTCTGATTTTATATGTGGTAAATTTTAAATAACTGAACAAAGAAATAATACAATATTAGCGAGTGGAATTCTCAGCTGAGAATAAAGTACGATCGTACAAAAACATTAATCTTCAAACTTCTGTATGTTGCTGGTTTCTTTCATTGATAAAGATCTCATTTAATCTAACTAGACAATTTACGCATGATTCTGCATCGTAAAATCTTTGCAACTGACTCAGCAGGAAAACAACTGAAGTACTTACTATTCAGTAACAACGTTCTTTAGTCTCACTTTTTCATTCCGACTCCAATGCGATCCAGTGCAAATAATAGCCCAGTTGTCACCTTCAACAAAAACAGCATTGATTCCATTTATTTTTTGTTCTTTGTTCTTTTATCATACTACTATATGGTTTTCAGACTGGCATACAGTCAAGCATGATAGACAGCCAAGCAAGCCTTTTATGTAAATGATCTGGGCCCGTATCCACACAGCTCCTTAGGGAAAACTTATGTAAATTTCTTAAAATTATAAAATTCCTTAAGTCTATGGCCATTTCTTTTAAAGTTTATTTTCTATTAAACTGTTTTATTCTGGTAAAGAATCAAAAGATGCTTCTAATGGTACCATATTTAAATAATAAAATAATGATTTTTACATAGAAAATGCTATTTGAAAATTTGACTTAAGTATAACTTAAGTTAAGATTTTCCTTAGGAGCTTTGTGGATATGGGCCCAGTACCTAATATGTACATGCATATAGGATGCTGCTAAAAAGGAGCAGGGTGGAAAGCCCGACCAGTTGGTTGACATTTTCTAATGTTTTACTTAATCCAGGGTTTTCTGCTTCTCAATAAGGTTTTCAACCTTGTCTATTCATTTGCCATTCAATATTTGCAAAAGTATAATTTTTAAAAGATATTTAACATTTCTGTGTTGACCAGTCCAGAAGGGCAGCGGGGGGGGGGGGGGGGGGGCAGGAGGCTGAAGTACATATTATTTCCAGCATTGATAATCAAACAGAACGTTTTTAGCATTCAATACAACGCAAGTTATTTTCTGTAAGATTTCTAAGCAGCATGATGATTTTCCCCTTCTTTAAATGAGTCCAGTAAAAGGAACTATACTCTGTCAATAATTATGGCCAATCTGATAACAAAACCAAATCACCCTTGCATATAAATTTCCCAGATTATCAACAACCACCAATTTTTCAAATGCTGAAATTCCACTTAAAGTGTATATTTTCTGATAGCCTGGGACATACAGATTAAGAAAACATCCAGTTCATTACTATATAGCTGGACAGAAAATTCTCAGAGAGTCTAGAAGATGGCAAAAGTCACTCCGACAAAATACCTTTTTTCAAATTTCACCAAAAATCTGACCCATTAAAGAATGTTCAAATAATGTTTTATTAATCACTTCTTGGTGTAAATGTATGATCTGATTGTATATGCCATCTTCTGGACTCAAATTTATATTCTATTATGGCACAATCTTTCCATGGCCACCACAAACAATATTACCAAAAAACAGTATACATAATAAGCAAATGAAATATCTTCCTCTTTGTGTGTTTGTTTGTTGTTAATTGAGGTTTTATAATAAAGATTAATAATATTGTTAAAAGAAGGCCTTAGGTTACCCAAAAGCCCGTTCCTTTCTAAAGAATTGGTGTTAGACCATGTAAAATTGCACCACCCTCATCTATTTAAAGAAAGTATTTTTTATTTGATAAACATCATAGTTATTATGCTAGATGTAAATATTTTCAGTACACAAAATGCCTATTATCTGACAGAATAATAGTATTAAAATAAGCAAGATTAAAAAATAACTTGCATATAATAACTAATATTATAATTATTATATATTGCAATTATACTTTTTCCTACACGTGCTACAGAACTCGAGGATAAACAATCATGCATTGTATACATTCAAAAATCCATGATTTCTTGTCTTTATTTTAAAAGTGTTTGTCTGTCATAAGCTTCAAAACAAGTGGTCACTGTTCTTACTAGTATTCATTAACTGAAGTAATTAGTTACATTATTACTGGTGGTCATATATTATATGACTCATAATTAAAAAACAAACATAACAAAACCACTGAACAAGTCAATGCAGTTTAAAATCCAGGACCATTCAAACGTTAATACTGAGTCTTATCACTGATCAGTAATTGAAGACCAGCTTGAAATTATTTACTGTAGTGGTATGTTTCAGTCAAGTCCAATTATTCTAAGGTTTCGTCAAACAAAAGAACATAACTTGAGGCAGACTGGATGCTTTTCAATAGCTGTGCGGCAAAGTATGGACCAAGTCCAAAGGCACATAAGTAGGATGCTTTCTTTTCACTGCATTGAAAACCAGCAGCAATGGTGCTGTCAGGAAACATAGCTCTAAAAAGGCTATTCACCCCAGTACATGAGCTATAACTGTAGTGTACATCAACGCATTTCAATGTCCAAAGTATTTCAGCTTTTAGCACTTCTGCAGTGCAAACATTCAATGTTTGCTGATGACTTGAACGTTGATGTTGGCTATTCTCAGTAGATGCTGTTGAAGTTGAAGGGATAGGTTTAGCTGAGTGAGAGTCAGAGATGGTGTCATTGGTCGTTGCAGGATGGGACTTGAAAAAACTGCTAATAGTTGCAACTGCTGTGCTTCCCGCAGCAAGTTTTTTCTGTGCTTCACACCTGTTACAACAAAGTAAGCAATGGCATTAGGAATATAGGTTATATTATGGTGATTTAAAATGTTATAGTTATTTAATGTTTGTACCCTAGTGCCAGTAGTGGTCAAAAACCATAACACTTTAACAGGTTAGACAATTAAAATAAATCTCAGCCGTTACCTGATAATTTTCTTAAAGTTTATTTATATTATTATAATTATAACTTTGTTTTTTTTTGCAATGTTAAAATTTGGCTTAAAGAAATAAATTTATTACAACCAAACAAAAATAAATTTACAACATAATTTCTATTTACAACATAATCAGATTCTATCTTACCGTTACCGTGGCTTTTCACTGCACTTTCTCCCATGTTGCCAATGTCTATTGATTTTCCACAGGCAAATGTTTGAACAATGTATGGTGCATTATGCGGTTTAGGTGTTACTATTAATTTAATTTCATTCCTTTAATTAGCGGAGCATTAACAACAACATTTTTCATGCCGACTTCAAAACATTTATTCGCTCAATGTAACAACAACAAGAGCTGTCAGAGGACAGCGCGCTCGACTATTTAAAGTATTTCAGTTGGTACATATTTTGGATACTGAAAGGGGCATAAATTTGTTAAAATACAATATTTTTAAGTGAAGCCTTGTATAGTTTATAAATTTTTGGAACAAAAACTTTAACCACAAAGTCTGTGTAAAAAGTGGGCTAACTCTGTCAAAATACAAAACAGAGTTATGGGTAATGTTGCCCCTGATACTAAAGTTGATGACAAAGGTTAGTTCCAAGTTTCAAGTGAATAACTTACCTAGTTTTGAAGTTACCAAACTTATGAATATAAACTTTAACCAGAAAATCTATGTGAAAAAGGGGCATAACTTTGTCAAAATACCAAACAGAGTAATACGGAACATTGCCCTTGATACTGGAGTTGATGACAAAGGTTTCAAGTGAATAACTTATGTAGTTTTGAAGTTACAAAACTTTTGAATATAAACTTTAACCAGAAAATCTAAGTGAAAAAGGGGCAAAACTCTGTCAAAATACAAAACAGAGTTATAGGGAATGTTGCCCCTGACACTGGAGTTGATGACAAAGGTGTATTCCAAATTTCAAGTGAATAACTTATGTAGTTTTGAAGTTACAAGACTTTTGAATAAAAACTTTAACCAAATTCAGACGTGGATGCGTACGCCGACGCCAACACGTACGCCAACGCCGGGGGTAGTAGGAAAGCTCATTTATTCTTCGAATAGTCGAGCTAAAAATGAGTAAAACAGCACAGTATATATTCTATGTGTTTCCCGATTAATCTCCAAGTCTTCTTGTTCATTAACGTGTTTATTAAATTGTCAGATTACTTTGTGTATTGGGTGTCTGTTTTGCCATGTCTGAAGTGTATAGATCTGTTTTACTATTAATAAATGTATGACAAAGTAAATGATTCGAAATATAATCTAAGGACTGTTTTCTATGTTGTTTTATTATGACATCAATGAAATGGATGATGATGATGATTGATGATGATAACGATGATGGAAAAATTCGTATTAAATTCATAGAATCGACAACAATAAGAATGGTTTTTAACGACACATTAATTTGTTTAACTATTATACATCCTGGATAAATAAACAAAGACTCCGACATTTAAAAAAAACGAACGAATATTCGACTATTATTCGAATATTGCATTCAAATATTCAAATAGCGTTTGGTATTCGTTGCCATCCCTAATTATATATAATAAATATTAACAGATAATATAAATGTAAACCCCTTTAAATACTCGCCACTTAATACCAGTACTTGTTTAACAACCAGAGTTACTTCAAATATCCTGTTATTGTCTGCAATAAAACAGCTGGGTAATTCTACAATAATGGGAGCGAATCTGCCAGTACGAAAATATTGGGTTCGAATCGTCAAGCAATAAATTATCAATGTTTATGCAGATTTTTCCACAAATACGTAGTATCAATAAGAAGAATAAAATGATTTTAATGAATACCTGAGGTCAACATTCACAACTCATATAATAAATCAAGAAAACTGGGTTTCTTTTGGAGGTTGTGCTGAGCTACGGCAAAAACAAAATGGCGGCATTGTCCCCAAGTCGGTGTTAAGTAGGTTGGGAAAGTCACAAAATGCAACATGAATACATGCATATATATGTAAAAAGCTGTTGTAATTTATTGTTAAACACATCAATTGACCTGAAAATGGCAAAATTACAAAGGTATCTATCTGCTTTCAACAAAATATTGATATTCAAAATTTTTACTTTCACTTTCGGATGCTGAATATTTACCGTTTGACCTAGTTTAAGTGAGATAGCGCTTAATTGGGCATTGCTCTGCCCACTTATGCAAATTTTTCATTTGGATAATCTCCTGTTTATTCGTTAGTAAAGTGTAGAAAACAGCCTATATTTTCCGGTCACATTTTTGCCCTAACAACGATTGCGCAATAATTTGCCTAGCAGGTGCGTGGTTATCGCTACCCCAATACTAAGGGTAAGATTGTTTAGACTGTGTTTCTAGATAATTGTTTATTGGTAACACATATTAAAGAAACCCACATGCAAAAATTGCAAATGGTTTAAATAAGTTACATAAACCAGACACATATAGCGCAAACTCTATATTTGAACATGATTCCAAGTTATTAATGCTTTTTTTATTGTTTATCATATTTCACAACCCAAACATTCAATTTCAGCTAGAACTCCGCGAGTCGGACGTGTCGGCTGAAGGGGCATAACTGAAGTACGATACGAGCAATTATGCCGAAAATTAACTTTTATGCCTATTAACACTTCCCTTAAGTTGCATCATGATTGAACAAAGTTATTGTTTGCGCATACTAAAGGGGACGCTACCACCAAAGTAACCCCTATATGTCGAATTTTCAGGTGACACAAAAATCAAGTGTTACCAGACCAGTTGGTGAAATGAGTAAAATGCTTTTGTATTCAAGAAATTTCCGTCAAAACACTTAAAGTTTTACCTTCATCCCCCTCTCCGTCCTCACCGAAGGCACTAACTTCCAGGTTATGAGAGAGTGGCGACTGGAAGTGGTGGCTGTGCAGATTTCTACGGGTCTGTAGATGCATCAGCCGTATAGTCTGACCACACTTTATGGGTTGACTGAAAAGACGAACAGTTATCAAACAGTTTGGCCCAAATTTGTATATTATTACTTGAGAGCAAGAAAAAGTTGCAAAGCCCACCAATATCAGGGGCGTAGCTTGTGTTCAAAAAATGTATAGGCACAATAGGTGGAATCAACAAAATGACGCAGAAAGCCATAATTTGGGCCAGGAGTGTTTATACTCGTATGTGGCTACAAGCAACTAACTTCAGCTAAACCCCGATTCTACAAAATAATTGTAAAATAAGCATGTGTTTCATGAAATTTATTTCATATTGACGTAATCGACTCGTTCAGCAATGAAGTTTCAACACAGCCACGAAAAATCCCCTCACCCCCATCCCCCCTCTTGTTTTTATTGCATTTTTGGCACATTTAAAATGTTCATCCCTGGACAAAAATGTATAGGCACGTGCCTATAGTGCCTAAAGGAAGCTACGCCCCTGAATATAAAACTGTGAATCTGAGCAAGCCAAGTTCAAAATTCACCAGTGCAGGCCTTATGGGGTTGTGCTAATTTCAACCACTGGAAAACGATTATTGTTTTGAGTGTAAAATAGAACCTTTTTATTATATGCTTTTCAGTGAAATATCCAATGTTATTGGTGAAATAAAATTTTATATTTTCACTGTTGGAGCAGTGAAAATATAAGATTTTATATTTTCACTGCAGTGAAAATAGAACATAAAACATTTTTCTATAAATAGCATCGATCTACAAGTAGTGGTTTACACCCCTTGGCAAATTTATATACATGTACCATATGTACATGCTTGTGTTTACATAAAACACATTATAAAATTCAACAAAATTATAATTTAGTGACAACGAATCAGAAAATATGGCACTTTTTTCCCACCATACTAACGAGTGACAGTTTTGGAATCATTTATGACGTCAGAATAAACGAACTTGTGAAGTTTAAGCTTATCTAGCGTAATTTTATTTATATATTGTCCAAAAGCAACTCGTGAAAATATCATTTTCTATGAACACGTGTGAAATAAAATACGATCTTACACCGAAATCAACAAATATCCTCTATGACACTTCCACAGTGTAAAATACTTTTAGATGCACACAGAAACACTGAGCATAACACAGACTCTAACCCTAATACTTACATTCTGCAGTATATGATAACAAAACCACTATTCTTGATTTATAGGGTAAGCCAAATGTACCATACCGCACTTAATTCCCAGTCATTTTGTGTATTTTTCAAAGTTTATGAAGAAAACATTGCACCCAAAACGGAATGTTTACACCAAATGTTCACAACTGTGGCTCAATGTCAATAGTAAATGACAGACAGAGTCCTGCATTAATTTATATGGTGTTACATATCCTTTCAGTTTCTGCTTGAAACAAAAATACTGAATAGTTGCACACGAAGAGCTTGAGAAGCACTTTACAAATGCGTTACAATACATAAAGATGTAAAAATCATAAGCAAGAGCACCATTGCACAAATGCCAAAAACACTGTTTAATAACAATTGACGGTCAGCTATGGGATTTATACTACCTACTCAGGTCCAACTCCTACAAGCACCATTGATAGTATACAAAATATATATTTTAACAAGACATGACATGTCCGTCAAACAGTTAAGTCCTTGCTTTCGGGATGGCTAAACACAAATCTTGTCAATAGGTCAATTACATACCCTCGGATACAATGTGTCCCAGTTTTAGATTTCACCTGCCAGTAGCTGTTGTGATCATCTGAAGACTCTACAGCTGTTACAGACTGAAATTGGGCAAAATTTAATAGTAGAGTTCCTTATAATTTGTATAACCGCATAAAATTGTGAAACAATCTGAATGCACACAATGAAAAGACGCTACCATTGCTATGTAAGTGTAGCTTGAAAATAGTCAATGAAAATGACAGATCTTTTTTAAACTGTGGAATATTTTTTACATTTTTGATAAAAATACTTCAAATGACAGTAGCTCTTGCATAATATTTTTTTATTCAGATCATTTTGCAAAGGGTAACTTATCAAAAATATTACACAAATTATTGAGAAAATTCCAAAACATGGCATACAGATAAAAGCTTTGACATTAATGCCAATCGCATAAAAAAAGAACAATCTTGTCATGCATGCACATAATTTAAACTACCTATATATATCTGAACAAAATTCAATACAGGAAATTAATAAATAGTAAACTCTCTGTCAGCCCAGACACACACCTGTTGCCCACTTCCTGACCCATACTTGACATCATGGGAGTGCAGTCTCACATTGTGGTAGGTGTTTAACAACTTCAAAGATGACCCACAGGTCACAAGGTCATACTGAAAACCTGAAATACATGTGTTGATGAAGCCCACATTTTTGTCAGACATGTGTGACATGTTTTGTGCTATTAGCATATCGCCGCTTTTTTTAATGGTTTTGGTCAACATAGTTTTTAACTGGCGCATGCAATGTACCGATACTTGAAACATTATGTTTTTGCAATAAATAATTTTGAAAAATGTCATAAGAATAAATAAACATTTTAAACTTTTAACAATTTCGTAAAAAACAACAACAGTTAACTGTGCAAACAAACTTGACAGATATAAGTCTGAATCACCTTAGCTATACTTGTAAGCCCTAGGAAGACATTAAGATACTTCATGGGCAATGTTTTCTGATTGGCTGTACTGGGGAAGGACCAATTCTGTGGTGGAATGTTTTCCTTCTCTGTCGGACGGGATTGTGATCGCTACTTTCACGTCCCAAAATTACATATTTAATCTGAACGGATTGCAATAAAAGTTACATACCTGGACAGATAAACCATTCCTCATTAATGTTCCACGACTATTTGCATAATAACAATTTTATTTTGCATGCCTGAGCAATTTAAACCAACACACTATTGCATTTTTAAACCCATCTCACTGTCCTCCACTGTGTAAACTTTAATCGATATTCTGCTACACTGAAACGATTGCATCATTTCAATTGGTCAATCAATTCTATTAATAAATACATTCATCATTCAATTGGTTGAAGCCTATTTGAAGGGTTAAACGAGGCAAAGTAAACATCGCGGACTGTACATGAATGTAGATTTATACAGAAGTTCAAATCGGAATTAAATGCATGTCCCAGGTAAATTTCGGCACATGTTAAGCAGTTTAGGTGTTGTTCAAGTAAAAGGCATAGATGGATAACTTTATTGTTGCAAATAATGTACATTTATGAAATTTTAGACTTTCCCACCACATAAAATGCCTTTCGGAGATGAGACGTTACAGCAAATTTAGCCCAAATCTAAAAACAAAGCACTGAATTCAAATGAAATGTCTCATTTATTAGACTAGAATCACCTAGACGTTCTTATAGTTCACAGAATTCTGATTGACTGGCTCTCTAAGTTGGCCCAGACAGTGATGTAGTTTCTCATATCGTACACAAAGTGTTCGTTAATGTATTAAAAGAATTTGAAGCAATGCCTTGCAGCTTTATGTTACTATTTGAGTATTTACTACTTAAAATCAAATTTAATCATTAAATGACATATTAATTGCCTGTTTTTGTAGTATTATCATCTTCAATAACAAATCCCAAAACGTCTGTTGAAAGCTGCATATAATTTGAACACCTATTGTTTAGAACTCATGTTAAATGTAAAGTTCACAGACTGTAAAGTTGGCCGAATCCATAGGAAAGAAGGCTCTATTGTAATAATATAACATACATGCCATAATTTGTTCAGGCCAAAACGGGACATTGACAAAATATCGGCGGGACATTTGACATTTTAGCGGGACACCTTAACATTGTTATTTTATCACAGGGTCGCGATCGCAATATCATATCATTACTGTACATAATACATGTATACTACTCTTTAATTCGTAGTACTGATTGGATTAAAAATCTTGATTTAAAAACAGGTATATTATATATGCTTTGTTCTTGCAAAAATGGCATGAAATTTTCCTTGTGCACGTCGTGCCTACGTGCGTCAAATGTCAAAGACCTTCTGCACAGAGCATTATTTTCTGTGGTAATTGTTTAACGTTGTATAGTGAGGTGTGAATAATACACTCCAAGGTGTTAAGTTTACAGTAGAAGGAACATGACAGGTTAAATAAAATAATCAAATTTCGTTATAACGACGCGTATAATAAATAATAAAGTCAAATCCAAAACCCCTATCCGAATTTTACTGTTCATGTGACGTAAATACAAATTATACATAGAGTTAAAATGCACATATATATTATGTACTTGTTCTTGCAAGAAAAGCGCGCGAAAATTATGCTGGCCTATACATTTGCATAGAAAGCGTGGGTGCATTGATTGCCGTATAAAAACTTTGTAGTGCTGAGAACTGTGAGATCTTTACTTTTTAATAAAAGATTCGTAGCACATAACATCAAAATTAGGTATCTGTATGGCGAACATATGCAGTTAACATTTCCTCTTGAACAATAAAAAACAAAACAATCGATTACATAACTGTCGTTCAGATAGGTCAGTATTGATCTATGACATACAGTTTCTGTATACACCCTCAACGTGATGACTAACAGCAATTAGCGACAGTGGATTATATGACCACAATCCCACGAAAGTGTGACAATACACCGCTGTTTGAGTTATCATTACTGCTCCTCTCTGACACGCGGCTTGCAGGCATTGTTGTCATAGGGACCAATTATGGGTGTACGATAAGGAGTAAATTGTTGGCCCAATGCAACTTTTATTGCACATTAACAAAGATTTTTGTGATTGACCGGGACAAAATGCATCTGAGTGGGACGCCGGGCCAAACTCGCGAAAGCGGGACAATCCCGGGGAGACCGCAGTGTTCTGCCGTCAATTTGGACTATTGGGGACAAGGGCCCTCTTGGCTTTAAAAAGTGGGGACAAATTACAAAAATGTAGGGACACAGACAAAAAAGTTGTTCACCTCATTAATATTCCCAAAGCAGATTTTTGTCCTGAAAAGTACGTACTAGCTGTTTTCATTCATGTCTTTTTTTTTTCTGTTCAAAAAATGATTAATACATAATACTGTATTCTTAATTAATTCATAACGTTCTGTTGATCAATGTTACACTGCATTCTTAAATACCGTGTAACCTTGCATTATTAATTTAATTTGAACAAACAATAAAATCCGTTATAAACACAAGGCGTTAATAATGAAACCTGTTAAAACTACAAAGTGTAACAGTGTTACATCATCAATTAGCCGGGCTTCCAAAACTGTAAGCCGTTAGCAACACTCATAGCAACGGTGTCGGTAATTTGACTTCACAAGTCTTTGAAGTTTCTGCCGAAATGCAGCTGTCGTCCAGCAGTTTATCGCTGAAAAGCGTGTTTCACGCTTAGCATGTGGACCGCGTGTACAATTATCGATTGATACTACTGTGTCTGAACAGTTCAAGTGCTGCCGATAAAGCATTAATGAATTAGTGTTCTAGTGAAAAAATTGGTTATAAATTGACGTCACGATCAATGATATAAATTTTACTAAATACACCGAATGATTAACTTGTAAATTGTGCGCGCCCGCGGTCCCGCTTACGAAAATTTGGTGGGGACAAATCATTTATTTTTGCGCCAATGGCGCAAGGCCGCATAACAATGAGACCGGGACATGACATGTATGAATAGAACAATTGGACCAAGTAGGAAACTCGAGGTACATACTGAAAGGTACATATTTACTTGGAGAGGAATATTTACTTGGAGAGGAATATTTCAATAGCACAAGTTGGCACTGACACATAAACCGTAAGGAATAAATCTGAGTTTAGGTAGTGTATCCGAAATATCACCCAAATACCTCTCCAGTTTGACATCAGGTTCAATTTTCACAAACCAAACATTTGAAATATAACATTATTTAGTTTGATACTGGACTTTGAAATGTACATATAAATTTACCGTTAATAATTGTTAGTACAGACAAAAGTCCCAGAACTTGAAAAATAAGTTTAAAATTCGTCGGCAAATCCATTGCGATCGGTTTACCTTCTTTAAGGAGAAGTCCCACGTTACGCATTCTGATTGGCTGCTGCAGAAAGGCGAAATAACACTCACATTGCAAGGTCCTTTTAAAATAACCTGAAGTCGTATCTACAATTTAAAAATATAAAAACAGATCTAGTTCACTGTAAAATAGGTTACCAACCTCAGACCCTACAACGCGCTACAAAAAATAAATAGGTCTATGTAAAAGATAAATTAAATTGGACTTATTCACAAAAGTTAAAAATAGAATGTCCAGTGCAATTTACAAATATAGTTGAAGTGCCCAGACTTGCAATCTGCACATGAAAAGCGTGAGAGCCACGACAAAACAAACCTTAGAGAGATGGATCAATACCGTCCTCGAGCATCGGTACTAAGATTTCCAATGACCAAAACAAGGAATCGCGCAATTATGGGTTCACTGAAAAACAATGTTCAGTGTGACTGAATGCAGCACTAAACTGGTCGGTGATAGGGTAACACTATCAGCGGAGAGGGAGTTTTTCAATGAACTATACAGTTCAAGGGAAAAATGAGTATTTGCAATGCATTTGCCTGAATTTGTTTGGATGTGAGGGGATGTTGATTTCTTCTTTTATCTTTGATAATTATAACCTTGTGCTGTTATAGCGACCTGCTTATTAACACAATTGTGGAAAATAATAAGTCGCTGGTCAATACGCCGGAGGTCGTGACGCCATATGTTAAAGGGATTCCAACATGTCGGTAACTGATGAAAATTTGTAACCTGCTGTAGTCAGATTTGGCTCAGTGTGTGGCTCTCCTTTAACTCTGATTTATGACCATATCGTTGTGTGTTGACCATTTGAGTGAACAGTACTCAAGCTGTGGACGGTTAGGTATGCCTTGACATTAGGTTAGGTATGCCTTGACATGATATTTTTGGCAACATTTAAAAAACCATTTCATACCGATCTTCACCGAATATCTACGTACGGCTCCGAATGGTTTCCGAGTAAAATAATTCGAAGAGATCGGTCAACCAATCGCTGAATGGAGCCAACGATAACTAAAATTAGATTTTAGGCATAAACAAAGCACATGTCCGAGCTGCTGTGTATCCTAGTTATGCAAAAATGCAAACTTTATGCAAAGTAAAAGGCTGCCCAGTTAAAGGATCTGGAAATAATATTAAATTACTCTGATTTCATGTTAAAATGTCGAGATGATAACAACATACTGATCAGTTATCGTTATTTACAAACGATAGAAGAAGCCGCATTGATTTTATAAATAAAAAGTTAAAAATAGATCACATTGGGGAGGATAGTCGACTATGCAGAAAGCATATCGTACATAATCAATTAATACACTGTAATATATTACATATACTACGTTTTGAAATAGCATTTAGTCGAGCTATCCTCTATAACTTCTGGAAAACCAACAATACACATTAATACCTATGATAATAATGAGTTTCTTTGAATTATTGACAATGACCTTCATTTTTAAAAATAGATCAACACGTGTTCATGTCCAATAAACAGTTCATAGGAATCTTCCCGTATTGACCTGAAGTCTGCGTTGATGTCTAAGAAATATTGTATGATGGCCGAATTAATGAACTTTTACAACAATGACGATAGTTTCCCCCTACAATTTGCGTGTTTAAGCTCAATATAGTAAGATTTTTCAACAGAAATTGGCAATATTAAACTTGAATAATACGCTTAGCGTGTTTGAATATTGGCTCCAGGATTTCTTTGGCTGAAAAAGTCACATGGTTAATCGCTACGTGACTTGATTTACGAAATTTTACGAATATTTCCGATCTCCCTATGACAAACTTATTGGGGTTTCAATCTTATTTTGGATCATAAACCCTGGGTGAAAATATGCCAATTAAATCAAAGTATCATATGTTATACGTTTAATGAAAAAGAGAGCCCCAGTTATTTTCGCCCATTTACTTTTCTCTTTGTCGAGTGTCCAGTGAAAAAATTTCAAAATCATTTCACATAACCTAACGTTTCAATGTTTTAATTAACAAATAATCTTCTTTTAAAACACCAAACTCAAATAGAATTTGGTTCCAACACGTTCTAAAGCTTATAATTATTTGGTACATAGTTTACTGATTCGATAAAACACTATCTACACAGATCAAGTTAAAGGCACAACATCATTTTTACACCATCTGTTATTTATGTTTATAAACATACTGGTGAAATACCTAAATCCGGACAGTTCTTAAATCCGGATACCTCACAAAAATGTACAATCAAGACCCATAATTCTATGGTATTCAATGATGCACGCACCTGTCTCGTATACGTATGTCAAGTTGTACAGAATCAATTGAGTAATTATTAATTAGCATACTTTTGTTTTTTTCTTCCTTTCAAATGTAAACATTTGCACGTGGGGATTGAAATTAAAACAGTATATCCCATAAATAAAGCTTTACAGAGAAAATTTTGAAAGGAAACACCAGAACAAGGTAAACAAAGAAGAACATGATTACTGACGAACAAGTTGTAGTTGACTGTTTATTTTTATTCTTTTTATTTTATCATATTTTCAATGTTCTCAAGTACTGCTTTTCAAATAGTTATAAATGTGTCCGGGACTAAGAGAGCATGTATACAATTGAAATGTATGCTGTGGAATAAGTCTTTCATCTGCAATACATTCCGATGCTTCCATAGAAGCTACTGTGATGTGCATGATGGAAACTATAAATTCCAGTTCAGTTGTGAATTCATTGCCAGTTAGAATTTCGCGCATTGCGACGACTGAGCATTGTTCTGTGTGTCTTTTAAGTATTTGGTTGTCGACAGAGAGTGAAGGTGTAATTAAGTTTGTCACAAACATGGTATGCAGTTTACATGAGCATTCGTTGATGATTCGTTGAATTATTTATTGAGAAAATATTCACCAATTGTCGATCCCGCTAGTCTGTTGCCAAAGTTGTCAATGGTCATCTGATAAACACATTGTAAGTCTGACTTAATAAATTTTGTCAGCTCTATTATAAGAGTTTGTATCTCATGAGGATTAAGTTTCCCTAGAAACAAATTAACTGATGCAATAGTATAATGTGGACAATAGCGGCGCTTCAGAAAACGCCTCAGAGTGTTCAGACAAAAGAGTGCACACTGCACAATATTATCGTCTCTCCATATGTCTTCCGGATATTGTGTCACGGTGAACAAAAGCGCCGTTTTCATGCGAAAAGTGCTCAATCTGTCGTCTACTAGTGGTTTTAGGAACTGTATTCCTATCATTTTCGTAAGTATGTATGTCTTCGTTTGCACAAGGTTGAGATCAAACATAAACATACGCTCAAGCATATTAGTGGACATTCGCCACTGAATGGCAACGTAATCAGAAGGGTACTGCACGTTGAGATTGACTACGCGCCGATGTGATACATATTCCCATGTATGACCAATATTTCCCGGAGGCACAAGGAATATTCCATGCTGCTTTGCTTTGGCTGTTGTATCTTTTTTTCGGCCAATGATCAGGTTTTGGACGATTAAAAAATATCTAACACTTATCTGGCACTGACTTGCACTGTATTGCCAAAATAGCATCAGTTACACCCATTGTTTTGATTGCTGGCCCGTGAAACACCGTTGAACATACGCCTGTAAATACTTCCATCTGTTGTTGCATCCACCGCATAACAAATGTTGACGATAGCATACGTTGTACTTGCTTACCGACAATTATCTGTGGACCTAATTCTTGTTTCAATGAATCACTCATGTGACATGTATCAAAAGGTTCCTTGTTAGTTTCTGCTTTAAACCCAATATATCGTAGACTGCACCATTGTGAAGACGGCGTGATTTGATTCATAATAAGAACTGTAAATTTGGGACGTTGACACTCAGACAAATGTAAAACAGCAACCACGCCGTCAGAATAATGAAGTACGTCAGTGTCAGACAACATTCCAGGCGTAAGTGATACCTCACTTTGGCTGCAAAAAGTAATGCTAATATTGTTCGAACCTGACTCATAAATAATCTTTTCAACACGCTCCTCTAGAAGACGGACATGTCTTCTTAACATAATCAGTTCCTCTGTCACCCCCAGATCATCCATAACCTTTGATATTTTCACAGACAAGCCTTCATGATGTATATCCAAAAAGTAAATTATATTTACACTGCATCAAAATCTTAAACCCACTGGACTGATATTACTTTAACGAGCGTTGAAAAGTTTGATATCATGTGAATGCAAAGTTCTTTTGCAAATCAATCTTTTTGTTTTCGATCGTATTCCGTTAACGTGTAAAACAATACTGAATGGTAGAGCATTGTTACCGCTAAATTCAATAAATACTAGTAAACACCTTTATCCAGTTTTAAATCAAATACACACTAGGTCATATATTGAGCAAACAATTTCCTTACACTGTATTGCATTGGTAGACAGAAAAGTTTCAGTAGATTATCCAAATAAAATTGTTAAACTGTTGTGCGATCAAAAACAACAAAACGCATACTTATTTTAATAATATTAAAAGATAATTAAGGAATTAAGCGTCGTTTATAAAGAAAAATCCCATAACGTGATACATTGTATTAACGCGAAATTTCTTTTAAAATGACCGATCTATGTTGTCTGACAGGAGACAAATGAAACATATTCCTTTCCTATTTCACACTGAAAATGGGTGATAGTATTAATTCAGTAAAACTGTGTACTAAATAATAGCAAATGTTAGTTCAATTAAATTTAATATCCTGTGCCCATGCTTAAAAGTTTAACGATCAATTAAGTTAACTTTCAATGTAAATAAGATTAATGTGATAAACCTCTTCTTCATCAGACATTTGAAAATTAATTCTGAATAACAATTCATATTAAACAAACTCACAGTTCAAAGTTTTAATTTGTAATAAAGCTAAACACTTAATCTCAAATATAACGGCTAGTAGATTACTTGGCCGTTATAGTTTTGAGCAACGCACCCCAGATATGTTGGTTTTCGCGGAACCCTATTGGTTCATTCATTGTTTACATAATAATAAAGAATACACAGATCCTCGAACTAACAAATATTTCTAAAGAGAACGTATATCGTCACTATAAAAAATTAAATCAACTTAATAATATTTTAGGTTGTCGAATGCAAAATTGTCCAAAAAAATGTAGAATGAACATTTAGAGTAGTTTAAAGCGCAGTCCAAAGAAAATAGTTCAACACATCGTAAATTGGCAATAGTTCTAATGAACTTTAATGGTATTTATTTGACTGAAAACTGTTTGTTATTTACGAAAGGCATTTTATAGTATGTATGTTCAAAAACGCTTGGTACGCACGGAATACACACTAATGTACATGCTGATATACTCCAGATGCATCACCAGCTATCGCATACAAAAACTATCAGATACAAAGTTACCGAAACGTTATTATTTTACCGATTTCGATGCGTTTTTTTTTTGTATTTTGATCGGTAAGATGTCCAGTAGAAGCGATTTCTGCAAAGTTTCATTTTATTTACATATTTCTGGACTGCTGCTTTAAACAATTTTCAATGCGTTAAGCGCCAATGAGAAATTAAACATATTGTTCGAAAAAGATACTTCGAAAAAAAAAACCCACAGTTTTATCAATATTTTTACAATTGGGTTTCAAATACTTCATATCATACATTAAAATGAACAAACGCTCATGACTAAATAGATTATATCATTATTTCATATAAACACGGGTAGAGAGCAACATGGTTCAAAAGATTTAAAGTTTCAAATAAATATAAACAAAGCGAAACTCAAGTTGCGAGAACAGGAGAGAACTCTAATTAGCAGCCCGAGGTCCTTTATTTATGGCAATTTGTAAGTCGTACGATCACAACATAACGCTATAAACTATCTCAAAACAACATTCACAAAGGATATCAAAATGTTTGTAACAAAGGTCTATAAAATATCATAAAACGAATACACTAACACGATACTCGCTAGTTTTTCTATAGACAAAGAACAAAATTATCGTTGTTTAACTACCCAATAAACGACGAAAAAGAAGTTCCGATTCTGAGTTTAGCAGTATACAAAGTAGTTCCAATTACAATTGCAAAATATACGTGTAATCATGTTAGAATCGAAACAATTTTCGAATTATCGTTGCCTATCGGCCAATAACTCTTTGTCGTTCTGATGCGTGGCTATAAAACAACTCGTGCTAACGCCCTCGTTGTTTAATTCCTACGCATCAGAACTCCAGTTCATTGTTTATTGGCCGATAAACAGTGATATATCGAACATTATTTCGTAAATATACAGTAACAATGATGAAAGTCACTGTATATCAAACGTCTTAAATAATAGTATAAAGAAATACAAAAATGGAATGTGAGTACAGTCCAAACTATATATTTAGACGATAAATAATGTGTGTATGCTAATAGCAACATCTAAGTGAATTTAACGAACACACCACTTTATAGTTGTTGTACACGTATTGTCTAAACAGACGGAACATATTATTATTGCGTGGAACAAAAGCATATGACCCTCAGTAAATTTGCCAAGAATCACATTGTCACCATATTGCTCTCTTATTTGTGTTATCATGATAATTAAGGTAACTTCATGTTCGATTTTACATTGACGTTCTGTCCGAATATATTTTTTCAGCTTACATAATGCGGCTCGTTTCTTTTCATTATTTCTTGAGGACAGTGACTAAAGATTGTACATGATAATAGCAAAATCCACCAGTTTATCATTATCTGTATCTTTTTCACGTTTTGTTCTGTCATCTTCAGTGATAATGCGGTACATTTCATACATACGAACGGTTGGGACACAGTTAACATATCATCTCGTAAAGAACACATTCGGTAGTATCTCATCATGAGTTCTGTTGGTGGCAGCATGTTTGTAGAGGCATCACATTTCGGTGTAATCATGGAATCTGTCTTCAAGACGGATAGTTCAACTATATCTGATGTGATCATGTTCTGTTCTCAATGTCCTCAAGAACAGCTTCAGCTTCTTGGTATAAACACGCATTGATGCGAACTTTAAATGATTTTGGACTAAATTAAAGTTAATACATGTCTAAAATAGTGTCTGTATATGGTCGTTCATCAGTTAATCATTTAGATTCTACCATCGAAGCTGGTGTGTTACAGAAGGTTTTAAAAATAAAGTCCATTCTGCATTCACTATCATTTTCCATGGCATTTTTGAACCTTTCTTACGGATCGTTTCATCCACCTGTTTAACATCCGCTTGCAGTGACAGATTAAAAATGAATCTATAATGTTCATAATATATTAATGGAACAATCGAGATCATTGCTTGATATGTACAATTTGACTTTGTTATCTGGCATTAAGTTGAGTAGCACGCAATCCTGACAGTTTGTTGCCAAAGTTGTCCATGTTCAACTGATAAACTTCCTCGGTCCATTTACAAGAGTGTGTATCGCATGAAGCTCAAATTTACCAGCCAAAAATTGACGGAGGCCATTGTATAATGTTGACAACAGCGGCGCTTAGGAAAACGCCTCAGAGTGTGCATACATTATATTCAGTGCACGCTGTACAATATTATCATCTCTACATATGTCTTCGGGATATTGTTCCACTGTAAAAAGAAACGCATATGAAAAGTGCCCAATCTATCATCTACTAGCGGTTTTAAATTTTAAATCTGTTAATTTTTATTTACACTTACATGTGTTGTGAATAATTCTGGACCAAGTGTGAGGTTCGTGCGCATGTAAACCGGGTTAAACCCCCAATGCTTTGCAATGTCTGTTCCAAGGCGGTGACCCCCGTTTTATTCATGTGTGTTTTGTGTTTGTTATGTGTTTTTGTGATGTGCTGTGTAATTTTGGGACAACTGGTCACTTGCTATAAATAAAGGACTACGGGCTGCTAATAAGAGTTCTCTCCTGCTGTCGCAACTGGAGTTTCGCTTTGTTTATATTTAAAAGCTCTTTTTTAACCATTTTGTTCAGGATGTATATCTACATTTGTGCGAGGTTGAGCTCAAACATGAGCATTCGTTTAAGCATATTGGTCGACATTCGCCACTGTGTAGCGACGTAATCAGAAGGGTAAAGGTCATTCAAACGGACTACCCGCCGATTGGAATCATATTCCAATGTACGACTAACGTTTCCCGGATGCACAAGGAATATTCCATGTTGTTTTGCTTTGGCTATTGTTACTTGTTTCGGCCAATGACCTGCTTTTGGTCTAGTTTACAGTACACGACAGTCATCTGCATGGTAGTGACTTGCAATATACAGCGATTATGTTATCTTTATTACCATTTTCTAATATTGCTGGTCCGTTATATTCTAAGGTATTTGAATCTCCATATGGAAAATGTTGAAGAAAACAGGTGTTGACCTGTTATATCGACCACGAACTGGGGACCATATTCCTGTATCCGGGAATCACTCGTATCGATAAATTCCATCGGGTTAGTGCGTTGTTTAGTAATCTTATTGTGTTGCAGGCTGCAGGATTGTGATTAGGACAGCGCATTCTGTATGAGAAATGAAACTTTAGTTTTTTTTTTTAATTCTCGGACCAATCCAGAACAGCACTTATCTGTTTGAATACTGAAGTACATCCGTATCAGACATCATGCCAGGCGTAGTTGATACCTCACTTTGGCTGCCAAAATTAAGAAACACCCTGTTTGAATTAAAAATGCTTCCATACTTTTCCATTACAAGTCTCATATGCCTGATAAAGGCGATCAATTCGTCTGTCACACCTGTACCCTCCATTACCTATACGTCTGATATTTCCAGTGACATTGTTTTCATTGCATCTGTTTCCATAGTAAATGCTGATTTTATTAACACATTTAAAAACTGTAAATATAAAATTGTAAGTGTTGGAGATTTCGAAATATATGTATATGTTAGCTTTTTTGGTTACATCGCATCACGACTTTAACTTTAAGTAGCACACTTGTGTTAAATATGATCGTGTAGAATTGTTTAGAGTTCGAATACTCACGGATACATTGTTATGCCCCTATTTAGGAATGACAATGGTTATACATCTGGTCATAGGGAAACATGTTATTTTTGAATACTTTAAAATAAGTACCATATTCAGTCATGAACTTTAGTATCATATTAACAAAAACAAGCAACTCATAGCATTGGAGTTAGAATGAAAAACAAGCATATCATTACCGATCATATTTTTATGTTCATAAAAATGATACAAACGTGTTTTTATTTTCCGAGAAATATCTCTCACTTTGAATGTAATAATTAATAGTACTTTTTTGGGGGGGGGGGGGGGGGGGGCAATCATTGGGGCAAATTATCGGGTCGGGGCAAATCATCTGATACCCGATGATTGCCCTCCTCCATTTGACGAGTGTCGGAGCCAATCATCGGGAGGAGCAAATAATTGGGGCAGATCATCGGATCCATATTTGTTTACAAGTGCGAGCAATTCTACGTAATCACTTTTGATTTGGTAAAATCTACCTGTTAATCGTTAGGTGAAGTAACTGCTGCATGCGAGAAGTTTGAAGCCTTTAACTTTGATCAGTTGTTCACCTTTTAACGCGGAGGTTATTGTTAGGAACATTGGTTTCCTGCGTATAAAAAAAAACACCTATACTTAGAGCATGTAAACAGCTGTATGTAGGAGCACCGTGCGAGCTCACCTAATAGAATGTGGAGGTATGGGAGAACTGGAAATCTAACCTGGCTGACGAAAACAACTAGGTTTTGTTTTTTGCTGCGAGCTGTTGTCATTTTGTGGCGTTGTTTTAAAAAAAATACATGTTATAAAGTGGGTCATCTGATTTCTCGGAGACTCGATAAGCTTACTGATCACGAATAATAGCGAAAATGGCGGTATTTTGCGGCATTATTATTTCGAGGAAAAGAATCCCGCCGCTTTCGCAGGTCCTTTAAAACTGTTTAAATTGTGATTAGCAAAAAGTATCCTGAAATAGTTGTTAACAAGAAGGTATGAAATATACACTGAAAAAAATATCTGGGAGGTCAAAAAAGTCATCAATTTAAGAGTGGTTACATAAAATGCGATAATAACAAACGAGTTTGAAGGTCAGTAATCTTTGTATTAATAATGACTGCGAGTCTTTGTAAACCAGAATGGTGTGCATATGAATATGTTTTTATGTATGTTGGTGTTGCTATTGATGCTGTTTTTATAAGGGGGATATGAAATAATAAACTTTAAAATGTAAATACAAACACGATCTAAAAGTATTTACTGAAAAAGCAAACATCTGAACGGTCATAATATCCAAGAACATTGGTTTCCCGCATAATAAAAACCTGTACTTAAACAAACTAAAAAATGCGGATAAAAACCGTCTAAGACTTGAGCAGTTATGCCCGGCGTTTCAGTACGGGTTAGTTTTAAGAACATTGGTTCCCGCATAACGAAAAACCTGTACTAGCAGGTTAACAACTGTATGTAGGAGCACCGTACGAACTATATATAAGGAACAAGTAAACCTTGATGTAAATCGCTCACCTAGTGACAAACGGGGACATAGGAGGACTAGAAATCAATGTCCGTGAGATACTTGGCTAACGAAAACGACGGTAATCGGTTTCAAAGTTTTATGTTAAAACTCTATTCGTCCAATTAACTATCTGTAATAATCAGCTGAAATAATCAGTTTTGATTCAGGGCCCATATTCCAGAAACATCTTAAGTTTATCTTAAAATATGGTCACTTAATTTCCAATTTTTGTTAGGTAATATTTTTAAAACTACATATAAATCAATGAATCCAATTACCGTGAAGTAGCTAATAATAAGAAGATAATAAGGAAAAATGTAGCAGAATTTCATGTAAACATGGAATAAAATGCTGAAGAAAAATGACAATTTTAAGGCTAAGGATAAGATTTCACTTAAGATGTTTCTGGAATACGACCCCTGGACATTAAGTGAGGATGTACGTCTTCATTTGTGTTCAGTGGAAGCCAAACATGAACATTCGTTGAAGCCTTTTGCTTGACATTCGCTAATGAAGGCAACATAATAGGATGGGTATTTTAGATTATGCAATCGCCAACTGGTGCGAATCATATTCGAATATATTATCGTTGTTTCAGGCGGCACGAGGAATATTCCATTTTATCACATGCTATACCTTGTTTCCCGTGTAATACAACCATTACGAATATTTCTATCTTACACATACGTAAGATAACATTTTGAGCGTTTTCATTGGCTACATATTCTTTGACTGACCAATCGGATGACGTTAGTTTGGTGAAATGACGTCGTCAACATGAAATGACGTCACGTCAGTACACAACATTTTGGATTTATCAACATGTTTTGGTAAAATTAGAAGATTTTTGTTTTGTTTAAAAGCATGTAATGAAAAAGATCTGACACTCGTTGTCATTTTATACCATAGTTTATTAAACTCGTCCAGGAAATTCGTTACTAAGCTCGCCAAAGGCTCGCTTACTAACAAAATTCCTGAACTCGTTTAATAAAATATGGTATGAAATGACAACTCGTGTCAGATCCTATATTTGTTTTGCCTTGGAAAGTATTTCTTGTTTCAGGTCAGTCCATGATCCTCTTTTTGTCTATTAAACACTACAAGACGGTAAGGTGGTATCGACCGTTAATGTACGGCATGAGAATATATTTAATAGGTCTACATCACAGTTTAATAAGACCTATGGGCCGTGGTTTGTGGATCTATACTACCGGTAGTTCTGAATCGTGTTTTATGACTGCTAAAGTGTTCAATCTCAAACTTAGTCTCAACTTAAAATATTGACCAGGGCTGGTATTCACAAAGCATCTTAAGTAATTTCTTAAATATTTACACTTAAGTGCAAATTTTTATGTATTATATTTCTAAATTGATGAACAGATGCATATGTTGTTGATATTCCTCAAATAACACTTTAAATAATGATGCTATTTTAAAGGGATATTTAGTGCAAAACTGTTTCTTTATGTAATTATACAGTTGAGAAAATTTCCATATTTAAGGATAAAGATACTATTTAACTTAAGATGCTTTGTGAATACCAGCCCAGTGAGAATGCCTGGTGCATTTAAGCTTCGATTGCAATTGGTAAAATATTTACGATTAAGACCAAGATTAAACTTGGTTTGATCAGCTGTAGTACAGTACGAACCTACAGACAGACACACATACCACCGGAAAAAAAACATTTGCAAAGCAATATACCCCCTATATAGAGTGCTAAGTAACAAAATGTTGATATTCAAGACACACTAAATTCATTTTCTTACTGTAAAATGTTATTATTAACGATATATTTCAGTGAATATGGCAAAAACACAACGAGGTGCTATTTGGATATATAATGTGAACAGGTTGTGATTAAACTTTGGTTTTATCAAAAGTTTCTCCTTCATCAGCACCACAACTATGTATTGACACCACAACGTGTGCCTCGCTAACATAATATTTAAAAAAATGAACATTTAACCAATTTGTGTATAGCAGCAAATGGAATTAATTTTAACAATGATGTTTATAGGTCGAAAACTTGTTAAAATGTACCAATATCCATGAATTTTGCAAAAATGTTTAAGTTTTCTTTTGTCATCATTGAAGCAGTCAACGTTTCGAAAGTTCTACAGGATACAATTTCGTAATTTTCGTAAGTTTTTGTAACTAGAGTAAAGCACATATACATATTTGTGTCGAATAGCATTCTCCGGTTTGTTAAATTCCCGCTCAAAAGTTTGTAATAAGCAAAAATACAGAGTCGTACTCACCGCTAACATCCATTTCTTGATATTGACACCACAACGGAAGCTGCATTGCGACAGTTTCTGCACATAACGTTCGCGTTATGGTCATATTGATTCCACGGGATGGTAAAAGAGCAATCGTGTTGTTAAAATAATGCAATAAATCAATACCACACAACATTCTTGCGGTAATTGATGACATCCTTTGGAATCCAAAAAAGATTCGAACAAGAGGTTGATATAATTATGAAAATTTTTCGATTTAGAGTTGTCTATCGACTAATAAACGAGTTGGAGTTCTGATGCGTATGAATTAAACCACGTGAGCGTTAGAGTGGTTTAATATACCGCATCAAAACGACAAATTAGTGTTTATTAGCCGATAAACAAAGATAATGCGAAAATTAATTCGATTCTAACATGATCTGACAATATTTTCTGCAATTACAATGCGTGCAAACTATATTTTACAGTTTCGGAACTATTGTTATGGTTGTTTATTGGTAGTTTAACAACGGTGAATGTTGTTCTTTGTCTATCGAAAACTCTGCGCGTGTCATGTTAGAATATAATGTAAATCAGTGGCGGGGGGGGGGGGGGGGGGTGAAAGTATTTGGCATCGCGTAATTTTTAAGTGAGAAATTTGCATCGAGTAATCAATATGGCCGTCTTAATGCATATTTTAATGGACATTCGAAGATTCGTTCAGCTGGTAAGTGGGTTTTAATATTATTTTCGAAAATTTAAACGTGCCTATTGTGTGGTCCTGTGATTCAACTACACTCGGTTTTTCATTTCACTTCGTAGTTGCTAGAATAAAAAAGTTTTAGTGTGGAAAATAACCGTATTTAGACTTTATTTGCCATTGTGTCCACCAGATGTCGTTTCTCGCAACTAACCTGTGTGATTTCGCTCTGTGCATGTTGGGCAAGCACTTTATTCACATGGCGCCAACTGAAGCATGAGACGCTTCTCTTAAACATTAGCAAAATCGTCATACAGTCTTGTAGGACGTAACTTGGTGCAAGTAACTCAATCTGCGCATCGTTTAATTCAATTTGAAAATATAATCCGCCGTTGTTTTCAATAATAAAAAAGTTTTTATCTCTATTTGTTTATTTGTAAATAATGTTCGAAAGTGAAAGTAGAAAGTGCGTGACAACGCAAGTAAAACGCATTTTATCGCACGAACAGTTATAAACACAATGCTTTGAGTGTTTAAAGTTAAAATGATGACATAGTTATCATGGTTAAACATGGTTTTAGTAAGAATATACCGAAATTGTGCTTGTTTGGAAATTATTTCATTCCTCCGCGGACTATATCTTTGCGTATGTACCATTTAGATAAATGGATAGTAATCAGTTCCTAGTATAGAGATTAGACGAAAGTAGTGACGTCACACTCTATTTATAGAATGCTTTATTTACCTGGGGCTGTACGACCGAAAACAAACTGGTTTATGCACATTTTGGCACCAAGTAATAGGTTTATGCCCATCTGTGTACATAATAATATGTTTAAATGTAAATATACTGCCATATTCATTATTTGTTTTATAGTTTTATAAGTTAGGACAGTATAATTTTTATTAATTTTTCTGTTGAACATCAGTCTAAACATATATACCTTTTTCAACGTAACTTATACATTTTAACTAAATATGTTCTCAAAACCAGTAGCACATGTTTACGGATTCTGTTAACAAGAACCATATCCATTTCAGGAATCACATACAGTGCTCCAGACGGATTCACAGACAAACCAAAAGCAAGAAACGTGGAATCCACAAAAATCACATTTTTCAAACGAAATGCATAAAATAATGAAAGAAAGTTCTGGGTGCAAGGTGAAGGTCATACACCTATGGCTAGGAAATGGTGACCTTGACCTTGCAATCCAAAGCGATTTTTCAATATAAGGTATTTACATATGAAGTTTCATTAAAATATCTTAATTCGTTCTCAAGTTATTGAAAACCGTTTTATTTTATTTTTAGTAATGGTGACCTTGACCCCCACCAACCCCATATGCAATCGCAAGCGAGGTCTAGATATAAGATATCTACATATAACGTTTCATTAACATATCTCTATTCGTTCTCTCGGTATTGAGCGAAAACTGTTTGTCTATTTTTAGTAATGGTGACCTTGATCCCACCCACTCCATATGCAATCCCGTGCGAGGTCTCAATATGAGATATCAACATATGAAGTTTCATTAAAATATCTCAATTTGTTCTCAATTTATTGAGCAGAAACCATTTTTCTATTTTTAGTAACGGTGACCTAGACCCTGACCCCACCCACCCCATATGCAATCCCAAGCAAGGTCTCGATATACGGTATCTATGTATGAAGTTTTATTAAAATATCTCAATTCGTTCTCAAGTTATTGAGAGGAAACCGTTTTTTCTATATTAAGCTACAGTAATCTTTACCCCACCCAACCCATATCCAATCCCAAGCGAGGTCTCCATATAAGGTATCTATGTATGAAGTTTCATTAAAATATCTCCATGCATTCTCAAGTTATTGAGCGGGAACCATTTTTCTATTTTTAATAACAGTGACCTTGACCCCCCACCCACCCTATATGCAATCCCAAGCGAGGTCTCAATATAAGGTATATATGTATGAAGTTTAATTAAAATATCTCAATGCGTTCTCAAGTTATTGAGCGGAAACCGTTTTTCTATTTGTAGGCACGGTGACCTTGACCTTGACCCCCAACCACCCCATATGCAATGCCAAGCGATGTCTCGATATAAGGTATCTATGTATGAAGTTTCAATAAAATATATTGATGCATTTTCAAGTTATTGCGCGGAAACCATTTATATATTTTTAGTAACCTTGACCTTGACCCCATCCATATGCAATCCCAAGAGAGGCCTCGATATAAGGAATCTATGTATGAAGTTTCTTTAAAATATCTTAATGCGTTCTCAAGTTATTGAGCGGAAACCGTTTTTCTATTTTTTTGTAACAGTCACCTTGCCCTTGACCCCATCTACCGAATATGCAATCCCAAGCGATTTCTCGCTATAAGGTATCTATGTATGAAGTTTCATTACAATAGCTCAATCCCATTCTCGAGTTAGAGAGCGGAAACGAAAAGTTGACGCCGCAACCCCGCCCGCCCGCCCAACGACATACCCAATCTAATAACCGAAATTTGGTTAACAACTACACCTGAATCGACGATGCTGGAAGAAGCTCAGAAGAAGACAGTGTATTCATGAAAAAAATGCATGTTGGCTACATCATACATTGGGAATTGAATGAAATTAATTTTGTACTTGAAAGCGCGTATTTGAGTTGTTTTGTTTTATTTTGCATATTTACTATACACAATGTAACAGCACAGTAAATTATATATGTAAATTATTTAATATCAAGTATTAATTTAACATGTGAAAACATCGAAACTATATACAACAACCGCTTATAGCGTCTCTTAAACAATTCAGAAACTGAAAATAAACCGTTTTCAGAATTGTAAACAAACATTTTGGTCAGATCGTGGTTCATAATGACTTCAATACCTTTTTATTCTAGCAGCTACGAAGCTGAAATAAAAAACCGAGTAGTAGTTTAATGGCATGACTACACAACAGGCACGTTTAAAGTTTCGGAAATAATATTAAAACCCACTTACCAGCTTAACATATCGTCGATTTTTCAATAAATTGTTCTTTTAGACAGCCATATTGATTACTTGATGCAAATTTCTCACTTAAAAATTGCGCGATGCCGAATACGTTCACCCCCTTCTTGTTGAAGACGCAGATTTCTAATCGTGATCATTTCGGAAGATCACACCAATGACCTCCATAACTATCGGAATATTTTAAAAAACAAATCTGTACCCATTTAAAAGTCGTTGTAAACTGAAACTTATGCACTCGTTGTTTATACTTTTCATAAATGGTTTCAATATCCTATGTATATTTATAAACGCGTAATCGGTCGGAAATTCCAAAATGTATTATCTTTAATACCGGGTAGTTATGTTAAATCGCCTGACAATACAAGGAAAGGTCACGCTTAATTGCATTAAATGGGCGATTTTCCTTTTGCAATCGAATACTCCTTTATAATCCATTTGCTGTTATTTAGGAATAACACTGAATAAAAGTTTTATAATATAGCAACATCAATTCATTATTTTTCTAAAGATTTAAACACTTGAAATTAACAATTTCGAAAAGACAACAACAACAACACAATATTCTAAATGTAGTTTCAATAGAAGTCGATTGACACAAATATAATATCCCACGCCTAACCAGGCAGTTCAACACTTTTTGTACGTAGTTTAAATTATCTAAAACGTATATAATATACGTTTTAAATAATTTAAACTACGTACAAAAAGTATTATTGTTGGTCGTCAAATACGAGTCGCAAGTATACATTACTGCTTACTTATTCCATGCTTCGCAATATTATTAAGAAATCTTTGTTGAAGCTATTGTTGTAGTTAACATTGTTTTATTCAATTGCTTTGTACAATAAAGCTTATCTTGTGTCCAGCGCAGATGAAGTCTTTTAACAACCTCCGCGCAGAGATTTAACTGTGCCACAGCATAGCTGGTTTAAATCCCTGCCGGCACGAAGTTCCACGTGACCATCGGCAAACACTTGTCGCGAAATAAAACCGTTGACAAGGACATAATAAAAACGTAGACAACGTAAAATCCTTGTTAATATATATACCTGGACCAATAAGGCAACATGTCTGTGTGATTGTTATAAAAAAATAATAATATTAAAATTGTGTACAAAATAAATCTTCAATCTCCTCACAATCGTCTCCACTGAAAACTTCCAAATCTGTAGGTTACGCATGCGGAAATAAATTCCTTCTTTGTTACATATAAAATATTCAAAGTTTAATCTCAATTTTCACCATGACCAAGCTACTTTCCAATATATCACCATACATTGTTGGACAGATAAGGCCATAACCTTTTGAAAAAACAGCATGTCAAAAAAATCCTTTGCGTTGTAACTCAAACTATTTACTTTAGAAAAAACACACCAGTTTTGACGGGCATTGAGGTTGCCATTTTGCGCATGATAACATGGGCCACAAGGTTTGAAGCTAAGAACCACTAGACAAAGAAGTGCACAAAAACATGTTTTTTTTCTTATTGCTTACATATATACCTTTAAAATGATACCAAAACAAATCATTTAAACTGTATTTTACAAATTCTATGCATCAACTATATGTGCTTATTATCTAAATGACATGTAACCCTGAGGATGTGACTTCCGTTTTGGGGTTATTAGACCTCTGTAAGATTTTAACTCGTGGTTGAAGTGGTAACTGAGAAAAGTACCAATGCGGACGTTACCACTGCGAGGTGTTTGGTCTTTACAATGTAAATACGTTACATTTACAATATTGCTATCTTTGCTCTTAGTGCTCTCTTGAAACTGATTCCGAATTTTATTTGAAGAATTGACTTAATTGATTAAAAGCGCGAATTGCTATCCTGTAACGTTACTTCAAGTCAATTGACATAATACACAGACAGGCCACGTGATGAAAAATAAAGTAACAAAATGTATGTAACTTGTATGTTTATTATGCTAACCAATTTCTGACCGGTTTATCCCCAATATGATATTTTTAAGCAGTCATTGTCTTTGTTTGTACCCTTATAATATTGTTCCACTCCATATCTGTTTTCTATCTTTTAGTCTTTTTATTTCCTTAATAGAAATACGCACCTCTCATTCATTTTCTATTTGTATTATTTCTCTTTCATCTTTTTTTCTCCTCATATTTTTCATGTGTCGTCTAAAAATTGAATTATTTAAGCGTTTGAATGTTTATGATGATACGTGTACACTGTTAACTTGTACATGTATAATAAAACATATCGACATTGAAAAATCAAAACGCTGATAGCGTGAAAGACTTTTGGCGAGAAAAGGAAAGAAACCAAAATCAAGCGCAATAGTTCAAAAAATTTCTAAAAGAAAGGACACATTAGTTTGAATGAAATTGAATTCTTGCAATGTCATTTTTTACACAAGACAAATCGAACTAGTAGTCTCATTGATATAGTCCTTACTTTCAACATATTGTAAGAAACATGTATATAATAGGAAATTATAACAAAACATGTAGGGTATAATAGTCCATCGCATTACAAACAGATCAGGACAAAGAAGTCCATAAATAAAATAATGTTTGCACTACGTTCACACATTAATGTACACGATACATATAGCAAAATGCATAAAATATAGACCAAATACCAGTGATATCACAAAACGCTCATATTACATCCTTAAACCATCTATATTAGTGTACAAATAACTATCAGGAAACGCTTATAGATAAATAGTACATGTAGAGTCTAAAATTACTTACAGGTAATGAACAAGCTATGGACTGTCTCAATATAATTATTGTGAGCAAATCAGTCAATAATGTGATTTAGAAACACAAACACGATTGCTCAGTGTTCTTTTGAACTGCATGTTCAACGGTCAAATCCAAAATACCATTACAAAATTCTGCCCATTCTGGCTCAATATGACCGCCATCTTGATCTGGAATCCACGAGGTATGCGCATACTTGGAAAACAATCTTCGGATAACTTTGCCCATCTCGACTGGTTCAACTTTCTCCGAAAACAGCAGAACTATTGGTTTGTTCTGATCATACGTTTCCTGTACTTTTGTTTTACACCATTCTTTTTCGCATAAGTTTTTAGACACCGCGAGAATTTACGGCTGCCGAGTCTTCAATACAGCGTATTTATTATCTCCTCTTCAAGAGCATACCCGGGCCTAAAATGACGGTCGCCGGAACAAACTAAATCTCTGTCTGTAGCGGTCTTCTCTTGTAGCTCAGCATTTAACTTGGGAAGTATTTTTTCAACGACTAACCCTGCGTCATCAGAGCAGAAAGAAAGAAAAACGACGAATTTCTTGTGGAAACCCCCCATTTTAATATTGGTAAGTACAGTTTGTCTGTCATGTTTTCTTCGTCTGATCATCCTGACTTTCATAAAGATAATGACGCAGATAATCAAACAACTGTGATCAGAGGAATTATAATCATGAGCAATCTCTTAATTTCTTGCTGTCGGCATGTAGTTTTCTCATAGGCGTTGTCTGTCATGACGAGAATGACTGCAACGATATTGTCTTTATCACCTCTTAGAAACGTGTCCATGTTGTTTATAATCCATCGAATGGTTTCTAGGTTTTCTGTTTAGATACTTAGCAAAATTAGCCATGTAAAGTTCCTCTACGTTGAAATAAAAATTCAGTGCCATACATGAAAATCTACTCCCTTAAAAGATATGTTGTTCGCAAAGTTTGAAATAAGAGACTTCCCAAAATCTAATATCAGTAGACTTTTGCACGTCAGCTTCAACAGATATTTGAAAATATTCTGGAACGAATTCTTACGTTCACGTCCATTGACATTTCGAACATGTGTTCATTGTGGTAACCAAAAGATAAGTCAAGTTGTTAAGACCGTTAAACACCTGTCCTGGTCAAGCTTTTCCTTTAACGGCAAATATTTCCAATTTTTCAATCTTTGATCATGAGAATCGTTTGCAAAAGCATTTGAAACTAGCTTTTCCGCGTCAAAGTCTGCGAATTATACCTCGCGTATATCTTCAGTGAGTGCGATATCTTCTATGTTTGGATTGACGCAGGTCGCTGTGTCTGAGACGCAAGCACATGCATCGCAGCATACACGTGAAACGTTAATAAACTTCAGTGAAAACAAGACAACGAGCTTTAATGTCGCCATCTTTCTGACCGATGTTCAATGTGTTAGTTTGCTAATGTATTTGTTGTGCTCTCTATCATGCGTGTCCCTTTAAAATAGGTCCGAGGATGTCTCGTCCAAAATTTTAGTCACCACTTCTGTAATGTAGCTGTGGAATAAAGGAACAAGTAAATGCGAACATATAATGGATTATATATATTATTATAGTATTATTATATGATATTGATATTTCAATTGCATTACTACATCGCTATTATTTAAATTAAAACTGATACACCATATAATAGTGGTTCCGATTGGATGTTAGTGATTGTTTCTATTAAGATTTTGATAAAAAAAAGACAAACAGACGACTTACATACACACGTAAAGTCCGATGTTACGAAAATAAAATATATTTCTACACCACTGCCTCTAAGACTTTATCGTTGCTTTAGGTATTTCCCCACGCTTGAGCAATCAATCGAATCTCGGGTTACAGAGTTGTCTAGTGGCACAGAAGAGCTATCCGTTTGAATAAACTCCGCTAAAAATATATACATTAGTGCTTAAAGGGATTTTAAATTACAATTAAAATAAAACTATAAAACTTCCGCTTTAAACTGAAATGAATATATATTTTAAAGGTACGTCAAACGTACGTTTATCTACGAAACTAAAATAAATCATTCGGTTATAAACTCAATGAGTTGCAACTTCACAAACCGCTTTAAACAAGAATATCAGTGAATGACACGGGTGGATGTTACGCGAAAATGCGCGTTGTCGGTTGATAAGAATGAAATGACAAAGGTAAAACTATTTTGAAAAGTTCAACATCCCTCTTAAAAATAATCAGACCGAAACAAACCTGGGACTATGCGCATGTCCCCTTCATATGCATTCTGCATGCAAAGTTTCTCTGAATGCGAGTCAGAAGTTCTCGAAATCTGGCGCGGAAACAAAAATATCCTATGAAAATATCCTATTAATTATGGAGGGTAAGTTGGTTCCTTATTCCCGGTTCCTTATTCCTTATTCGAATAAGGATTAAGAAACTATTCATTATTCCTTATTCAAACTAGATATATTTGATGTCATTTTAAAACGAATAAAAATACAAAAAAGTCTTACGGTAAATCAGAACAATAGTCAAATTAATCAGCTCCAGTATTATTAACACCGAATAAGGAACTGAAACTGTAGTACAACAAGTACATGTACTATATCGTTCCAACTGATTACCAGGAAACTTGATAATAAAAATCATTCGGTATAAAACACAAATAATTTATTAACAGTTAAAACATATATAAAATGAATAAGGAGCAAGGAACTGGTTCCGTTTTCCTTTTTGAAACTTAATATAATATAATATAATATAACATAATATATATAATATAATATAATATAATATAATATAATATAATATAATATAATATAATATATATAATATAATATAATATAATATAATATAATATAATATAATATAATATAATATAATATAATATAATATAATATAATATAATATAAATCTGTGTTTATGTTCGGTAACATTGCCAAATGAACGTAAAGCATTCAAGTTGAACACGGAGTATGCTTTCCGAAAAATTCCGTTTATCTTCCAATACGAGGGTATATCGTCTCCTTAACCTTGTGTTTAGGCGTTTGCCTACGGGGAGGGAGGTCGAAGATTCGAATCTCGCATAGGGCTTGTTCTGAAATGGCCGGTTGCCTTCCCAACAGCTAGTTAAAATCTAAGGGTAGCGATTGTCTTCCTGGATTTTGTTATGTATGTCAAATCTATTAATGCTAACACATTTCTTCTAAATATTATTCATGATTGTTTCAGTTCCTTATTCGCGGCTCAATAAGGAATAAGGAACCAGTTCCTTATTCCTTATTTAAACTGAAAAAGAAACTCGAAGTTTCTAACTTAAACGATTACTGTACACGTACCGAAAGGTAACCCATTACTATGAGAATTATTTAAAATGCAGTCATGAATGTCAAATGTATTCATTTTAACACATTTCTAATAAGTATTATTCATGAATTTCTCAGTTCCTTATTCGCGGCTGAATAAGGAACAAGGAACCTGTTCCTTATTCCTTATTCAAACTAAATAAGGAACTGGAATTAAAAACACCACATTCATTCACTGATGCTTTCTTCTGTTACAAACGGAGACGAAGTGAGAAAGAAAGTAATAAAAAATAATATAATTTTTAACAATATATTTTTGAACACTGAATAGGAACTGAACATGTGTATCCATTTTTGTTTTCTTCGTTCACATAGCGGGTATTCCATGTGCACGCGAACGTAAACGTACACGTGAACGTGAAGGGATGCGTGTACGTGAAAAAATCACCCTCCAAAGATACTGTTGGTCATATTCCATGTGTCCGTTACGTGAACGTGATTACTATCCGTGAACGTGAAACTTCGCTCCTTTAACGATTTGTTCACGTCCACGGGCATTCACGCAGGACCATCAGTACGAAAATATGCCAAGGGAAAGTATGATGTCACCTAAAAAAACGTAAGAATTGATAGAATTGATAAGTCAACATCGCGGCATTTATTGTATTACGATGTCAGAGCACAAAGATGCGTCCATAACAAGAAATATCCGGAGGTCAATCACAAACAGCTTGAGTATAGAGGTAGCTTGAGGTACATTTGTTTATACATGCGCATATATTGTACTTTGTGTATAAATTGATCTTTGTAGCTCCCCTTTCATTTATGCTGCAAGCTGTAAAACGGTCGACACTTGAATGTTCTCTTGACATTGTCTGTCTGTCCGTCCGTCCGACGGTGGTATATCACGCACTTTTAAGTATGTTTACTGGTATTATGCGTAAAGTAATCATATTTGGAATAAATCTTGGTCGTGATAATTATTTTGTATTAGGACCGTGGGGCAAATGTCCCGGTAACGTCTTTTTCATAAATATTTTGATACAACTGTTCACGACAGTACAACTATGGAATGATAATCGTTATTTGATTACGATTAATTACTCCAAGTGTTATAAGCCTTCTTGACGACATCAGTGTATACGCCTGCGTCTTCGTCTTCTGATTTAATACAGCACCAATCACAAAGAAGTATCTCTTCATTGCTATCCATCTCTTCACTACAAAACCCACAGGAGAAAAGAATCACGTAAAACCGATACGTGGACACATGGAATCACCTTTCGCGGATCACGGATCGCGGATCACGCAGATCATGTTCATGTTCGCGTTCATGTTCACGTTGACGTTCATATCATGGAATACGGGCTATAAACGTTGTAGGAAAGTTACAGAAAACAATAATTTGACATACCTAAGCATCATAACTATGTTTATAATTGATCGGTTACCTATAAATTAATACACAATAAGCTTAGCAAGGCTAATTAGGAATACAATTTCAGAAAATACGTTTTCTATGTTCTCTGCAAATACAAGCACCTACATACAAAACAGTGTACTTTTTCAAATACATTTTCTTAATTATCCTAATTTTTGTAAAATTTTGCTTACAGGCTCATCATTTCTTATTAAACCACGAATAAGGCACTAAAACTTTAGTGAACTAAGGCGTTCACTATTGCATCTTCATATGAAAATCGTAGTAGCAGCGGGACAAAAAAAACCCACAACAATAACAAACATTCGTGATAGAGAAGTAACTAGTAAGGTATTTTCAGCTAGAAATCTATCATCCGAATGTGTTCGTCCGAAATTAAGGCTTCTGAATAAGGAACTGGGACATTAGTGAAAAGTACATATATTACTGCTAGCTTTAGTACAATGTATTCACATATTTAATTTACAATGTATATAATCTGGACAATACAAATACATGTAATACAAGAATGAGGAATAAGAGACTGTCAGTTTATATGTTTCTTTTCTGCTGTATTTTTTTAATAAAAGAAGCAATGTCAAATGCACATGTTCAGTCAAGTTTCAGTTTCTTATTCGGAGGCCATAATTTCGGACGAACTCATTCGGATTGTTCAATTCTAGTGGTTGTATTAGTTTGTGATGCTTAATTATGCGAAATGGTTGTGTTCTGCCACATTTCTACTATATTATTAAATGGAACAAACAATACTGTATATACTTGTTCACTAAAATTTCAGTTCCTTATTCGATGTATAATATGAATTTAGGCAAGTCGGGAAAACCAACATGTATGATAATAATGAGAAATACTAGGTTAAATAAGTTATCAGGGGCGTAACTAGGCGCAACTATCATGATGTCGATAATGAAAATTCCTAAATCACGACAATATAGAAATTTACTTTAAAACTCTAGATCAAACGGCGATTACCGGTATACACTAACCGTATGTGTCATTGTTAGTATTATTGTTATTGTTTGTTAGACTTGAGTGTGGTTAAAACTATGTAGTTACAAATTGTATGCGTACACAAAAATAATCAAAATCGGTCTTACTTCAGCTAAGTCTCTGATTACAAACCAATTTCATATAATGCTTTATAACATATTCACTGCTAACGTTTTCATATTGCGTCCTGTGTGCGATTATGTCCATATTTTCGTTGCGTGTGAAAATAGCTGCAACAGGGTAGACTTATTATTGTCTTTAAATTAATTTGCAATACTATGTTGAAAAGTACGTAAATGTTCATACAGTTTGGTTGACAATTAATATATAACACTGGATATTTGTATGCGGATATTAATTTAAGAACATTCGTAAACAAAACTAGGATACTTGTGTTTAAATTTACACATACACCTTGCATCATTTTGTCTAGATAAATTATTACTGTTTTGTCATTTGTCGTCTCTGAAATGAAAGTTGGAATTAATTTCGAGGTAGTATTAAACTTAAACAGACTTAACTATTGAATACATCGGTTTTCATTTGCTACTATTATACGCCCGTTTAAAAAAAAACGGGTGGTATTATGGGAACGCCCAAGCGGTTTTCAGCCGCGAATAAGGAACTAAAAAGTTCATGAATAATACTTATTAGAAATGTGTTAGAGTGAATACATTTGACATTCATGACTGCATTTAAAATAATTCTCACAGTAATGGGTAACCTTTCGGTACGTGTACAATAATCGTTTGAGATAGAAATTCCAGTTCCTTATTCAGATTGAATAAGGAATAAGGAACTGGTTCCTTCTCCCTTATTCAGACGCGAATAAGGAACTGAAATATTAGTTAGATACAATTGCATTTGTAATGAAATATTTATGAAAACAGTAAATTGTATCGTATGTAGTTGATTTTTTTTGCAGACAACAACTATATATTCGGAAAACATATTCCGTATTCGACTTCCATTCTAACTGAAATGTGTATTAAAACATGATATAATATTCCTTAATTATGACAAACGAGTATGTTCTGTCTTATTTCTACTTTGGTTCATATAATAAAAGCGATGACGAATGTACTTCGTTCACTAAAAAACCAGTTCCTTATTCGGAGGCCATAATTTCGGACAAGCAATTTCGGATGGTCGATTCCTGTTGGTAAAACTGGTTATTCATTATTCCTTATTCCTTATTCGTTGAATTAATATAGGAGCTGATTATTTAACTATTGTTCTGATTTACCGTAAGACTTTTGTGTACTCGTATTCGTTTTAAAATGACATCACAAATATCTAGTTTGAATAAGGAATAAGGAATAGTTCCTTATTCCTTATTCGAATAAGGAATAAGGAACCAGGAATAAGAACCAACTTACCCTCCATATAATCAAAGGGCAATAATAGTCTGAAAAGTCATTAGACTTGAAAAATTAATTCTTTCTAGATCGGAACAACCTGACAATATGCGTATCTCCTCTCGGCAGGGAAGCTGCATATGAAAGTTTCATTGCTGAGTCAATAGTTCCTGAGATCTCGCGCGAAAAAGAAATAAGGGATGGACATAAGGACGGACGGACGGACAGACAGTAAGAATGATGGATCAACTTTTCTGGGGAAAGGTGTCTGGGTACCGGATAAACCGAACGGCAGTTGAATTAAAATTCGGACGGAGAAAATTTTCTACACGAACTGACTCTAAATGGAAAACTGTCCAGGATGTGGTATATTAGGGAAGGAAACATCATGAAGTCCTTCTGATAAGGCACCGGGATAGAAGCCAGCTGTGAACGCGTCCGTATATGTCCTCGCTCATGATTGGCCTACTTTGTTGTATTACTTTGCAAACCTAAAAATCAGACTGGTATATGAGGTCAAATGCCTTTGCCTCCTATTAACAAGTATGTACTGTACAATTCCGTGCACACGATTTGGCTACATTGCAGTACAGAGTTTTTGCAAACTAAAATCCCACTGTTATACGAGACCAAATTGCATTATACACTTTAATTTCGAGAAACATGTACATTGTCGTAATATAATTGCTTTAACTTTTTATGCAACAAGTCCACGGAAATATAATCTGAAAGCACGACTATACTATATAACAATGCACAACGCACTTATTTTAGAGCAATGGAAGACATAACTAATAGCACGAATAAACAGCATAATATACTGGTTTTGGGGGTTTTCCAAATAGACAGTTAGACAGTCAATAAACACACACATAATTATATGTAAAACAAACAGAAAATGCTTTTCATGATGATTGTCATTAAATAAGTATTTGTATAATTTAAATATTTAACATACGGTAAACCTTAAGAACAAATACATCAGTGAGTACACATAAACTCATGTAGAGAAATGTTAAAACGTGCTGGATTGACAATATTTTATATTGTGAATATAATTCATCACAAGCATTACAACGTTACGCGCATTTGTGTTTTATAACAAAGATTGAGTAAGTAGAATTTTGACACTTAAAATTAGGGATGGGACCGAATACTGGAATAAATATTCGAATATTCGTTTTAGGTATTCGAATATATTCGAATATTCGTTTTGTAAATACTACTATATACGGCACTCTGTCCGAATATTTACTTTTCCGAAATATGTATCCTACGTGTACGTAAATGTGTTACCTTGTTTCAGTGGTAAATGAGCGATATAACTTAGTGGGTGTTAGGCAAATATAAAGAAATGCAAGATATTGTTAAATGTATTGTTAATTAATTTGTTAATCGTTCCGTTTTTTTTCAGAACCATGAAGCTTGTATCTGCTGTGCAGCGATTCGTGACTAATCGAAGTATATTATTGCAGATATTATATTTTATTATCATTCTCATGTTTTCAGATACGAGAGTATATATAGATTTTGTTTGCAGTGAACATTTCAACCTGAATAAATCTGAAGAAACACATATAGTATTGTCCTTTTTTTATTTCGCAGAATACACGATACGATGTCATTAAAATGGTGGCATTGTTTATTAATCAAGACTTCTGTATACTATACGGTGTTGATATAATGGAGAATAATTTACAAGTGACGCATATGAAGATTGACCAGATCATGCTAATTTTGTTAAAGAAATTGATTGGCTGATAATGGATTCATTTTGATTGGTTTACTTAGAGACAAATTGTAATTTACTGTAAACAAGTTAACCGTATAGATGTCACTTAAGGACAATAAACAACAATGTACGCCTTGTGCAAACTGTGAAACCGTTATCTCAACATGGCGCAGTTTTGTTATTTGTGGATACAATGCGTCATATTCGCGCCTCCTACAAACCGTTAATTCGCGGCCCTTGTAAAGACGTGTCCCCCCCCCCCCCCCCACCCCTGCCAATTATCAATTGTCGTTAATTGGACATGTTTGGCATGTGTTGTAAAAACGTCCAAGAAATACGACTGGAATTCATGTTAACTTTGCAATCAAACTGGAAAAAAAATATGATTTTATTTTTATTTTTAAAAGAACTTTTGTTCTTTAAGAAAATTTAAAAATCGAATATTCGTTTTCGTTTTTTTATATTCGAATATTATCATATATTCGAATATTCGGTCCCATCCCTACTTGCAATGCCTGGCGTATTAGGTTATATGAAACCAGACATAAACATCATTTCATCGAAATGCTGAAGAAACAAATATTGTATATCGAAATTTTGTGAATAAAATCGAAGCTGGTACATGTCTATATACTTTTTTTGTTTCTGTTTGTAGTATAACAACACTGAAGAACCAAATCTAATGTTTACCTGTTAAGGTTTAAAGACGATAGGCTTTGCAATGACATTTAAACGGCAGTTACCCCAAAATGATTACATGGTTTCTTTTTCTGACCACATGAGATAGATATTATACATGTACAAACGTTTGTAGTAAGAATGTACAACTTTAAATTGAGCTACTTACAACATAGTGTCTTAAAAACTGCAAAACTGCACCTATACATTGTAGTTTATATTGATGTAATGTTTAAACATACAGGTAATTTATTCCTGAAGACGTCCGTGATATCGTGACTCACTTTGCAAGGAGTGTTATCAACCTGGGTACTTAATTCAATGAGAATTATATAATAATGAACCCACCTGGCACCAAGCTTCCTATTTTTCGAACAGTCAGTAATATTATGGTTGATGTCCTTTCTGAAATGTCTAAGGCATGAGATATCTGGAAAACAGCATATATGCCATATTTCATCATTTCAATCCGATGTCCTAATAGTATCTATGATTTTTTGTGTTTTTGTTGACTCATTTTCGTTGTGGCCTCAACTACAGGTCTGTTACGGTCATTCAATTGTCGCCTTCCACCTTCCATTCGAGATATCTTGAAAACAGCATACAGGCCATATTTCATCTTTTCAAGCCGATGTCCTAATAGTATCTATGAGTTGTTAGGTTTTTGTTGACTCATTTTTGTTGTGGCCTCAACTACAGGTCTGTTGCGGTCATTCAATTGTCGCCTTCCCCCTTCCGTCTTCCATTCGAGCTTAACGTCTCCACAAAATTATATGACAACTAATTGTATTATCGGAGCCTCGGGCAAACAACCTGAGCTTCAGAGCATGGTTGATTATGTCGATTTCACAGAAAACAGCTACACTGTATTTAATAGACCTTTCTAGTTTTTGGCACTATAAATTAATACCTCTCACCGGTCCTTCGTTGTGGGATTTATTTCCATTGCTTTTGCAGGTACATCAAAAACAAGTGCTCAGTTGTTTGAAGCAGGAAAATGGTTTATCAGATGTTTTTATATATCAATATAAAAATTTAAATATGAGTAACCTACGTGGATTTTAAATAAAATTTTAACGTAATACGATCTTTTGTTTCAATTATCTTGTTGCGTTTTTTTTTCCATTTATTTAATAAATTACTTCCCATGACATGCTTTAAGAAGGCGTTATATTATAGTAAAGTAACGTGATTCTGGAGGTATTGATATATGGAAATAATTTTTGGGGGCATTATAAACACCTGCAAGAAAACATGTATGACTTTAAATAGCGCTGTTATATTTAAGTTAAGGAAACAGACGAATTATTATAAATATTGGCCAAGGAGTTGGGGTTTATGATTGTTGCAGATAAACATGTTGCTGTGGGCTTCTCAATGTTTTCTTTTGATCGGGATTTACACTATTGGGATACTTTTTCATTTGAATTATTTTTTGTTATTACAACAAATCGGTACTGGGATCTGCCCAATATCATATGTGCAAATCATGCGAGCGTGCTATTCTAGAGAGATTAAACTAGTTTGCAGTCCTTAGAGACAATGCATTCGAAATAGTGCTTTGCTTTCATACAAGATCAAATAGACCGACATATTTCATTCCTGTTTAATATATCTGTTGAAGCCGTGTTCTATGAACCTTAATTTCTCGTCCAACTCGTAATTTTTCTTCCAAAAGTATGGCTACTCGTGATGTTATGTACATTTCAACTGAAAAGTAGGTCAAGCGAACCTGGACATTTTCAGGGGTTATGTAGGTTACTTGATAAAACTGACACTATTGTCCGATACGTAAACTGAGTTACTTTTCCTTGAATACTCTTCAACTGCTCATGCGCAGAAGACCGCGTTTCATTTCCGGGGTGTTCATTTTATCGATAAACGAAAACAATGGATGACGCTGTGAAAAACAGAGTGAGAAAGACGCGAACATATTGTTGTATATGCACAGGAATTTATCGAGGCATGATAGTTGATGACAGGAAGGTATCTCTGCATCGATTCCCACAGAATAAATTTCTAAAGCGAGTGTGGATTCAGCGATGTAAGACTGTGATGAGAACATTTCAGTGGAATGCAAACAAGTTTCTGTGTAGCGAGCACTTTGTTGGGTTTAAGGGACCAACTGACAACCTTCCATTACCATCGATGTTTCCAACAGAAAGCGGAGACACAAAGACATTCCCAACAACAGTAAGTTACTCAAAAATGAATCGTTTGAAATTTCTTCAAATTACAGTTCAACTTAAAAGGACTTTTTTCACCGAAATTTCGCCAAATGTAAAAATGTCAATAAATGTGTTTACTAGTACTACAGAAACGTATAATATTTGGAAAAACATGAACTGCATATTTTAAATGATTTTTTAAATGCTTTGTAATATATACACATTTGTTTCCAAATTAACATTTCAGATAATTTTTTAAGCCCCTTTAAATGCAGCAATCATTTAAGAAAATTGGTGATTTAACATTATCATGATTATAGTTATTGTAAATATATATTTATGTTGTACATAAAAATGCTACAGATGTAGTATAAAGCAACTATTTGGAGTTTGTTGAAATACTTACGCTGTGCATGTATATTGTGATACTTCGGGCTTATTTTGTTTATTGTTATTTACAGTCTCTAGAGAGCACTGACTGTAACAACAACAGTGATGTCAGTGATGATATTGGCCTCATCGCTGCTTTCCTCATGATCGCATCTGACGATGATGAGAACTACCAACCCGGGCCGCACTTCCACATCCCAGATGAAGAGACCATCGTGGAGGTGTCAGCCTACCTTCATGATTACTGCGGATTACCTGTTATGGTGCCTAAAAAAACTGGAACAAGGTATGATTTAAACTGGCCACAGACGCAGAATGTCAAATACTAGTACAGTAGATTCCGCTTAATTGAATAGCCCCCCCCCCCATTTGTCACGTCCGAATATTCAATTAACCGGAGTATTCATATAACCGGAATCAGTCATATTTCAATTATTTCAATGTTAATCAGAGATGTTATGATCTTATTTAATCCCTTTTGATGATATAAATGTCAAACCTGTTACGTAACAAAATGTTTCATACTTTAGAATGCTAATAAATATGCAGAAAAGCGTTCATAGATGTTTGTTATCCACATTTAGAGTAAAAGTTTCAGACTGATAATAACTTCCAATAAATGCCTGGCATACTTGAATTATCCTAAAAACCATTAAAATAAATAATAAAATATATTTTTCTATAGTTTACATTTTGAATTAAATTAATAAGTTGCTGATTGAACATAAATCTTTTATGAAGAACACCACACAATATATTTATAAATTAACACAGGTTATAAACTGAAATTTTGACCACAGTTGTCACATTTGTTGTTTTTTGTTCACTACCTGCAAAGAGGCTATAATTAGGCTATAAGTCTATAGGAGTTTTCTCAGAATATTTTAGGTGTCAAGGGCTCATGACCTCCTGCTAATTGTATTTTTATAGACATACCAGACAAACGATTTATAAAATATAAATTGACCACATTTTTTCAGGGCTGCATATGTTCAGGCAGAATCTGATGTTAGGCACGGAAGCACACAAACAGAGAGCGGTCCTGTGAAAAAGTACACAACCAGTTCTACACAGACGAAAACACACGCGTGAAGTTGGCATTCAGTGTTCCTTGCCATTGCTAACTTACTACGATGTTAAAGACAACGATGAACAGTTGTGCTTTTATACAGGCATACCAAGTAATGAACATTTTCAAGCTGTGTTTGACGAAATTAAGGACAATGCAGAAGAACAGACCTCACGACGGAAACTTAGCTACACTACCAACCAAGGAGCTTGTCAGTGATAAATGAGTTCTTCATGGTATTAATGAGACTTCGCTTAGGACTTCTGATTGAAGATTTGGCATTTCGATTCTGTTTGTCAAAATCACAGTGTAGTGACATTGTTAACCGGTGGATTGACTATTTGATTGTTCAACTTGCTGTCCTAGTGCAATGGCCTAGTAGAGAGATTATAAAGTCTAACATGCCAAAATTGTTCAAGGACAAATTTCCAGATACACGGATCATTGTTGACTGTACAGAGATTTACACTGAAGTTCCAAGTTCTTTGCAACTCAAGTCCCTAATGTACAGCGACTACAAATCACACATGACTTACAAGGCGCTAGTAGGCATTAGCCCAAATGGTGTAGTGACTTTTGTATCTGATTTATGGTGTGGAAGCATTAGTGATAAGCAGATAACAAAGGAATGCGGATTACTAGAACTGTTAACAGCAGGTGATGCTATTATGGTGGATAAAGGTTTTACAATAAGTGACTTGACCACACCCAAAGCCGTAAAACTAATCATACCACCATTCAAAAAGGCTAATAAGCAATTCTCCCAGAAAGATGTTCTTCTCACTAAAGACATTGCCATGTGCAGGATACATGTTGAACGACAAATGGAACGGATTAAAAATTTCCGGATACTTCAAGGAAACATTCCGATCTCAATGGCCCCTCGCGTCTCCAAACTGTTCAAGATATGCACTTACTTGACCAATCTACAACCTCCCCTTGTGCAGGATTAATGAACAAACATTAAATGAAATTGTAATGTCCAATGTGCACACACTGACTGGCTAACTGGCTCGTACCTTTTGATTTTGTCACATTGTCAGGCTTGGGGTAATAAAATTGTTTTAATGATTCATTGTCAAGAACAAGTCTACATTTTAAATACTCATAGAAATTATTATACTTGTGTATTCATGTAGTAGGGACTTATCAGGGTCCTTAAGACAAATTTTAAATACAACTTAATATTTAGCTCACAATGTATTTTATTTGACATTTATGTTTCTAAAATAAAGGGCATGTGGAATATTGAAATGAAATAAACACTGAAATTACTGACATTTGCTAATAAAAGAGGTTGGTGCTTAACATTTATACTTGTTGCCTGATTGCTTAAATTTGTCGTACAATGTTTAATAAGACAGTCTCGCGCTAACAGGAATTGCTTTGTTATAGTGTTACTATAAAAAACTGTAATATCTATTTACATACACATGTATTGCTTGTAATGCCTGTTGTATAATTTGTTTAAAACAGTAAATAATATATTGCATCAAAGAGTTTGTGTTTGTTTCTTTAATAGTAAGAAAATGAAGGGAAGTACATATCTTGATTAATTTAATAGCCTGGCTTCAGTTCACATCATAAGGTAACCAGAACCGGCACAATAATTCTGCAAAATATTTGTTTAAGTATTATTGCGGTGTTTATAGAAATTTATAGAGCGCGCTTAAATCAGCTGCTTATGAATTATGTATAAGTTATGTATAAATTCATTTTAATGGCGCTGAACCTGTATTCCAGAAACATTTCAAGTAAAACCTTTTTCTTTTAACGTTTTTAAACATCTCAATTGGCTCATTGTGTATAAATAATTACCTTCTGTATTAACAAAATGATGCATTTTTAAATATATCATTAAAATAAATATGAAAAATAAGATTAACTTAAGATGTCTCTGGAATAAGATCACCGACGTTAAAAAAAGGAATAACACATTTGCAACCAAGCATTGCAGACACATTTATTTTATGCGTATTAACTTTATTCTATGATTTATTATCAAATCATATAGTCACATATATTCTTAGCAAACAATAAAGTCTAATATCATACGATAATTCACCACGAGTACAATCATGCAACATTATCATAATTAATGATACATGTATGTCCCAACAATGAATTTATATATCTAAAGGTCATAAATCTATGTTTATATTGTTTTCAAACACACAAGGAAGTAACACTTCATACATGTTGTGGGAAAAATAACAAACTTCAAATACAGTAATACTAATAGCACACATGGTGCCATTTGGTCATACAGAATCTGAAACCATGTCTTTACTGATCTAATTCAATTGCAAATAGACGCTCATTTGTATTACCCATGTTCAAATCAAAGGTACATTTCTATAAACACGTAGGCTGTACAACTCCGGGATGAAGGACTTAATGTAGAAGTCTTTCAGTCGGGCTTCCATTTGCATCCAAAGTTCATTATTGAAAGTGATTCGTTCCACTGACAAGCCGGCACATGTCCAAACCACAAAATCACACCACCTTCGACCACTGACTGCCATTTGTCCTTGAACTTGGTAATAATAGTTGTGAGTTTTTTTCAAAGACACGTTTCCGTCAACAAGTGTACAGAAAAAATCTTTGTCAAGACAACATTCCTCAGGTGTTATCATCCTCCATTTCATTGATGCAGGACATTTAATTTCAACAAGTCCATGGCTGTCTTCCCAATGTGGACAATAAACTAGGCCATCTGGACTGGAACCAAGATGTGGGTAACTTCTGTTCACTAGCAATCCACATTCTGTCACTTTTAATCCCTTATGTGTGCTGTTCATTTTCCTAACATACATTTTCCGTGCAGGTTTTTCATGCTTTTTTCCATATTCAGTATATTTGTTAGAGAAATCAGAATATAACATCTCGTTCAACAGATTGTCCGGTTTAGTGTCAGTCTTTCGTTTACAAACTTTGCCAAAGAATGAAGATGTGATTCTCTCTTTTCGGGCAACCTTCCATGACTGGCTACTTTGCCCCCGAGTCATTGTTTCTACCACCTGACAGTCATCTGCACTCATGTTTATGTTTGCAAAATGGGCTTCAAAGACCGAGGAACACTCTGGCGAGTTCAAGTTCACCGAGTCCCTGTACATGAGGTCAACTGAGTGGATAGTTGGTAACTCAGGCTCAGGTTCCTTCGGCACGGGAAAGTTCTGCAGCCAACCAACATTCAAGGATTTTTCTGTCAGTCTGTTTCTCAATCGTTCAATGTTCACTGTACTTTCTGTGAATGTAACTTTCTCTTTCACAAACAGTCCACTCACAGGTTTTCTCAATGAAGACTCGAACTTGTGTTTCTTGAAAACCACACACTCACTCTTTTTTGGACTCAATTTCCTCTTCCTTGGATTTGACCACTTACATTTTTGAGCTGTCGAGGAATGCTTGCCATCTTTCACTTTGTCAGAAATGTCTTTCACAGCGTACAAGAGCGCGCCAATGTGGTTACACGATTCACCCTCTCTGAAAATAAAAATAAAATAAAATTAATTAAATTTAAAATTTAATTAGCAAATAAATATGCATTATATGAGCTAGGTCACTTTTTTTTGTATTTGAAGTTTCTCAGAATAATTAACTGTCTGCATATACAATGATTCAGCCAGAAAATTAAATCAATAATTAAATACTAAATTGCATACATTTTTGGTTAAAAGGAATGACAGAGACAATAAAAAAGAATACCAATATTAATTATTATTATTATCAAATATATACAAAGTAAACATAAATTTGAAATGCTTCAATCTTTTCTGTTCCTAATTGAATGAGAATACACATAGAGAATAATTTGAAACTTTTTTTGTAGTAATGAAATACTTGTCACGACTGCCTAAACGCATCAGGAATTTCATAATATTGATATCGTTTCACTTAATTTCTTTGTATTTTTCCCTTACATAAGGGGTCATATTATATAAAAAAAAGGGTCGGAAACTGCTTGAATCGCATTTTGTAAAAATGTTTTTACAGATATGGATGATAATTACAACTTTGGGTATTAATTCAAAATGATAACATAAATAATTACAAACCAAGCTACAAAATTATTTACCCCGCTGGACAATTACAAGCTGCGGAATGCACACATCCAGTCACTTTGGAAAGGAGCACCCAAGGTCGATAATCTGGTGACTTTTTCTTATCCGCTGTTGGAAATGATGGGATTACAGTTGCTCGGATGTAGAAATGACTTGTGTTTTCATCAATGTTTTGTGTCTGAAAAGGATTAAATAATCATGTTACATCTTTGCATGCTTCGATTCCTGTTTTACCTGAAATACAGACACTGCGAAACCTGTCAGACAGTAAATGCAATGTAAGAATGATAAGCATGTTGACCCTGTCAGACACAATGTCTACCAAGAAATTCGAACCGTTCACAGGTAACAAGCATGCCTATCTGACTCAGTAACTGATTGACCAAATACCTGACAAGATTCCAAGATATTGATGTCATGTAATTTTTTTGCAGATTCTGAAGTACAGGCTTTCTTTATCCAGGAAGTAAACACACAATGCTTTTTATGTTCAATCTATTTTCAGCAAAATTATTATGCATATCATATAAAAATCAAACATGATTATAGTATTTTTTATAGACATGATGCCATAAGAAATAATACTGACCTGGACTTTATGTACATGTCCATCTTCATAGAATACTTTAGACTTCAGATGTCTCTGCGAATTCATTTTTAAGACTATATAGTTGTAGATGTCTTTATCTCCAAAATCCGGGAGTATGGAATAATCTTCTGTCCAATTATCTAAGGAATCAGGATGGGGAATGTTCTCACATGAAGGTGTGACAAATCTGTGCGAACTAGCATCAGGCTCGAAATCGCCAGCGTCTGCTCTGTTTACGTCCGAAATACCTAGTTTAAATGTCCCTCTTACACGATCAATTAATTGCTGTTTATTGCCTGACACATTCTGCCTACGGCTAGCCAAGTAGCTTTTCAATTCGCGTACTTTAAATCCCATCAAACTATCATTTGTCTCACACGCGTCGTCAATTCCTTTGTCTGCGTCCGCCATCTTTGAAAAATGAACACCCCGGAAGTAAATTTCTGAAGAGCTCTAAGGGGAGGTAATTAGGTTATCGTACGAGACAATATAAAAGCTCATCTAACAACATACTAACATAGCTGAGTATCTCAGTATCTTAATAAGCCCCCTTTTATTGCTGTTTTTAATAATCAGAAAGGGCGGGGCCGTCCATTTTCCTGGGTACAGTTGACTGCATTGCACCCCCTCCCTTCCCCTCTGACACCCCCATTTCCCTCTCATCCTCAAAGAACCACGTCGGACTGGAGTGCACGGCTCAAGGACCTGTGAACCTTGCAATTATTTGCATTCGGTCTTATCAAGACCAATACCACTAAATTGATATTGGAGCTTTTAATAGTATTATATTTGGCATACTGTGATAGGTACAGTGTCTACTACTGTATTTTACCTATATAATTATATCCATTTTTATTATCTGGATATGACCCCTTGCAAGTTTTTTATCAGGGATTAGTTAAAATCCCGTATTATAGTCCATTCTTACCTAGTTGGTATCGTTTCCTACTTGCATTATTCAACTTTTTAAGATTTTATGTCGTTTCTGATTTTTTTGCTTACTTTTAAATAATTTAGTCTTGCCATGCCCTCCCTCTGGTCCTTGGGACACAACTCCAATAACTACGCCCTTTCCCATTCAATTATCTGCCCTTCTTTCCAACCCAACCCAGACCCCAACCCCCCGTTGGCCTCCCAATCCTACACTTCTAATATACCATTGTATTCCTCCCAGGGTGGCTACATGTCTTTTACCGAATTCATTACTGTGTAGTACCTTAAAGGTACACAGTATCATATTCACCCATGTAAAGTATCTTTAATTTGTAAATATTATAAATATATAAATAATGTTCTTGTTTCTTTAATTCTTAACTGTATTATAGGTTATGTTCTTAACATATTGTTTTAAAGTGGCCCTATCTAGGTGACTGTTTTGTAACTAGCAGCCTATATTGCTGCATTTTATGTATATAAATAAATGTAGTTTTTACAATTGTTTTAATGCCACCCTGGGGGAACCACCATTTTAAAATAGCCCAACTTTCTTACGATACAAAACAGACAGGGTCTTAAGTTGGAGCACCTCGCTATATTCCCTGTCTGCAAGCGTTCAACATAAGTAAACCGTATGTTGCACAAATGTTAATAAATTAAAGTGACTTACATGCATAACATACTTGCCTACGCAAGTCATTTTTCATTTATATTATTTTAAATCTTCACTATTTAGTGACCCTTGATCCATTTTACTTATTTTAAGGAGCATTCCTACTACACATACAGTTAAACAGGGTTAGAGAACCCTAAATACCAACCATTTATTGCATTACATTATAATACTCATTTTATTTAGAGTATTATTATTATGACAGCATTTCTAAGTAGATCTAACTTAGTGTTAAATTTTCTGCCTTTTCATATACCGGCAGCATTAAATTGTAGCAAAGACATGCAAATATCATATCTATTCTGTACAACTATGTTGAACCACTTAGAGATCTGGTAAAACATTAAACTGTTCATTATTTTATTTTAACTAAACAACCGGTACTATTGTACCCTTGATTCCAAACTTCTTTAAAAGTACATGGTTATTAAATCATATATTACTTCCAGATCTCTAAGTTAATAAGACTCCAACAATCCCACTACAGCATATGCTGAAAAATGGGTCTAGAAAAATGATGATACATGTAAAATTATGTGTTTCCATCATTAAATCTTATTCTGTTTGGCTATCATCTCTCTTCTTTTCTATCTAAGTATTAAACTGCAAAGAAAACAATAAATAAACACAAATTACACATCAAAGTTTCTTCATACTTTATAAAAGCATATATAAATATGTTATATTCATAGAGAAATTAATTCTCCCAAATTTTATAAACATTTTCATATTAAAATCTGCATATATTTTCATCTAGCAGATCTATTATTTTCAATATTTCTTTGCAGTTGTTCATAATAGTGCATAATAGTGCATACCGTCCAACCCTAACGTCATTATATAAGCCTCACGCTGATTGGTCAGATGGATTAGTAACGAGAATTTTGATTTGTTCAATTACTATCCGTTTTTAGCGTCAAGCTCAGTATGCAAATTAGGGTCCCACGCTATCGCGTTCGTCTTAAAGGCTGTATATTCAATTTTATAGTTGATACACGTGTTGTATAAATTAAGAAAAGACATTTCTACAGCATATATTACCGTTTCGCTTAACTATTTACAAAGATTTATTTAAAAAGAGTATTTTTATGTACTTCTGGTATATTTTTGCGAATAGATTTTTGTTAAGCAGTGTGCTCGGTCAATGGTTTTTAACCGAAGTCCCGAGGGTAAATCATCCCACTCGTCGTACTAACATAGCAACTGTCGCTGTCTAGGGAGCCTCACCAAACGGTAAACTACTTTACATATCACCCCCTTACGAGTTTCAGGAGAATTAAATCACTCAGTTATATAAACCGCTAGAGAAGGATATGTTCTTTTCCGGCATGCGATAACATCACTTGTATTACTAGTATAAGGAAATACCAGGGTATTTTTTCCATCGAAAATACTTTCTGATATTTTATATTGCAATTATAAATACAGCGTACAAAATATATCTGATTCTGAAGATAAACTGATTGACAATGTATGGGAAAAGAATGTACCAAAATGGAGATATGATTAAAAGATATTTTGTACCGGTTAAAGGTTTAGCACAAAGTCATTAGTATACGTATAATACAAACTGGTTAAAAATTTACCAGTAGATAAATGGTACATTTTGGAATCCAAGATGAAATTCGCCGTGTGCCTGCTCGTTCTGTTGCCAATGGTCTACTGTGCCAGCATTGAGGAGATGTTCATTATTGGATCCCACCAGATTCACGGTACGTTATTTGCTCCAGCTATCTGAACAGTTCGCGTTATTGGCTTTATACTATTTGTCAAATGTTGTATTTAAATTTGTTTCTTTTCATGACCAATGGATTGTTGTTGATGTGTGAAAAATACCGCTTGTTTGTTGTTTGTTGACTGGAAATGTGTTTTCTTTTAGTGAGCGACGTCGTGGACGCTCTGAAGAAAGCCCTGGGCTCTAACACCACCCTGGCTGCATGTCAGCACGCCTGTCCAGGCATCCTTAGCGCCATCACAGGTGGTAGTCTGGTTTCCGGCCTGCTGTGTTCACCTGCATGCAAGGAGTGAGTATACTATTTGTATATATTTCCTGTTCCAATGTGTTATCAAATTATAGATCAAGAACGTTTTAAAACCGGTAGCTGTTTCGTATACAATAGGCTGTACATGTTTTAATGTGATTTTTTTTCTGATAAATTATAAAAAAAACAGCTTCGTTAACATTGGATTTTTGATTTCTTTCAGGCTCCAGCACTTGGCTCAGTCGGGAATATAAATGATAACATGTTCCTGGTGTAAACATGTGAAAATAAACTAAAAAAACAATTGATTCTCTTCAAACAATTACTTACTCATTTAGTCCAGTATTTTTATTGAAGTAGTTAAATGTTAGCAAACAATGATTCTCCATCAGCGTGTTTGCTTTTAATGTGAAACAAATGATAGTGTTACGACTTTATTTAACCAACGATGGCTTTATATCGTTTTTCTGATTCAGTGGTATGAACTAATAATACAATGAAACTTTAAGAAACTGAAGTACCGGATTTACAAAGAACTCTTTCAATGACTAATTTTCCCGTTACATGTAACAGAAAGTGCAACTGCATTTGCTTCATTGATATGGAACGCATAAATTGTCCATTTCTTCGGAGCAAGGGACCAATAACATACACAGCGCTATTGACACCATAGCATACAACATGTAATACATACTCAGACGTAAAGGATATACATGGGGTTACTGAGTAATTTAACGCCACAATTATAAATCGCCACTTAACGACTTTATAACTACAAATTTAATAGGCAATACTATTTATCTGATGATTTCTTATTTTCTAACAAATTAAATCAATATTTAATCAAGTGTATTTGACCAACTTGCTTGATTAAACTATGAATTATGAAATAATTCATTGTTTCTTATTTTTGATATAGAACTTCATAAACAGATTGACATAGGTGATGATGTTACATTTGATAATATGATGAGATAGTGCCAATTCTAGTTAAGTGCAAGTCTGGTTTATATACCTTTATAAGCATACGAAATACAATAAATACAGAAATAATCATTTAAAGGGATATGTTGACGAAATGACAATTCTTAAACTTGTGTCATAGATTCCGAATCTAAAGGAAAGGTGTATATAATGGAGCGAAACAACACAATGACATAGAAGTATACTGTAAATACCGTTCCGTTAATGAGTAATCATTTGAAATGGATTAAACTATAAAGAGTTTGTAACGCAAAACGATGGAATTATTTCGAGTTTTTCGGTTGTTTTCGTTGAAATAGTCGAAAAGACATGAATCACTTACATAAAGTAAAAGCATACACCAATAAATGTATAAAATGTAATGGCCGATGGGTTAGCGAGTAAGACTTTTGATCCGGGAGTCTGAGGTTCGAATATTGGCCAATAGATATAATTTTGCAAAGAAAAATGCGCGAACACTTTCATTCAATATTTTCTTTAACGGTTTTGCCGAAAAAAAAAAGAATTTCTGATAATTAATGTGTGTAACTGAATTTACCCGATAAAATGCTCAAGTTCTTTTCTTGAAATTGACATGCAGCTATTTTACAGTTAATTTTTATATAAAAAAATCATTTAAATAGATGTTCCAAACCAAACTCGAAATTTTAAATTTCCTTAACGATAATGTGGCATCAAAAGCCCCGAGCAGAGATCATTTAATATTCAGTGTTTTGATCATTATCCTTGTTACATTGCTCTTAGATAACGGATGTTTTTAATTGTTGTTACATGCTAAAAGATATCTAAATAAATACTATTGTTGAACACTGAGTCTTTATTCCATTAAAGAATTTATCTGACCTTGAAATCATAAAATAAATAATCAAAATGTGTATCTTGAATCACCACTTTTAGCAGAAAAAAATGCAGGAAAATCCGAGTATTACATCGACATCAAAAAAAAAATCTCGTCCGGAGGGGAAACCCCTGTCGCATCCATCCTAATGTTCCTGAGCTTCCTTCGCGCCTGTATTGCAGTTATTATGCTCCACACCCCCATATATGTATGCTATAGGTCCGTCGGTTGATCGGTTCACCACGTTAGTTTCTGCTCTAACGGTTTTCATACGATATTCGCCAGACTACATGAACATGTTTTGTGGGCATAATGCGTCAGCCAATTTCGATAATCAGCCAAATCGTCCCAGGAACTGTGGAGTTATGGCACTTGAATTATCTTTAATTGGCGGCTTTAGCTGTTTCCCCTCTCTAAGTCCAACAGTTTTCATCCAATCGCCACCATAGTTGTATCGCCTCGGTTAATAAGTATTGTTGGGTGTATATCCTAGCATATGTCACAGACAATAAGTAAATAATTGTATTACAATACTGATACCACGCACCACTCATACAATAGCACATGTATGTTGGTACAATATCGGATGGCATGTCTTAATAGATATGTTAATTAACACATCTATTTTAATCCATATATGGGATTCGACCCGTACACAGTTTATTGGTATTTTATATTCAATTTCTAATTTAATGATTAGACATTATACAGCTAAGACCCAGCTTCCAATATCGTGGCAATCCTGAACACAAAGAGGATACCTTTACGTAAGCGAAACAATCATACTGACTAAAGGTTTGAGTACATGACTGGTTCTTATCACGTGGCGTGGCCGGCGATACGTATTAGAACACGATATTAGAAATCCATATCGCAATATATTGTGATAATATGCTAATAAAGCGCGTTATTAAATTGCGATATATTGCAACCTTTCTGTAAATGCATTTCAATATTCTAAAGACGATCAAAGACAATCAACAGAACACTACCGGTATGTAACTGGGTCAACAAACAACAATCCGTAATTCATAACCAATAACAACACGACATTTAAACTCTCTTCTTCCATCCATGTACAGTAGATTTACTATAATACATGTATATGCATAAATTTAATATAGATTTAAAGTTAGAGACAGCTTACTCAAAGGAAAAGTTATCCTCAGTGATGGATTAGAGGGTTTTTCCATTAATCATTAAACTTGAAGTAAAAACATTAAAACTTGCCACTTTTTAATCACACTCGACAAACGTCAATCAAAATATATAATCAATCAAAATATATACGGCTAAATATTCTTGAAATAAAATGCAAGTGGTATAACATATGTATCAGTTGTGGTTGTTGTTTTCTTTTCTCAAAGACTAAAGTATTTGACTTTAAAGTAAGGTAGTTGAGACACCATGCAGGTCAGCTACGTTTTGTTCTACGTTTGATACAATTGGGGCTAACAGTGACACGAACTAGGTCGAAGAATAACAAATTACTGGTATGTGAACAAAGATTGGCTCAAAATAATCGTTATTAAACGTGTATTTCCTATACAAATCAGCTGTAAAGGTCATTAACGATAGGTCACATCTCGCGACATTTAGTTCAAACGGTAATTGGAACTAGGTTTGTGGTTTCATGTTCTGACATACATTTTGCAGCCTGGGGCGTAGCTTCCTTTAGGCACTATAGGCACGTGCCTAAACATTTTTTCCAGAGAATTTCAATAAAAACAAGAGGGGGGATTGGGGTGAGGGAATCTTTCTTGGCTGTGTTGATACTTCATTGTTTAACGAGTCGATTACGTCAATATGAAACAAATTTCATGAAACACACGCTTATTTTACAATTATTTTGTAGAATAGGGGTTTAGCTGGAGTTAGTCGTTTGTAGCCACATACGAGTATAAGCTCTTCTGGCCCAAATTATCGCTTACAGCGTAATTTTGTAGATTCCCCCTATTGTGCCTATACATTTTTTGAACCCAAGCTACTCCCCTGGCAGCGCTGTAACTATTAAGCTACAGTTCCGTTCGATTTCAAATATCATTTAGTTGAATATTTCAATATATATTGGCTACAATTTATTTTCAGTAAGTAGATATATGCTCTTTCTAAGCATACTTTGTGAAAACAAAATACCATTAATAAGCAAAATACATAATACTCAAACGACGTTGCTTTTGCTAATTCTGAGTTCAGCCTTGAACTTTATCATCGGACCAGTATCACTAACTGAAGCCTCGGTCACAACCGGGTTCCGGCGACCTTTTTGTCAAAAAACGTGCATCGACCTTACGGCGCCCGTGCGTTTTTTTTATTGATCGCAAGGTCGCCGCAACAACCGCAACAGACATTAGCGCAAGCGCTTAAGTTGATGCGGCGCCCTTTCGTCAAATCACCCATCGTGCGGTCACCGTAAGGGCAAGGTGCGATCAACCTACGGGCACTCTACGTTTTTTGCTTCGGAATTGCCTGTCGCATGCAAGTACGGTGCACTTGCGGACGTCGTACGACCTCCTTGCGTGGACTTACGGCTACCTTGCGATAAACGCAACGGTCCCGCAAGAAAAAAATCTGACACCTCACGCTCGCCGCTAGAACACGTGAGATTATCGCACAGTGACCCTGCTTCGCTGACCAACGACTGTTATCACTGGATGCACAGTGCTTCGTTGACCAACGACTGTTTTCACTGGCTGCACTGATAGAGGGTAATAAAACCGTGTATAACGCGTGTGACTGTTACGTAACTAATATGCTATATTGCCTGTGGGCGGATAAGTGATTGCGGAAATAGCCTAAAAATGGCTTTACAATTATGAGAGAGGCCAGTATCGATTTAAAAAGTGGTGTGGCCATGGCCGCACCGCCAACGTCGGCCTTGTTTATACAGACTTAATATTAAATTAATACAGTAATGAAAGACCGGGTGACTAGAAGACTGTTCTAACAGCATAACAGAGTACAAAATGGAGGCGTTTAGTGGGAAAACCGGGCTTAATGCATGTGCGTAAAATGTCGTCCCGGATTAGCCTGTGCAGTCCGCACAGGCTAATCGAGGATGGCACTTCCCGCCTACAGTGGATTTATGTTTAGAAGAGACTTCATTGCAACAGACAATACCATAAAAGCGGAAAGTGCCGTCCTGGAATTATAGGATGACACAAATTAAATGTTGGAGGAATATAACAGGATGCATAACTATGGTTACTATCCACTGCATGGTGATACTGTTTCACAACTCAGGCGTGTTGGAGGAATATAACAGGATGCATAACTATGGTTACTGTCCACTGCATGGTGATACTGTTTCACAACATGGTGATACTGTTTCACAACATGGTGATACTGTTTCACAACATGGTGATACTGTTCCACAACATGGTGATACTGTTCCACAACATGGTGATACTGTTCCACAACATGGTGATACTGTTCCACAACATGGTGATACTGTTCCACAACATGGTGATACTGTTTCACAACATGGTGATACTGTTCCACAACATGGTGATACTGTTTCACAACATGGTGATACTGTTTCACAACATGGTGATACTGTTTCACGACTCAGGCGCGGAAGATTTAGATTTAGAGGAGGCGAAAATATTCATTAACTAAAAAAGGCTATACAACTGTTTTTGTCTCTTGCATGTTGGGGTAGATATTGGAGTCAGGTGCTTATGTCTTGAAAAGGGACTATTTAACGAAGCTAACGAGGAATGGGTTTGAAAATGACATAAATGGCGACACAGTGCTTCATATGTATAAAGATATAGTGATGTTTTTAAAAATGTTATATTAGACATTTTTTTTTTTAGCCGCGGGGGGGGGGGGGGGGGGGAGAGCGTACGCGGCAACCGCCCCCTCTACATCCGCCTATTCAACTAGTTCAATATAACTTACACAAACACCATTATTTTAAATAACAATTTTATGACAAATCATCTTTAATTATAAAAAAAAAAGATTCGAATCTAAATTTGTTGGTTTAGTATTGACAATCGAATCGGGTCATTTACAATCGATTAGTCGAAAAATCGTTGCGGCTCTAACCTTTAGGACACTTTCGGTAAGAACAAGAGCTGTCAGAGGACAGCGCGCTCGACTATTCGAAGTATTTTAGTTGGTGCATATTTTGGACAGTGGAAGGGGCATACATTTGTTAAAATACAAAACTTTTAAGTGAAGCCTTGTATAGTTTATACATTTTTGGAACAAAAACTTTAACCATAAAATCTATGTAAAAAGTGTGCATAACTTGTCAAAATACAAAACAGAGTTATGGGTAATGTTGCCCTTGATACTAGAGTTGATGACAAAGGTTCGTTCCAAGTTTCAAGTGAATAACTTATGTAGTGTTGAATATACAAAACTTTTGAATATAAACTTCAACTAGAAAATCTATGTGAAAAAAGGGCCATAACTCTGTCAAAATACATAACAGAGTTATGGGTACTGTTGCCTCTGATACTAGAGTTGATGACAAAGGTTAGTTCCAAGTTTCAGGTGAATAACGTACGTAGTTTGTAAGTAACCAAACTTTTGAATATAAAATTTAAACAGAAAATCTAAGTGAAAAGGGGGCATAACTCTGTCAAAATACAAAATAGATTTATGGGTAATGTAGCTCCTGATACTAGAGTTGATGACAAAGGTTAGTTCCAAGTTTCAAGTGAATAACTGATGTAGTTTTGAAGTTACACAATTTTTTAATATAAACTTTAACCAGAACATCTAAGTGAAAAAGGGGCATAACTCTGTTAAAATACAAAACAGAGTTATGGGGAATGTTGCCCCTGATACTGGAGTTGATGAAAAAAGGAATATTCCAAGTTTCAAGTGAATAACTTATGTAGTTTTGAAGTTACCAGACTTTTGAATAAAAACTTGAACCAATTCAGACGCGGACGCCGACGCCGGGGGTAGTAGAAAAGCTCACCTATTCTTCGAATAGTCGAGCTAAAAATGACGAATTTAAGGCTAAGGATAAAGGCCCTGTCACACTGTGGCGAATTTGAGCTTCGAGTTTTGTACGAGTTCGTTGAGTTATAACTCGCCGTAATGTGCAGGAGTTGGTCGCGGAATTCGAAGACTTGCCTTCGAGAATCTACGAGTGTGGACGAGTCTGTATGACTTGTGACTATATGTGCACGAGCAGATGTCGTAGTTAAATCTCACAAACTCGCAGCAAACTCGTGCTATGTCGTAGAAGGATAATATATATTGCGAAACGCTATGACAAGGGAAGACATGTGAACGGAATGTGTTCGACAGTGCGCGAGATTCCTTCGACATGCCTTCAACACCTGTACGAGAAAAAAAAGTTGCCGACAAGGTGCGAGAATTTTAAACGGTTTAAAATTCTCGCCGCTACTTGGCTAGTTCTGCCGACATAAGAAGATATCACAGCGACATAAAACGACATGTGTACAAAATCTACACGACAGCAGGCGAGTTGTGGCGAGTTACTGGGCCTTAAGATTTCACTTAAGATGTTTTCGGAATACGACCCTAAGTCAAAGTGAACAACATTCATTCCTAACTACAGTTTCATTTTGTATTTAACATCGCAATAATTGAGCATTGGTGACAAAGTCTGCTCATGTACCATATGAATTCCCCTGACGGTACCGTATACACTCGTTGATTTAGTACGTATACTAGTATTAATTTGTATTGAACTTACAATACTTGACGACACGTGTTGTTTTGTTGCTTTCTTTAAAAATTATATCATTTTTGATATCAATAGGTCTCTTAGTTGGTCTGTTGTTTATACATGAACATGTGTTACTCCGTTATAACTTCTGACCCCTACTTATGGTCTATTAGGAAGTAATAGTTCTGAACGTAAATCAACTAATGAAAATATTTACTGTACATTCAGCCGTAACAACTAACATATTTGCACATGTCCAATGCGTCAATCGAGCATGTGTGTAATTCAAAATTAGATAATTGCGTCACTTGGATGTATAATCAAATCACGGCACCTCTTCACTATTGATAAAATAAGCGATCAATACATTTTGCCACTGCTGCCAGCAAAGAAACTTAAACCAACTAAATTTATATCAAAATCCCCTTCGAAATCCAAAAAAAGATGACAAAAACAGAATCGCGTTTGTAGATTTGCAAAGGAAATCACCAGTGCCGCACCAGTGAAAATAATCCAGTTTTTGTACCGCCTCATTCTCACATCATCTTATATCGTTATCATTTTCACATAACTGCACAATCATTTTATTCCGCGGTTGTCTGATCTTTGCGTATTTCGCGGTCCGAACATAGCGCGAATTTAAAACGCCGCGTAAAATGTCTTATTGCATGATTATTTTAACAATAAAGGTAAAAATGAAAAATGCGCGAAGGTATGACCGCGCGAAGTTGTCATTTTCAATAATGCACGAAATTTAAAAACCGCGAAATAAAATGATGTTACAGTAGTCTGGTACCGAAATTGGGCTTATTCACTGTAAAACGCATGATCAACTCGGGCAACTAACTTTTTCCCAAGTTTCAGCAACTTCAATTGTTCATATTTAACTACCGGTAATTATAAGACCAACACGACCAATTATTATTTTTATTGCAACCAAAAACAATAGAGCGTTTTCAGGCACTGGGTCTTGCACTCCGATCCATACCTTTGGTCATCGTTCAGTGTTTTAATTACGTAATGTTGGTCAATACAATTTCTGCTGTATTAATTAATTATGCTCCATATGTATAGCACATACACATTCACCTGACACTAACGAACTCAAATGGGCACCACCACTAATAATATTTTTCCGACTGCTTTGTATTATCCATGCCTTTACATTGTCTTGTATGTTGTTATTGCTAAAATATGTTATTACGTTTTACGCAATAAATATAATTATTAATTTATTTGAATTATGCTCTTGAATTTCTTTCCTATATATTTATGTATACTATGTTTTGTTCGTGTACGTGTTTATTGACACCATAACAACTATATTTGGTGGGCTACTCTTACATTAACTTAACAACAGATGGGTTAATAACCAGAACACTACATGCAAATAATACAGTTTTATTCCGAATCGCACGACTCCACAGAGTTAGACTAAACAATAGAGAAAACATTAGGACTTACAAATGCAGATACAAAATAAATTGTAAATACGAAAATTGACAAGAAAATTTCATATTGATATCAAAATATTCTAACATTATCATAAAAGGCGTGACTAACAATTGCACGCACTGTTTGAAAATTTCAATCATACTACTTCAACTGTACATGTGTTAACATTTCTACCATACTAAAAACAATCAAATCAACGTCCAGTTTTAACAAGTTACTATTTAGTTGCTACAGGGCTATCAACTTGAATACAGCAATCCAGTAGTGGAGATGAATTCACAACTTAAATTTTAAAATGGCATGTCGTGGGAAAACCGATTTAATACATGTGCGTCAAGTGTCGTCCCGGGTCAGCCTGTGCACTCCGCACTGGCTAATCCGGGACGGTACTTTCCGCTTTTATGGTATTTTCTGTTTCAAGGAAGTCTCTTCTAAACATAAATCCACTGTAGGCGGAAAGTGCCATCCTGGATTAGCCTGTGCGTACTGCACAGGGTGATCCGAGACCACACTTGACGCACGTGCATTCCCACATGCCTCAAATATAAAAACAGCTGTCCTGAACGACACTCGCCACTCACACATGTGGAAATCTACAAGCATTTCAGTTTCAGTAAAAAATCTTATATTACTTAACAGCATATACCGCAAGTTCCTACATCTTCTACACATGTGAACGTGTTCTCATTTACCCATCCCCAGGGCAAATACAAAAAGTTCTAACAACAACTATACAGGTTTTGCACACAGTCACACCCTGCAAGTCTTCGTTTTTCCATACATCTTCAGACAAACACAGCATGTTCAAATGTATAACATACATAGATTTTACATAAAGTTGCAAAATTTATATCCACACTTTTCAATTTGAGACACACGCTGTGCAAATGAAAGTTCTAACAACTAATAATCTTCAGATTTTACACCACGTTATATTCTACCATTCCTTAGTTCCCATCATATCTTGAGGCAGAATCAGCACATATGAAAAAGTTCTATACATTAAATTTTATTCAAATTTTACATGCATCACACTATACTTGTCATTTTTCTATTATACCTTGAGAACAACATACCAGTATTTTATAAAGTTTTCACACAATACCATATATCGTCACACTGCACTACACACTGGGGCCAATACAGTGCATGTGCAATGTGTTATACTGACAAAGTCTATTCCTATTCCACGCAATATTACACCATACACATCTCATAACCTATTCTTTCTTGAGATCTACTCAGCGCCTCCTCCTCCTTTCCTCCCCCCTCCCTGGCCGCCTCCTCTCATCTCCCCTCTCCAACCTGTCCCCCTCCTCCCCCCTGAACCCCTCCCTGTCACCATGGTCACTGTCACCCCGCCTTCTATCATCCCGACCTTGATAAAAATCCTGATACTCTTCCCTATCCCTCACTAGTTCCAAATTCCTCTGCCTTTCCTTCTCAAATTTATCTTCATAAACGTCTACTCTTTTAAATGTTCTCTCAACCTGAACATCAGTGTCAGCCTGTTCAACAATCAGCTCTCTTTTTTTCTCTTTTTTACGTTTGTCTTTCTCCTTTTTTTTCCCATCCTCTCTATCATCTCTGCCCTGCTTATCATCCCTGTTATCTCTCCCACCTCCTCGCCGATTATCCCTATCCCCTGACCCACCAAAGCTGTCATCCTGTCCGCTGTTACGATTACTCCGATAATTCCTCGCATCCAGCGCATCACTGCTATCTACGCTGCTCTGCCTCTCGTAACTCCTATCCAATGCTCTTCTTGGCCCTTTCCCTTCCTGTTCTCGACTTTTATGCGACCCATCTGAAAAAACATCTCCCCGATCCCTATTTCTGTCGCTACGACTTTTACCAACCCTTGCCGCATCGCCATCCAGGAACTCCTCTCTAGACAATTCTAAATCTTTATTCTTTCTTTTTTCCTTTTTACCACCTTTTCTACTTGATTTTTCCCCTGCAAAACCTGGAGGCCCCAAATTGTCAATGTCACCATAGTCGGCCAGTTTGGCCAGTTTTCTAAACTTTTCTGCTTGCTCTCTCTGTATGTCTTCCTGGCTAGGTTCCTTTGATTTCTTCTTATTTTTGCTGTCATCCATCCTGCCATTGCGGTCATGTTTACCATTGGCACTATCAGTATTCTTCGTTAAGGAACGAGAAGCAGAGATTTCTTTCGCCTTGCTGGATGCTTTTTCCACTGGTTTGCGCTTTCTAGAGTCCTTTTTCGGCTTTACGGGTTGGTCTTCATCAGATGATTTCGACCCTGTAAGCAAATTAAGTACAAAAATTATACACAAACAATAGAATACTGGTGACCTTGGCCATAAGTTGAAGGACAAGTAACATTGCTAAAAAGTAAACAAAATACCTGCAACAAATAAGATGTATGCAATGGTAAAGAGCCTGCATAACAACAACACTGTGTCCAATTTATTTCAACTAACAAAAGCCAAAAGATTTGAGGCATGTCGTGGGAAACCCAGACTCAATGCATGTCATCCAGGATTAGTCTGTGCAGTACACACAGGCTTATCCAAGACGACTCTTTCGGCTTTTATGGTATTTTCTGTTTCTTCTAAACATAAATCAACTGTCCCGGATTAGCCTGTGAGGACTGCACAGACTATTCTGGGACGACACTTTACGCACATGCATTAAGCCCGGGTGCCTCATATGTATACAAATACACCTGGAAAATAACTTGACTAGAGCTCATATTGTACGTACAGCAGAACCAAGGTCAGAAACCAAAATGCAGTTACCAATCTAAGGGTGCACAACTCTGTACTGCCCTAGTTTAGGTCAAATTACACCAAATCGGAAGTCTAATCCCCAGGGTTACATGCTGTCAGTTAGATAATAAACACATATGGTTCAGTGTATAATGCATATGATTTTAAAAATACAGTTTAAATGATATGTTTTGGAATCAATTTAAAGGTATAGATGTAAGAAATAAGAAAAAATACAGTTTTAGGCACTACTTTAAAATAATTGGTTCCCAGCTTCATAACTTTTGGCCCATGTATTCATGCACAAAATGGCAGCCTCCATGCCCGTCAAAACCGGTGTGTTTATTCGAAGGTAAAAATTTTGAGTTAAAACACATAGAATTTGTTGACATGCTGTTTTTTCAAAAGGTTATGGCCTTATCTTTCCAACGATGTATGGTGATATATTAGAAAGTAGCTTGGTCATGGTGAAAATTGGAATCAAACATTGTATATTTTATATGTAACAATGAAGGAATTTATTTGCGCATGTGTAACCTTTAAGAACTTCAACTAATATTAGCCTTCTGCTAAGATTTTGAAAATGGACTTTTACAAACACACCGTACTGGAAAAAATAACTGCCAGATGCCACCTTGACCCCATTTAGGGCTGTATTTTATGGGATGGTTGCTCTAGGGGGCATTAGGAGGGTAAATATGGGAAAATTAAAGCAAAATGTCCCCCGGAGTCGCAATCCGAGACCCATATGTTCATCGTGTTGTTTTTCAGTTTCATTTTGACATTAATTTGCATTAGTTTCAACAATTATCTCATTAATGTCATAATGCCTTGTGTTGTAATCCTGAATATTTAGTTTAAGAACCTGTAACTGACAATACTGCCCGCAAAGGTCGTGTCCGCACTGGCCGATGCTTTGGCCATGATGACCGTCCGACCTGCCTACTTTGAATAATACCAATTTTCCTAATTTGCAAAGTTAACAGATCCTATTTACTTCATCTGTAATTTTGTAATTGTAGTTCGATCAGGCTTTCAGCTGATAAATACATGATATGCATGCATAAAACACTTTAGCCGCTCACGCCAACCTAGACCCCACCAAATGGAGATAGCGGCATCAAAATTTAAATCACCATCACAGTTTGGTTTAATTTGAGTATGTGTTTTAAATGCAGTGTTGAAAAGAACCAGGACCTCAGCCGGAGCCATCAACTCATTGGTATACAAGTCTGGGTGAAGTGACGAGTCATCAAAACTACTTTACTTGTCAACTACACTGGAGCGTTGGGGCGGGGCCGTAAAGCTGACACAGCCGTGCCCGTACCATCGGTATTTTTTAAGGTTAGTACATGATTATTGTCATGTATTCTACTATCTAATGTTTTATTTTCCCGCCTGGCATTCTTCTTATCGACACCAGTAGGAAAAGCAAGAGTTTAACCCTTGTTGGGACTCTCAAACCCATTTTAGAACTGAACTGTACGCACATGAGCTCGACAATCTGAAGCCGGCATAGCGACTAGCCTTATCGCAGTAAATAAAACTTAGTAAACCAGTGTATATGTACACTTATTGTATCTAAGTTACACTAGTAATCACAATATTGAGTAAACATGCACAGGAAACCTTTTTATTTTCACAGATTACTCAGCAGAGAGTACCTGGAACAGATTGAAGATTGCAGGCGGCTGACCCCACCCACAGGTTCAGGTGTGACAGAAGACTGTTTATATCTGGCATTGACATTTTGGGGTCAAATTCTTTTTTTGTTGTGTGACAGGAGGTCAAATCTGTTGATTGTTATGTAAAGAAACCCTTTTCTGGGGTCAAATGGCATCTGAAATGTTACATTTATATGGATTTTACCCCTAAAAATGCAGAAACTTAAAAAAAAATTGTTCAAAACTGACTAAAAACCTATTCTGTAACATTTATAATGCCAATGAAGATTGTTTTCACTTCTGACTTAATATATTGTATCTGCTATGCCTATTAAAACTCAAAATTATGCTTAATTCTGAGTTAAAATCATGTTTTCCAGACGTACCCAAGTACATTTTTTTCAGTCTTAATTTTTGCCTCAAAACGCCATTATATGTGACATATTCAATATTTTTTTTTTCAATAAATCTTCAAACCAGTGTAATAGGACTTCATGTTCTTTCTCGAAATAGATCAGACTTATGAAAAATGTGGTTTTTATTCAAATTTGAAAGGGTTGGCTTCTCTTAAAGGTCAAATTACACCAAATCGGAAGTCTAATCCCCAGGGTTACATGCTGTCAGTTAGATAATAAACACATATGGTTCAGTGTATAATGCATATGATTTTAAAAATACAGTTTAAATGATATGTTTTGGAATCAATTTAAAGGTATATATGTAAGAAATAAGAAAAAATACAGTTTTAGGCACTACTTTAAAATAATTGGTTCCCAGCTTCATAACTATTGGCCCATGTATTCATGCACAAAATGGCAGCCTCCATACCCGTCAAAACCGGTGTGTTTATTCTAAGGTAAAAATTTTGAGTTACAACACATAGAATTTGTTGACATGCTGTTTTTTCAAAAGGTTATGGCCTTATCTTTCCAACGATGTATGGTGATATATTAGAAAGTAGCTTGGTCATGGTGAAAATTGAAATCAAACATTGTATATTTTATATGTAACAATGAAGGAATTTATTTGCGCATGTGTAACCTTTAACCACGCAAGTTAGACATATCTTGACTAACAGGAGTACTGGTACAAACTTTCAGAAGATTCACTTCGAATTATTTAATTACTGATGTACACTTTAAACTAATGTGCAACAGAACAAGCATCACAACCAGGACTGGCATTCACAAAGCGACTAAGGGAAATCGTAAGTGAAAAAATTAAATTGATTTTTCTATGGGAAATTTACTGATTTCACTTTATAAAATGTTAAGATATGAATTATCTATGCAATATTCACTAGCTTGAAACATTTTAATATAAAATGACATATACATGAAACAGTCAGAGACTTAAGGAATTTTATGAATTTAAGACAATTACATTTGTGGCGCATCGTGAGATAACCGGTCTTAATGCATGTGCAAAAAGTGTCGTCCCGGATTAGCATGTGAAGTCCGCATAGGCTAATCCAGGACGGCACTTTCCGCCTACAGTGAATTTATGTTTAGAAGAGACTTCCTTGAAACAGCAAATACCACAAAAGCGGAAAGTGCCGTCCCGGATTAGCCTGTGCGGACACTTTACGCACATGCATTAAGTCCGGTTTTCCCACGACGCGCCACATTTAAGTTTTCCCTAAGAAGCTGTGTGAATACGGGCCCAGGGCATTTTACCATAAATAGCAAGAGTATCTAAACGTATCCTTCCCTAGCAATTTTCAGTAACAGAATCATAAACTTTTCCCCAAACTTTACAACCAAATTTTTTATTTTTTGTTCCCCTTAACCAACTTTACTGCAATGTTTTCCCATAAAACATACGGCCTATACGCAATCGCCACCACGGAAAAAGGCCGTTTAATGACTGTGATGCATCTCTACAACTCCCGCTACAGGGGTATAAATAGAACAATTCACAGCTTGCCTGAAGAGCTGTTGGAATCGCTGGAGGAGGAGTTATCATCAGACGACTCCTCTGAGCTCCCGGAGGAGCCGGAGTCCCCCACCGCGGCCGCTACAAGCTCTTGCTGCTCCTGCTTCTGCTGCATCAGCTTCTTGGACACGTTCTTCAGGTGCTCACGGAGATCATCCCTGTGGGAGAAATGGGAGGTCAGAAATGGGAGGTGAGATATGGGATGTAAGAAATGGAGGTGAGAAATGGGAGGTGAGATATGGGATGTAAGATATGGGAGGTGAGAAATGGGAGGTAAGAAAAGGGAGGTGAGAAATGGGAGGTGAGATATGGGATGTAAGGTATGGGAGGTGAGATATGGGAGGTAAGAAAAGGGAGGTGAGAAATGGGAGGTGAGGTTTCAGGGACATATCATAGATATGATGCATGTCGTGGGAAACCCGAGCTTAATGCATTTGTCCCGGATTAGCCTGTGCAGTCCGTATTTTCTGTTTCAAGGAAATCTCTTCTACACAGAAATCCACTGTAGGTTTAAAGTGTTGTCCCGGATTAGCCTGTGCAGATTGCACAGGATAGTCCGGGATGACACTTTACACAGATGCATTAAGCCCACGACAAGCCTCATGTATGTTTGAAGTGCTCCAGGAGATCATCCCTGAGTGAGAAATGGGCCGTACAAGAAACTATCACAGACATTTCATAGCTTTAAGTTTGTACTAACAAACAATCAGGTTACTTTAAAGTGACGTGTTAAAATGTTTCTAATTCCCTGTTTTATATACTTACAGTTTCTATGGTATTATCAACAGTTCCATTTACAATAATTTTCAATATAACAATGTGAGATAGGTCCTCCCATGTGGTACATGAAATAACACTCTTGCTGCTACAACCACTGTCGAATGTGCAAAAATTTTAGTGTGAGTTATTCGGAATGTATCAAACACTACTGATAAGCCTACCTGGCACAATATTAAAAGGTCTAGTTTACCAAGTAGGTATTAAAACGAAGTGGTAACCTCCCCGTTAAAACAGTCCAAAATGTAGAAGGTGCATTGAAGGCTCATTCATTAAGAGGTTAATCGCCTAGTTTTAATACCGGGGATTACCAGTACATAATAACAAGTACATACGTGAGACCACCCAGCCCGATGGTGGTGAAGAAGTTGATGGCAAATCTAGTGTCTCTAGGGTTGTCCCTGGGCATCAGGCCTGCATAATACTCCTGCAGAGTGCTGCAGAAAAACAGATGTAATATATTATGACTTGTCTTTGAAAATAATTCTCGTTATCAAGCAATAGTCAGAAAAAACGATTAAACTATGTTCATGTGAATGAAAGTGCATTTTTGCAAACTACTTAAATTTTTATCATTTGATCAGTCACAGATAATAGTACATATATATTTTTTATTTTGTCAAGATCAAAAGTGCTCATGTGGTACAGAAACTAAGATTAAATATGTGCTACAGAAACTAAGATTAAATACATTCAACAATTAATTAAACTGGGTTCCTTAAAGATAAGAAAAGGTCCAACACAAGAAATACCAGAACAATCTGAAACACCAAAACACCATTGAAAGAGAATCTCTAATTTGCAGTAGTCTGCAAAATCTCTAATTTGTCTGCAGTATCTCTAGTAGTCAGTAAAATCACTAATTTGCAATAGTCAGTAAAATCTCTAATGTGCAGTAGTCAGTAAAATCTCTAATTTGCAATAGTCAGTAAAATCTCTAATATGCAGTAGTCTGTTTAATCTCTAATTTGCGAAACCGGGTAGTCAGTAAAATCTCAAATTTAAAGTAGTCAGTTAAATCTCTAATTTGCAATAGTAAGTAAAATCTCTAATTTGCAGTAGTCTGTTAAATCTCTAATTTGCAAAATAATCAGTAAAATCTCTAATGTGCAGTAGACAGTAAAATCTCTCATTTGCATTAGTCAGTAAAATCTCTAATTTGCAGTAAACAGAAAATTAATACAGTGAACATACGGGTCTTTCAGTCTGTCATTGAGCTTGGGCAGTCCCATGTACTCTGAGAGTTCCTGGAACAGGATCTTGATGAAGATACGGCTGGCCGATGTAGTGTCGTCCTCGTTCAGTTTGATGTTGGCCAGCACCTGGTATGGGACAGAACAGAAATGTGTACAGTATATATAGATTTTAGAGCAAATGTTTTACCTGCAGAGGGGATCATTGCGATATAAACATATTTAATGTATAGTGGATCACTTTTCTGTTTACCCTTAAAGCACATTTTCATTACTGTTTGAAAGGAAAATACTGTATAAATGCCTCAACAAATAAAATACCTCATTATATAAACCTCATTACTGAAGCACTAACACTTTACTATCACAGATATAAGGCATGTCGTAGGAAACCTGGGCTTAATGCATCTGCGTAGTGTCCTGGATTAACCTGTGCAGTCCGCACAGGCTGATCCAAGATGACACCATCCGCTTTTATTGTATTTTCTGTTTCAAGGAAGTCTCTTCAAAACACAAATCCACTGTAGGCGGAAAGTGTTGTCCCAGATTAGCCTGTGCAGACTGCACAGGCAAATCCAGGACGACACTTTACGCAGATGCATTAAGACCAGGATTACTGTTAACACTACTTACAGCCCATGAGATGGAGTCCGTAAACAGCAGGTGGGCAAAGAACTTGGCCACGTTCCTCAGCTTGTTGGTCTCCAGTCGGTGTATGGTCTCGTACTGCTCCTTGAACATCGCCTGGAACGGCTCCACGTACTTCCGATCCAGCATGCAGAACCGCTGTAACATGCAACATGATGGAAAGTGTACAGTCTATACATGATTCCATGTATTTCCTGTCCAGCATGCAGAACCGCTGTAACATGCAACATGATGGAAAGTGTACAGTCTATACATGATTCCATGTATTTCCTGTCCAGCATGCAGAACCGCTGTAACATGCAACATGATGGAAAGTGTACAGTCTATACATGATTCCATGTATGTCCTGTCCAGCATGCAGAACCGCTGTAACATGCAACATGATGGAAAGTGTACAGTCTATACATGATTCCATGTATTTCCTGTCCAGCATGCAGATTTTCTGTAACATGCAACATGATGAAAAGTGTACACTATACATGATTCCATGTATTTCCTGTCCAGCATGCAGATTTTCTGTAACATGCAACATGATGGAAAGTGTACAGTCTATACATGATTCCATGTATTTCCTGTCCAGCATGCAGAACCGCTGTAACATGCAACATGGTGGGTTTATCTGGTGATCATTGCTATAAGATCATGTGCCCATGGATTAAACACATCCTTATTACAGTGATTCCTTATATTTCCTGCCCAGCTCCTGCATGAACCTCTGTTACATGCAGCATGGTGTGTGCACACTTTTGATCAATATCATCAAGATCATTATCATCAACAACATCATCATCATATTCATCAACAACAACATCATCATTATAATCAACATCATCATCAACATCATAATCATTATCAACATCATATTCATCATCATCTAGTGTTTTATCCGCACCTAATCAGCGTGGCGCCGCACCATGCCCCTTTATTGATACGCAACCCTGCCCTTTTCAAAGGCAATAAGCGCCTCGCGCCCTTTTATCTATCGACTGTATTGCCCTTAACGAGGGCCCTTGGTGATGGCATGTTTTGGTATATTAATTAATCTGTGACCAACTGATAAGATCAGCTGCAGAGGAAGTCAGATTACGAGTTTGTGTCCAGATAAAATAAAAACATGCTGATTTTGTTTTAAAAAGTGAGTGTAAATTGTCTGCTTTTAACAGCTTCGTTTTCATATGGAATTTCTAAAATGTTTTTGTTTCATAAATGTTTATGATAAACGTGATAATACAGGGCAGAATGCATATAAATGTAGACTCAATGTGGTCTTTAATCATAAATTATGAAAAAATACAGATATCTCTTACAATCATAAACAAAAATCCCTGAAAAATCGAATTGCAAAACTAGCTATAATTTTGGACAAATATATTCGGATAAATCATTTCAATCCGAATTTCAGTGTTGTTTCTAAATTTTCAATCTTGACTTAAGCTTTTCATCATTAATCAAAATATTAGTAGCACTGTCATCATCAACAGCAACAACATAAACCATAATGGTGAAAATAAAAATATTTCCAACAACAAAAACGATAAACAATAAAAATAATACCAGGGTATAAGTATTTTACCATTAATAAGCATGAGTTTAACTTGCCCATAAATAGTTTTAATAAACAGTTGTTATGTTTGATTGCCCATTGAAAATAATTTTTTTTCCTGATCTTTGCAATAATATAACTTAATAATAAGAAGAAGCTATAATATTGGAAAATAAAAATGTGTTAATACTGGTAGATCTAACTTAAAAAATCATCAAACAGATAAAAGGAATCAGTCAGTAATACTTCTGAAAAAACAAACTATTTTAAACCTAATGTGCACTTTTCAACAGTGTCACCACGCACAAAATGCCCCTTTTCCAAGTCAAGTGCAATGTCCCTCTGTCCGTCTAGATTAAACACTATCATCATCATCATCACAGCAATCTTTGATCACCAGCGTTTATCAATTCTGAACAGTTTTGATTTTTTAAAGGTTTTCTTAGGAGTCACTTTAACTAACTAGAACTCTGTGAGTCGGATGTGTCGCCTGATGCCGGATAGCTTACATGAATCCAAATGAAGAAGCACTTAAGGTTAATGCTCAAAATTTTGTTTAACAGATTTACTGAAATCTTCAAAAGCACTGCTAATTGCAACGAAAATACTAATTAAAACCCAAAATGTGACACAAAAATAAGTATGAAAATTTACAAAGGGCAATAACTCTGAAAGTACGAGGTGCAGAGTAACGGTTATTGTGCATTGCACTTCTCCTCAACGAGATCTATCTACCTATGAAGTTTCAAGTTGATAGCTTTCATAGTCTGAGAGTTATGCTCCAGACAAAAATTAAGTATGAAAATAAACAAAGGGCAATAACTCCAAAAGTATGTGATGCAGAGTAACGGTTCTTGTGCATTGCACTTCTCCTCAATGAGATCTATCTACCTATGAAGTTTCAAGTTGATAGCTTTCATAGTCTTAGAGGTATGCTCCGGACAAAAATTTAGTATGAAAATAAACAAAGGGCAATAACTTCAAAAGTATGAGGTGCAGAGTAACGGTTCTTGTGCACTGCACTTCCCCTCAATGAGATCTATTTACCTATGAAGTTTCAAGTTGATTGCTTTCATAGTCTAAGAGTTATGCTCCGGACAAAAATTAAGTATGAAAATAAACAAAGGGCAATAACTCCAAAAGTATGTGATGCAGAGTAACGGTTCTTGTGCACTGCACTTCTCCTCAATGAGATCTATCTACCGATGAAGTTTTAAGCTGAAAGCTTTCATAGTCTTCGAGTTATTCTCCAGACAAAAATTAAGTATGAAAATAAACAAAGGGCAATAACTCCAAAAGTATGAGGTGCAGAGTAACGGTTCTTGTGCACTGCACTTCCCCTCAATGAGATCTATCTACCTATGAAGTTTCATATTGATAGCTTTAACAGTCTAAGAGTTATGCTCTGGACAAGCGAAAGGGGACGCCGAAGCCGCTGAAGTAACACCTGTATGTCGCCTATTCAGGCGAAACAAAAAGCTGAAAATGTTCGTGTTCATATATAGGCACATCTACTTACATGTAACTTTTTCTTATTCCAAACTAGGAACACCCTAACAGATATGACGCAAGTGTTTGTTTGTTTGGATTTTTTGCCGTATTCAACAGTATTTCAGTCATATGACGGCGGTCAGTTAACCTACTCACACTTTTCCGGGTAAGCTGGTTTACCAGTACTGAGTGCACATACTTATGCCAGTAACTGATAACTGCCCTACTTGAATCAGAGGTAGGGGGAGAATGGCCGTAGAAATAATTTCATGACCAATCCCCACACAAGTTATGTGGCCGGGCTGGGAATCGAACCCGCGATCCTCGGATTTGTAGTCCAGCCTCTACCAACTGAGCTAGCCGGCCCGGCTATGACGCAAGTAATAACTTTTGTTTACAATATGCAATGACCACAAAGAAACAACAAGGACACTGAGAATGGCCTTCTGTAAATACATGATCAAGACAGTGACTGTACGAAATCACGACATCTGAGGATTGAAAGGGCCTTAATGCATTGTTAATATGGTAACAGCACGCTGCTTACCCCAGCCAGCAGTCCAAAGAACTTCTCGTATGTCCTCATCTGTGCACAGCAGTCCAGTATCATGTAACAAAGCTCCACCTGTGGAGGAAGGAGAATTGGAATAGCCCAAGTGGTTTAATACACCGCATCAGAACGACAAATCGGTGTTTATTTGCCAATCAACAACGATAATGCGAAAATTATTTTGATTCTAACAGGGCCTGTTTACATTTTCTGCAATTACAACTATATTGTACAGGTTCGGAACTATTTTTTCGGGTTGTTCATTGGTAGTTTAACAATAATGAATTTTGTTCTTTGTCTACAGAAAACTCTGTGCAGGTCATGTTAGAATGAGAAATCAACCATCAAATATTTAAAAGGTCAACTAGCTCTTGCGATGTTTCTGAAATTTGACTACACAACAGGCTAGAAAGGTCAATTAACTCTTTGGATCAGGCATTTTTGCGAGATCTGGGCCCATATTAAAAAAACTGGTTAGGGAAAACTTAAGTATATTTCTAAAGTTCATAAAATACAGTAAGTCTTTGGCTGGTTCATGTATAGCTCCTTTTACATTAAATATTTAATGTTTAATATTTAAACATTAAATATTGCTTAAGATATTCAGTAATTAACCCTTGTGAAAGCAGAAATTATTGGATTTCACAAAGTAAAATTGATCTAAAATTTTCACTTAAGTACCACTTATGTTAAGCTTTTCATTAAAAGCTTTCATGAATACTAGCACTAAACAGCAGATTGTAATAGCCACACTACCTCTTGACCAGGTTTGAGCTCCATCTTCATGAGTTTGTGTGCACACTCCTGGAAGTCCAGACTGGACTGTATGGTGAGATAGATGGTCCGCTTCAACGCTACCAGGTTGGTCTCCGTCTGATCTATAATCATCTGCTTGGCCTCCTCGCCTTTTGGTGTAACAGATAGGTTACATGGTGATGGTAGAGACTTCATAATGCAATAATGCATTACCAATAGGACCTGCGCACGTACCTAAGTACCTCACGGAAAACTTAAGTACTAGTAAATTTCTTAAGTCTATTGCTGTTTCATGTAAAGGTCTTTTACATTACAATGTTTCAAACTGGTAAATATTGCTTAGAAGTTTCATATTTAGCCTTTTGTTAACAGAAATCATCGGATTTCACGTAGCAAAATTGATCTGAAATTTTCACTGAAGTACAACATAAGATTTCCCTTAGGAGCTTCATGAATATCAGCCCTGGGGATGACTGATAGGTCATGTCTTTGCGACTTTTCAGAAAACCAATCAGAGCTTTGATGTTTTGGTATTAAAAATGAAAGTAGATAATTTTACAACCTTAGAATGACAAGGGCCTATCTGCTTCTTTTACACATCTTAGACAGGCCCTTGTCATCCAAAGGTGGTGATTTGTAAAATGTGCAGTGTGACAAGTATAAAATTTGATTTGCACGACGATGACATACAGACTGTGCACTGGCTATGTCAACAGGTTTTGATTAGTAATTAACTTGATCACTGTTTATTATAGAAATATAAGTTATTTACCTAATTTTGGAATTTTTCACAATTTGAAAATAGTCCACATGCATAAAGCAAACACACTGATTGGTTGCGATATAAATAACCTAATCTGGAAATCGGGAGTTTCAAATCATGAAATTGTACGAGACCCGTTATTAGGAAGATTATGCACTTCGTCAGATTTAATCCATGCAGTATGACAAGTTTCCCATGAAACCCATCGATAAGCTAGGACACAAATTTGTTGATATAAGGGGCGTCGTGGGAAAACGTGCGTAAAGTGTCCGCTCAGGCTAATCCGGGATGGCACTTTCCGCTTTTATGGTATTTTCTGTTTCAAGAAAGTCTCTTCTAAACATAAATTCACTGTAGGTGGAAAGTGCCATCCTGGATTAGCCTGTGCGGACTGCACAGGCTAATCCAGGACGACACTTTATGCACGTGCATTAAGCCCGGTTTTCCCACGACGTCCCTCATATATATGCAATTATACTGTGTTTTGTCACAACAGAAACATTTTCCAGATATTTCCTTAAAGCCACAGTCCAAAAATATGTTAATAAAAATAAAACTTTGCAGAAATCGCTTCTAATGGACATCTTACCGATCAAAATACAAAAAACCACATTGAAATCGGTAAAATAATGTTTTGGTAACTTTTTATCGCATAGTTTTCTGTTTGAGATAGCTGGTGGTGCCTCTGGAGGAAATCAGCATGTACATTATTATCTATTCTGTTCGTACCGAGCGTTTTCTAACACAGACATTACAAAATGCATTTCGCAAATAAGAAACAGTTTTCAGTCGAATAAATACCATTAACGTTCAATAGAACTATTGCCAGTTTACGATGTATTCAAATTAAATTCTATGGACTGCCGCTTTAACAAGTATACCACACCCACCTTCATGATCACTCTCGTCTGAGTCACTTTCTGAGCCACTTCCAGAACCACTACCTCCCTCCTCATCTGAACTGCCTTCTCCAAGGATTTCTACAAACATAGGCATACAGTTCACTATAATGTAGATAAAATAACCCCAAAGAATTTCTACAAAAACAATGGTATACAGTTAACTAACTTTTGCAAACTAAATTCTCTAACGATTTCCACAAACAATGGCAGTCAGCATACTAACATGTACATAAAAGTATTCACAAAGAATTTCGACAAAGGCATATCTTTGTACCAAAATGTAAATTAAAAATCTATTTGAATCTCTACAAAGGAATATCTTGTATTTTAAATTCACACAAAAAATATTTTCCAAGAATTTGTCATTGTACAAACAATGGCATACATTATATAAGAACTAAAATCTGCATGTAATTAGTTATAGTGTTCAAATAATTGCATATATTTTACTAAAAAGTGCTCAAGAAAAGAACCTGATTAAATAGCAGGGTGCTGCATCCTACCCCCCCCCCCCCGGGCCGGTCAACACATACATGTTTTACCCATATATTCAATACATATATATAATATTTATATATAATTTATTTGTGCCAACTGCAATGTCTAAAAGTTTCATCATAGATCTTTGCCTACTGCATGTATGCAGTAAAGAAACAATAATGTGACATTCCTAATCAATTTTATCTATTATTTTAAGTTTTTATTTAAAGAATTCTGATTTAAAACTACAAGTATTTTATCTGTTATTTCATCAAGATTGTATTTCAAAGTGTTGAAAAAGGTGTCGTCATAATTTGGAAATCAATATGCTGAGTAACAACATGGTGTCAATGATATACGAATTCTAACAACTGTATCTCAAAACTGAGTGACAAATGATACCCTACGACACTGTCACATCGGATAAGCAATGTTTTCATGGTTACGGGTTATCTGGTAGCTTACCTTTCTTCAGGATGGCATATTTCTCTTCATTCTCCTGAAACTGTGGGTCTGGCTTGAACACATCTACAGAACATAAATACATACAATATAGAGGCACCATTCTATCAATACATATCAATATATATGTTCCAAAATGACCCTGTATTTTCACAATTAAAAAAAAAGTTGGCTTATTAACACCGACCCAGTCTATATATTAATTTTAGAACAAAAATAATTGCATCATTTAACAACAAAGCTGTCAGCAGACAGCATGCTCAACTATTCCAAGTATTTCAGTTGGTACATAATTTGGAATGTGGAAGGGGCATATATTTGTTGAAATACAAAACTGACTTATGGCAATTGTTTCATCAAATTATTCCATGTTTCAAGTGAAAACCTTAAGTAGTTAATAACTTGTGTAGTTTTAAAGTTATAAGTTTTAAACATAAACTTTAACCAGAAAATCTATGTGAAAAAGGGGCATAACTTTGTCAAAATACAAAACAGAGTTATAGGTAGTGTTGCTCCTGTCACTGGAGTTGATGACAAAGGTATATTCCAAGTTTAAAGTTAATAAATTCTCTAGTTTTGAAGTTACAAAACTTGAACATAAACTTAAACCAGAAAATCTATGTGAAAAAGGGGCATAACTCTGTCACAATACAAAACAGAGTTATGGGGAATATTGTCCTTGATACTGGAGTTGATGACAAAGGTACATGTATATTCCAAGTTTCAAGTGAATAACTTATGTAGTTTTGAAGTTACAAGACTTTCGAATACATTTTTTAATAAAATTCAGACCAGGACGACTACACGGGTGAAAGCTCACCTATGCTTTGAATAGTCGAGCTAAAAATTGCTGGGTAGCAATCTTATAACGAGGAAAAGAAGTTTTTGTGGAGACAGCAAATATTTCAGATCAATTAAACTAAATAAAGCAATAAAGAAACATCTTTGGAAATCTTACCAATAAACATTGCACCTTTGTTTCAAAGCATTCATGGCTGGCAATTGTTCTATTCACGTTTATTAATCTTGTCAGTTTTTATTGAGCATAAACATATTCTAAAGTTGTTTGCCCATGCAAAAACAGACAAGGATTACTTTTAATAATGTTAAACCATTGTCGGAGTCACAACCCCACATAAAATGATAAACTCTTAAACAAAATTAGAATAAAAACTGTACATACACATTTAATGTTCACAAATATTGAGCATACACACTTCCTGAACCAGTACAACGAGATAGCATTTAAACCCAAAGTTTTTTCAACAGCATTTCACTAAGCACTACATTAAAACAAGAGCTGTCTCAGGACAGCACGCTCGAATATTCATAACGCTTTGTCAAAGATATGGGCCTTGGTCAGTAATCTAACATAATGACCCTGAAGACATGTGTGAAGTTTTAATTGAATATCTCGGTCGCACGACTTGCCGAAATACAGCCGATATACCGCAATACCACTTAAATGAGATAAGCGATCTTATCACATAAGCGGCTAGTCCAAGCGTTGTGTACACACCGGTCTGACTGACGTGTGATGTCATCCACTGTGTACACACCGGTCTGACTGGCGTGTGACGTCATCCACTGTGTACACACCGGTCTGACTGACGTGTGACGTCATCCACTGTGTACACACCGGTCTGACTGACGTGTGACGTCATCCACTGTGTACACACCGGCCTGACTGGCGTGTGACGTCATCCACTGTGTACACACCGGTCTGACTGGCGTGTGACGTCATCCACTGTGTACACACCGGTCTGACTGGCGTGTGACGTCATCCACTGTGTACACACCGGTCTGACTGGCGTGTGACGTCATCCACTGTGTACACGCCGGTCTGACTGACGTGTGACGTCATCCACTGTGTACACGCCGGTCTGACTGACGTGTGACGTCATCCACTGTGTACACGCCGGTCTGACTGACGTGTGATGTCATCCACTGTGTGCACACCGGTCTGACTGACGTGTGACGTCATCCACTGTGTGCACACCGGTCTGACTGACGTGTGACGTCATCCACTGTGTGCACACCGGTCTGACTGACGTGTGACGTCATCCACTGTGTACACACCGGTCTGACTGACGTGTGACGTCATCCACTGTGTTTAGAATGCTGGTAACTGATCGTCTGCAATTATCATATCGATTCAGTTTTGCACACTACGCCGCTGACAATCGCTTTACTAAATTAAGACGGATCAATTACAGACTTTATATAACCACAATTTAATGATCGCGAAGAGATACTACGTCGTATGCCAAAGAATCGCATGATCACTTGAACGGTGTATGCATAGTTTTTACTACTGATTAATGTTATCTGGGTTTAAAATGAACAGCAAACACAAAAACAATAAATATGACGGGTATTCCGGTATTTCGGTATTTCGGCAAGTCGTGTGACCCGAATATTTGTAGTAGTTACAGAGATATGTACATGCACACAAACTTAACCTGAAGTACAAGAAGGGCGACAATTCAGCTAAAACGGAGGTTACAGTCATGAGATTTGATCAGTGACCTTATATAATGACAATGAAGACATGTGTGGAGTTTTAATTAAATATCTGTAGTAGATATAGAGATATGAGCTTGTTGCATGCAAACTTTTACCTGAATTTTCATGTACAAAAAGGGACATAATTCTGCTAAAATGCTGGACACAGTGACGGGCCTTCGCAACTGACCTTATATAATGACCCTGAAGTCATGTGTGGAGATTTAATTGAATATCTGTAGTAGATATAGAGATTTAAACTTGTTGCACGCAAACATTAACCAGACCATTACGCCTATGCCAACGATGACACCAACGAATGGGTGAGTAGAATAGCTCGGACTATTTGGTGAATAGTTGAGCTAATAAACATGGCAAACTGATCATACAAAAGTACAAAGGATGTTGATATTTATGTGGTATATTCAAAAAAATTATAATAACAACTTCTTTTATCTTTGAACCCAATGTGGAAGAATTTCAGAAATTTCTAAATAAAAATTGCAAAAACACTAAATGAAATTTCAATTCATAAAATAACCATTTACTGGTATATGGTATAAACAGTTAGTATAAACAATAACACTGATTATCTCTGCATAACTTGCATAAGATCAATATGCTCTGTCCTTGAATCAAAAAAATGTAATGAACTGATACTTAAAATGAGAATCTTTAGTTTTATGAAGTGATAAACAAAAATTCCATGTGATGACTTTTTTCTCAATTTTACAAAAGCAATCTTTGAAGGGTCAAAAACATTTCTTCACAAGGGTTGTGATATTTGGTATACCTTTTCATAACAATTAAACAGGATTTGGTCATAAACAAGGTGTCATCAAAGTATGTTCTGAAGAAATAGATATGGTACAAATCTAAACATGATATGCAACAGACAGCAATGAATAAACAAGGGCACCGCCTACAGGTGCTGGCCGATAGTATTCTGGTCTTTTTGTTAACAGAATGGGTTCTTCACTGTGATGAAGTGTGTTGAATTTCAATTCAATACCTCTTCTAGATGTTGAGAAATTTGATCTAAAGCTAACATTCGAAGTCGAAAAAGGGCAATAACTCCACCAAAATCCTTGATATAGTTACTTAATCTCGTCTACAGAATGGGTTCATAACTGTGATCAAGTATTTTGAGTTTCAAATCAATACCTCAGTCCTCTTATAGTTATTGTAAAATTTGACCTAGAGTAAAAAATCTAAGTTGAAAAAAGGGCTATAACTACAACAAAATCCTTGAGTTACCTCCTCATGACTGCAGAATGGGGTCACCACCATAAACAGGTATTTTGAGTTTCAATTAAATGTCTTTGATAGTTATTGAGACATTTTATATATATAAAAAAAATGTCAAAATATTCGAAGTTGCAAGTCCAAACAAAGGCAGATAACTGGAAAAACAAATCACAGGGTTACCTGCCTTGTTGTAATGAATACTCTTTTGATAGTGAACAAGTATTGAAAGTTTCAAATGGATACCTTTCATATTTTTTTGAGAAATGGACTGACAAAAAACTTAAAAAAAAACAACAAAAAAACTTAACTAACGCAGATGCTGACACCGACGACAGAGTGACAACAATAAGACTTTTTTCTGCGAAAAGTCGAGCTAAAAAGTTTGCAATAACCAAAATGAAACCTATAACAAATAAAACATTCTTATGTTGCCAAAAAAAAGCTTTTCATATATCAGTAATGTGAAGATACAAGACCATTCAACACTCAAGTGCATGTAAATCCCAGCACTTACTACAAAATATGAAAGTAACTACACACATCAGAAAAAACACAATAAACATCACCACACAACAGCATATTATAATTAGAGCAAGACAATCATTAAATATAAACAAATGAACATTTATAATTAACACTAATAAGGCTAAAAAAAATTTATGACTTGTTTCTCAGGCACTTTAAAAAAAAAATCAGGAGGGAGGGCGATTTTTTTTTTATTTTAGTATTTTTTTAAATATTTTTTTTATTCGACTCTTTTCTATTGGCACTATGTAATGGCTTATTAAAACAAGTACATAAGAACAGATTAAAGACAATTTTAAGTTTTAATAACAACATAAGCATATAGATTTATTAATCACAAACGGTCATTTATGCAAGCTGAAGTAAAAAGACAATCAAATTGAATGTTCATAATTAACATAAGTGCCTTCAAATTCATATACAATCAGCATTAAAGTACTTCTATTTATAGAATTTAACTTTTCGTAATAATTCATATTGTTATAACTGTCAAAAATAGGAATTATTTTTGCAATAAATGACCAACAATTTTTGGAAAGGAAAATTAACACTTGTGAATGCAGCTGGCAATTTCGTTTGTTTCCATAGGACTTAGTTTGACACAGATTTTCTTCAAAAAATATGGAATGCTATCACACGAGCAAAAGCATCTACGAAAACAAAAGTTTTAATCAACAAATAGACGATATTTATAAAGGTTCCCAATCGAATATGACTTTTTTTTTCAAAATTTACACAGTATTTCACAATTTGTGTATATCCGATTTTTATAATTAAATCAGACAGGAAGACAGTTACTGGAAATACCGAAATCTCCACCGGGTTATACTCTTCTTCTAAAATGCGGATTCGTATAATTTTAGCCGCTGTCCATGAGATCTAATTCAATACATCGTAATTTTAGTAATAGTTCTTATGAATGTTTATGGTGTTTATTCGTCCGAAATATGTTTTTTATTTACGAAAGGCATTGTTCAAAACCACTTGGTACGAACGGACTATATTATAAATATATTATGCTTGTTTACTCCAGAGTTATCACCAGTTATCGCATACAGAAAATAGACGATAGCAAGTTATCAAAACGTTAATAATTCACAGATTTCAATTTGTAGTTTTTGTATTTTGCTCCTTGAAAACCCGGGCGCGATCGTCAAAATAGTTAATAAAACATTCGTGGCGGGCCATAAAAAAACGTTGCAGCGCTGCCTGAGAAACAAATCATTAATTTTTTTTAGCCTAAAGATAACACTTTATTTTATGCTTTCCAGTGATTTATAGGGAAATATCAGTGAAAAAAAAGGTAATTCAATGTCTAAAACAGTGATAATTTTGACTGTTTCATACTGGTTCCCAATTTAAATTTAAATGAAACGGACCGGCAACGATGCGGGATTCAAAATTGTCAAACGAGTCCTGTGATATTTTTCAATAAAACCCACTTAGATATAGCAATTAAAATGAAAACAAACGGTGGAAAAAGCATAAAATAAAAAGAAAATTTGTTGGGTGGTTTCGGTAGAATATCGACTTTTTATTCACTCGTGAAAGTATACATTTCAATGATCACTCTTGAAATAAAATCTATATTCTTCCGATACCAACAAATATCCTCTGTATATTGAACTCATAATAGACCTTTCCAGATTTTGCCACTAACAGTTTAAACTCCTCACCAGCTGTTGTTTACAGATTAATCTCCATTCTTCGAACATCATAAACACATCACAAGCTGTACCATGTGCCATTTTTGTAAAACAGATAACCGTTACATGGATTTACCGGACTCGGATGCGTGATTTTTCTGATGTGTTGATACAAATCAGTGTTAAAATTAATTATTTCATAGATGTAATTCATCAAATTATTAACATTATTTTATAATGCCTTCATTCTATCTTATTGATACAAAACATTCAAAACGTTGATACAAATGCAGATAAAACAATGAATGGGACCCGCACTTTTATTGAGAGGACCCCTAAATATGAACCACCAGAGTCCAGTAAACCCCTAAAATTTAACGTTGATGTAAAACCCTGCCGTTAAACACATGATATCCAAATGCAGTCTCCCAAAAGTCTGACAACCCTCAGACAAAGCCAGTAAAAATGTACGAGGACCAGTAAAAATGTACGAGGACCAGGAAAAATGTACGAGGACCAGTAAAAATGTACGAGGACCAGTAAAAATGTACGAGGACCACGAGAACCAGTAAAAATGTACGAGGACCAGTAAAAATGTACGAGGACCACGAGGACCAGTAAAAATGTACGAGGACGACGAGGACCAGTAAAAATGTACGAGGACCAGTAAAAATGTATGAGGACCACGACGACCAGTAAAAATGTACGAGGACCAGGAAAAATGTATGAGGACCAGGAAAAATGTACAAGGACCAGTAAAAATGTACGAGGACCAGTAAAAATGTCCAGAACACTGGCCCCCCATCGCTGGTAAAATATTCTGGTCAAGTACGTACTTTCTAGCTAAATGACTTTTGAGTGGCCAGGTGAATGGAGTTTGAGCCAGTAATAATTTAGAGATTACCAGTAATGGATCTGGGACTTTCGCGGAGACTGCATGTGCAATAAGCCAATAACTGGAATAAAATGCAGATTAAATTTGCATTTAATTGCCATTTGTGGAAGCATTCATTTCCATGACGCCTGGAAGTTATTTCTCTGCTATAGAGAAATTTTGATGAAGACACATCAGCAAGGATTAAATGCCACAGCTGGGTAAATTCCAGCAAAGCAATGTCACTCCTCATTTTATTATTCTAGGCATGCACCAAAACCTAGCCTTGGATACCACAAGCCACCAATGGGATGTCACAACAACTATTTCACACACTAGTCAACACAATAATGGCAATATTTTTTACACATCTTTTCACATTAACAAAATATGTCACATATTCCTAAAAATGAAAACACAGTGACATGGTTCACTAAATTTTATTTCTGTATTCTTTTTTGATGTTTTCAACTAATTTACACTGTTACAACATTATTTGCTGCAACATATTTTCTATTTCTAAATAAATTTCATATGTAAACAGCTCCAGCTTTTAATTGCCTTCACTATCCAGCTTTTACTTCCGTGTCTGAAGAAATCTTTCTGAGAACTGAACTCGAAAATCGATTATTCCCATTGCAGACTAAGCAATGCTCACAAATACACAACATTACTTTTTTTTAAATTTGGAATTATGGAAGGTTTTATAGGAGAACTTGGAGTCACATCCCTGCATAGGTTTTGTAGACGTTTGGTGTCAAACACGATGAGAAGCTTTTAATTGATGGACACGATGATGGACACGATGATTGTAGCGTCTCTGTAACTGAACTTTCTCTCCATCACCGTTTCCATCGACGATCAAGTCTTCCAGCCACCAAGTGACAGCAAATTCTCTGGTTCCATCTGAAATTGACAGTGGTATGCTTAAATTGGAGTCATGTAACGTATCTAAGTAATAGTCGGTGTTTGTTTTGTTTATCTAGATATATGTTCAGATTCTTGCTTGACATCTGTATAGTTTTCTACTATGAAGCTTTTTTGTAGCATAGTAGTATTCTATTCCAGAAAATCAGATTTCTTCTTAATCAGTTTGACAGTTAAATAGTAGTTTATAAGTTGAATAGAGGTTTGTGTCATAGCATATCTACTTAATTACTTTGTAAGTCAAGGTTTATGGAGGCTGTGTACATTGTATTTGTATGATAGCAAATGGCCATTATTTGAGACATTATACGTAAGTATGTCAAGAATAATTATACATTATTCCTCAAGAATTACTGCGTACACGAAGACTGTTAATACTAACATGGTTCTCGCTAATTTTTCTATAGACAAAAAACAAAATCATTTTTGTAAAACTACCAAAAATACAAAGGCAAAAAGTAGTTCCGATTCTAAGCGGAGCATGGTAAAAAGAAGAAAAAACTACAATTGCAAAAATATATGTCAAATCATATTAGAATCACAATAATTTTCACATTAAACTACTCAATGTCGTTCTGATGCATGGCTATTAAACAACTCGGGGTAACGTCCTCATGGTTTAATTCCTATGCATCAGAACTCCAAATCATTGTTTATTGACTGAAAAACATCGATAAATTTAATTCACGGGTAATTAACGTCCATTTAGCAATCAAAACTAAATGACGACTAAAATCACTACATGCCTGCCTAGACAGCTTCCTGCAGTGATCCCCAACTTGGTCCCGTAGTCATGGCAGCAGCTGCAGGGCAATGTAGATGGCAGCCAACAGCATACATACCACCAATACTTCTACTGTTGTTTTTTTCTGCTCAAACTGAATGTGAGCTGAGAAGCAACGGCCTTTAACATCAAAGGCATGCCAGCGTTGATCATTTTCATTTCTGGCAATTATTTTATCAAGTTCATTAAACGGAGAGACGATTCTGTGTTGACTCTGTCCACAAGTGATTTTTGTGGATTTGAGCCTGTGAATTCCTCGCATATTCCTTTTTTACATCCTTCACTACTGCACTGTAAAGCATACAGTGTATACATACGCTGCACTTATAATCACAATTTACAACAGCAGTAATTGCTTCACTAGTAACACATGGTAATCCACTGTCAATAACTGGTATTATTTTATCTTTTGTAAATCAATTCACAGAACATTATGCTGGTTTTACGCACAAATCTTTCCTATTTATTTTAAACCCACTAATTTAATTCCATTATCACAACATTTTCAGCGCATATTTCTTCTACATCAATAAAGAGGCGTGGGAAAACCAAACATAATGCATGTGCTTAAAGTGAATTTATGTTTAGAAGAGACTTCCTTGAAACACAAAATACCATAAAAGCGGAAAGTGTCATCCCCGATCAGCCTGTGCGGAATGCACAGGCAGATCTGGATGACACTTAACGCATGTGTATTAAGCCCAGTTTTCCCACGACATGCCTCAAATAAATTACACATTCTACACTTCACTATTCTGGACCAAATAATTACTACAATGCACATTGACTGACACAAAGCTTTGTATCTTTACATCAAACACACAGCCTAATACACTCCAGATGCTGTAGTTTAATTCCATATTGGAAAGTGATGTATCGGTAGTATTTAACACTGCAGATGAATACACTCCAGATGCTGTAGTTTAATTCCATTTTGGAAAGTGATGTATCGGTAGTATTTAACAATGCAGATGAATACACTCCAGATGCTGTAGTTTAATTCCATTTTGGAAAGTGATGTATCGGTAGTATTCAAGCAGATGAATTTCTGAAGATGTGTTTCTTCTTGAAAAGATGGTCAATCATTTTATTGCCCCTTGACCATTCACAGTTTAATCCAACTGGGATCCAACTTTTACAGCAGCTTTTTTCACACAGAACACGTCATGACAACTGGAATCCTTATACACTTTTTTTCGTTACTAACACACCTCACAGAACAATATTTCTAATCCATAGAATTTATGAACAAACATGTCAGGTTGAATAGAATGAGAACAGAGCACTAAACATGCATGGTACTGGATAAGAAGGTAAAGCCATAGCATCGACATATGCAAGTTCACAAATGTTTGGCAAGACAACAATTTAATGTTAAATGGTAATATTTCTCTAGGAAAAATGTTTCCAATAAAAAAATACAAACAATAGAAACTAGTGAAATATATATAAAACAAATAATAAAAAAAACTTGAGAAACTTTTCAAAATATGAATCATTGTAGAGATAATGTATATAAATCATACTATAAAGGTGCAATGTGTAATCTGTTCCTTAAATGATCAATATGTAATGCAACAAAAATACAATGTACCGGTATAAAACTACGTTAAGCTATAACAATGTGTTCTGAAAATGTGTTCTGAAAAAGGAGGACAAAATAAGAAACCCAATCCTAAAACACTGTGGAGTGTAACCTTAGAACCAGGTAGAATGTAACCCATAAGACCGTACTGAGGATATCCTCAGGGTTAACTGCATCTTCGAGGGTGAGCAGGTGTGTGAACTGATCCTCCTCCTCTACGAGATCCAGGTCCTCGATGATGGCTGGGAAATCCTGGGAAATATGAGATACAAGTTCATTAACAATCACATCTTATTGTATGCAAGTGGGAAATGATGGCTGGGAAATCCTGGGAAATATGAGATACAAGGTCATTAACAATCACATCTTATTGAATGCAAGTGGGAAATGATGGCTGGGAAATCCTGGGAAATATGAGATACAAGTTCATTAACAATCACATCTTATTGTATGTAAGTGGGAAATGATGGCTGGGAAATCCTGGGAAATATGAGATACAAACTCATTAACAATCACATCTTATTGTATGCATGTTGGAAAGATGGCTGGGAAATCCTGGGAAATATGAGATACAAGTTCATTAACAATCACATCTTTTTCTATGCCAGCGGGAAATGATGGCTGGGAAATCCTGGGAAATATGAGATACACTTCAGTAACAAGTACAGTGATAGCATGACTAATCAATATGAGACGCGTCGTGGAAAAACCGGACTTAATGCATGTGAGTAAAGTGTCATCCCGGATCAGCCTGTGCAGTCCGCACAGGCTGATCCGGGACGACACTCTCCGCTTTTATGGTGTTTTCTGTTTCAAGAAAGTATCTTTTAAACATAAATCCACTGCAGGCGGAAAGTGCCAAGACGACACCTTACGCACATGCATTAAGACCGGTTTTCCCACGATGCGCCTCGTATGTTTTGAATGAAAGGGCTAGTTCAATTAATCAACAACCTGCTAAAGGAAGAAACAGATTTAGAACATAATAGGATAGTTTATTTATTAACAAGCGGGCAATGATGGCCCAACAATGCTCACCTGAGTACTGGCAATGACAGAGAGATTGTTGTTGACAGGTTATTTTTTTTTTTAAATATGCAATCCCAAGCGAGGTCTCGATTTATGGTATCTATGTATGAAGTTTCATTAAATATCTCGATGCGTTCTCAAGTTATTTAGCGGAAACCGTTTTATTTTTTGCAACGGTGACCTTAACCTTTGACCTGTTGACCTCAAAATGTATAGGCGTCTTCCTTTCCTCCCATGTAACCAGCATACCAACTTTCATGATCGTAAGTCAAAGTGTTCTCTAGATATCGTGCGGAAACCAACTGGACTACGGACAGACCGACCATCGTCCGAACGACAGGTGCAAAGCAATATACCCCCACTTCTTCGAAGGGGGGCATAATAATGTTAATAATTTTATAAATTACATATATCAAATAATTAATTTAAATACTGAATTGTATCAACACACCAGAAAAATGACGCATCCAATGGGATGCAACTTTAAAAATAGGAATGGTCCTGACTCACAATGTACGGGTATTTGAAGCAGAAAATCGAGTCCAGTAAATCCCTGCTAATATGGCAGATTTACTTCACATTTCTTCAACCCCTTGGCTTCTGTTAATTAAGTCTTAATTTGAAAGTAAACAAAAAATACCTTCACATACTTACAACTATTCCCACAGAATGGCACAGCTTTGTTTTGCTATTACATGCCAGTCAAGACACTGACATTTATTGTTTTCAACAGATACCAAATGCAATAATACTAATTAACAACTACTTATGAGTGTGTTGTGGAAAAACTGGGCTTAATGCATGTGCGGAAATGGGCTAGTGGCAAACAGCATTTGAGAAACACAGACAAGTAACGCAATATCAGACTCAGATTTCACCACCCCTTGCCAGTACTTAACAACTGCATTTAAAGAAATTTCCTCACTGCAAAAAAAACAAACAAACTTGGTGTAACATATTTCAAGAGTACCTTAATACCAGTATTTGTACATAATTTTCATCACTGTTTTAAGGAAAGTCCCTAAAAATGGACAATTGAAACACAGACAAGGCTAAATGTTGGTGTGTGATATTTCAGTCATTCAGTATTATAAGTATTACATAGAAACTTCCGTACAGGAAATAACCTTGGTATAATATATTTCCTGAAGTAACGGAACTTTTGTGTATAACATTTTTTCATCACTGTTGTCTTAATAAACCTCTTGGGAAAAAAAAGAAACAAGATTCTGTGTTTGATAAACTAACATGCCCCTGTTGGAGCTGGATAGCCCATTTCTTAGTCCAAATTAGGTCAAGGTCAAAGTGAGGTTGGGTGTTATGGGTGGATTAGGGATGGTCATAAACAATCACTGTGTAAGTATCAAAGTGTTGTAGCAAGCAGTGTTGGTTCTAGACGAAACGGTAAAATCTAGTTAACCAAGAATTATTCCAAGTGCAAATTAGGTCAAGGTCAAAGTTAGTTTGGGTGATATGGGTGGATAGAGAATGGTCATAAGCAACAACTGTGTAAGTATCCAAGTGTTGTAGTTAACAGTGTTGTTGCTAGACAAAACCGTAAAATCTACTTAACCTTGTCACGGACGGACAGGACAATCACTATATGCCTCCCGCATCAAGAACACTAACAAGACTGAAATGTTGACTGGGAACATAAACTGTCCATAACACTACCTTGAAGTTGTCCTTGCGCACAGCAAACATGACCTCCACCATGTACTGGACACGCTGGGTGATCTGCCCTTCGTGCAGGACGGTCCGCAGACTCTCGAAGATCGCTGCAATACAGAAGGAGTGTGCATATTAAACAGCTGTCATTTCTTCAAACACTTTGTTCCAGGGCTGTTCCAGGTGATGACGGGGTGGAACGCCAATGTATTAAAAGTATCCCAGTTTGGACTGGCATTCTGCCCCCCCCCCCACCTTTTGTCCTGGAACAGCCCTTATAAGTTTGCTGTAAAAATATTGTTCCATCGTCAAAATAAAATTTAATAATGACGAGATCCTTAAGATTAAAGGAACACCCTGATAAAAACTGTTTTTTACCAATTTTAACTACTATTTGGAGTTACTTTATAGTGTTTTATGAAGTGAACAAATTGGGGCTGAAGTGCTAATTTAGCAGATCGCAGAATGAACCCTGCTTATGGTACTAGTATTCATTATCACAAAGAAAATGTGTGAAATCTTTATTATATTATCATTGATCCTTTCTAGCACAGTCTTGAAACATGTTATATTAATCATCAAACATGACTTTTAACTCCTTTATATTTCACATTTTGCCTCATTAAACTGCAGATAAGATGGTAACAACTTGTACTCTTGTACAATATGGCTGAGATCATCAACAAATAATTTTTAAAGACTCACACAAACATAAAACAGAATCAAAAACAATTATGTTCAGCACAAGTTTCACCATGTAACGCATTACAAAGAACTGTGATAAGTTTAAAGAAAATATTTCTTTATCATATGACAGTTTCTTGTCCACCCTTAGCATGTAAATTTATACTCCGACACAGAGTTTGCTGAAAATAACTTATAGGCCTGAATGCATGTTAACAATGAAGGGTGAGCTTACAAATGAGGCGTGTCGTGGGAAAACCGGGCTCAATGCACATGCGTAAAGTGTCGTGGTATTTTCTGTTTCAAGGAAGTCTCTTTTAAATATAAATCCACTGTAGGCGGAGAGTATCATCCCGGATTAGCCTGTGCGGACTGAACAGGCTGATCGGGGACAACACTTTATGTAGGTGCATTAAGCCCGGTTTTCCCACGACATACTTCAAATGTATTATTTACTAACTGATTAGTAAAGACGAGACTGAGCATATAAACAACATATAATTCATATACAACTAAAAGTATGCTATCCTCTAATACTTACCAGATGTGCTATCAAATAAGTCAGCATACAGATACATGTACTTATCGAATGACCTCCAAGTTGACCTTGTAACTAGTGTCCATTTTAAGATCAAGGTCAAGCAGAGGTCAAAGCAGGTGTATACACTTTGCTGATCAACTTGAAGAATCTTTCCCGAGCAATATATCTGCTCAAGAACTTGTATCGACCTTTTGACGAACTGGTATCGACCAAGTGACACACTTGTATCGACCTATTGACGAACTTGCATCGACCAAGTGATGAACTTGTATCGAAGTGGTGACCTTTGACTTCCAGGTAAAAACCACAAGGACCAATAGGGTCCATGTGAATGCAGGCAAAGGCTGAGTATGCTGGCAGCCTATACTGGTGTAGAAAGAAGCATATTCCACTGTAACACAGCACACTAGCAAAGCTGTACAACTTTTTTGCCAGGTGAAGAACCTTTCTGCAGTCGACCAGCTTTGATGATCACTCGACGTTCGCTAGTAGAACACTTTCTGTTTCCTGTTGTTAGCATCGTAACTGAAGCCAACTAACAAGAAAGCACCCTGCACATTTTTAAGGCAAGATGATGATTCCTGATTCCGTCTGCTGAAATACTCACTGGACACAAGAACAACAATTCAGCCAAACTCAGCGCTATCTTGGCAACAAGCAAGATAACTGAGCCCAGCCAATTCATGGGACCATGTAGAGACATATACCATTAATTCCACGGGGCGAAACTTCCGTTAGTTTCTGGCCGCACTCTTTCAGAAATCCGATGGCGACCTCAACGGAATCGTCTGTAGGGGTTTCCAGTAGAAGGGTCAGTATTTCCAGGGAGAGAACTTCATGAGCCTGCAGATAGGAGCAGAAAAATGTGAGCAAAATAAAAACAGAAATACATTTATCCGCATAAATATTGGACTGAGTGTACATTGACGCCTTTCAATTTTGGTTGAGTGTACATTTACCATATACAACAAAACTTAATTTAATTAAATGCAATATATGTACTATACAGTGCCAAAATATATCCAGTTATACTGGGGCAGTCATATATTTGTTTGGAAATATTTTAGAAACTTAGTTTGTAGATTTCTCACAAATGCCAATTAACGTTCAGATGCAAATAACAGACAATGTAATTTGTCCACACTGCAGTGTGTAAGGTTCTTTTTTGAGCATTGTTATCTCTTGATGGGGGCCATTTTGCAGATTTGTTATAACAACGCAAATGTCAATTATATACTAATTAACAGTTGGGGGTCAATAAAGGCAGTTTAATTGTTGTGATTGAACTATTATTGGCTACATACATCATGGGCTTCCCCAGGCCGTTTTAGCGCCCCCCCACCGGGGCGATTAAATTTTAACTTGAACATTCCCGGGGCGCCTTAAATTAGTGTTGCACGTATAAACATCGCCCGGGGCGCCTGTATTTTATCACTTAATCAGCTATGTCGACTGAAGTAGACCGACAGTACCTGCTGTGAAAGCTAATCTCTTGCGTCATAAAGGCAGGTTTTCACTCTATAAACATGTACACCCACTCAACCAAGTCGGATAATGATCAAAGCGAGTGTCACTTCACCGAGAATTTTAATAATTTGCTGTTATTCCTAAGCCGCAATCAATCACCGTGAAGCACCGCCCCTGTAGACGGAGTTTCATTACGCAGTAAAATCGATATAAGCCAATAGAAACGCTAAGGTTAACGTCTATGGAACGACGTTATCATTGACGAATCGGCGCAATCGGCATGTATCCACACACAAGTAACCTCATATTTGCGTCAAAACAAACCCTCGCCCTTTCGTATTTTATAATATCCACACTTATTTATTTGCTAAATTAAATAACTACAATAAAAAAATAAACTGCGAAAGTAGGTATAAAATACGCTAATATGAAATCGTAATCGGAAAAGCCTATCCAGTGTTACTGTTGTAGTTTCGTAAAATAGTTGTCTTGTTTTACATGCATGCCATGTAAAACCGTCTTGTTTTACATGCATGCCATGTAAAACCCGTTTTTTCTACAAAAGAGCGCGAAATGTCTGCTGACAACCCCGACGTCAAGTTCCAAGCATGGAAAGCATGCGTGTACGGACCATGTGCTTTACTAACATTTGAAGCGCCTAGGCACAATGTGCACGAGGAAACATGTATTATATAAATGTATCATTTTAATCAAGATCTTTACAATTCACCAGTTATCCAATCAGTACTATGTTCAACAGTTGTAACGATTAAAACAGTGTTAAAACACTAAACGCATGCCCATATGAACATAAATAATCAAACATAAAAAAAGCTCCGTAAGTAGATCGAGTGTAACCTAAATATTCGAGAACGACGAGAATAGTTGGTTTGATCATGACGTCACTGTGCGAAAGGGATGCGCACTGGACATAAACATCCGGAAAACATTATTAGTTACTTTCAGTTTCGCGACAAAATTGACGCCCGATGCTTCTAAAAGGCTCGAGGTATACCATTTTAACAGTGATGTTTTGTTTATTTTATTTCGTTTCAACGTTTACAAAAAATGAAAGCTGTTTGCCTAAATTTTAAGAGCTAAAACGCACCAAATAACGTCATTTGACACAAGCCGCGAAAAAAAAATCCACGTAGTGAGGGGATACCACTCCCTAAGCCACCCCTCTCGGGACCGGGGCGCCTGAAAAAAATCCTGGGGAAGGCCCTGATACATGTAGATATACCACTATACACATGTGGCTAATTGACACGTCGTCAGGTCGGGCCCAGCTAGCTCAGTTGGTAGAGCGCTAGAATGTCAATCCGGGAATCGTGAGTTTGAACCCCAGCCAGGCCACATAACTTGTGTGGGGATTGGTCATGAAATTATTTCTACGGCCATTCTCCCACTACCTCTGATTCAAGGAGGGCAGTTGTCAGTTACTGGCATAGGTATGTGCACTTAGTACTGGTAAACCGCTTAGATTGGCTAAGCTTGCCAAGGAAAAGTGTGAGTAGGTTAACTGACCGCCGTGATATGACTGAAATACTGTTAAAAACGGCAAAAAATACAAACAACAAAGACACGTTGTCAGTGGGGATGATTGGATCATGTGACTTGCTAAATGCTCGTTGCGTACGACTACGTATTGATTTAGATACATGTAATATAGGAAAGTAAATTTAAGCATTCACATTTTTTTTCCAAATTTTGAAATCCACAAAATGAAGTACAACAAAATTATCGTTTTTAAAGAAACCAAAAAATTTCATACTGACGAATTTCTATACATTTACAGTTTATAATATAGGCAAATACTTTAATGGCAAGCTGAACTTAATCATTGTACCACTTGCTGGTTGACTAGGTGGGCTATGAAGCGTGTGGCGGAGAGGCAGATGCTCTTGTCGTTGCGCTTGTAGCTGCGGCGGAACTGGATGATGAGACGCTTCAGCACCAGCTCTCCGTTTTGTGGAAACTGTTCACAGTAGAGAAATTATCAGATACCAAGAACATTTATTAAAATAGTAAACCAAGAAACAGCTAAATAGCAATATATAATCAGACTGATGTACTGGGCCCATATTCACAAAGCTCCTTAGAAGAAACTTAGTAAATTTCTTAAAATCATAAAATTCCTTTAGTTTCAGGCTGGTTTATATCAAGTTTATTCTGTCTTTAATTGTTGTAAACTGGTAAAGAAACAACAGGTGCTTCTTATTTTACCATATTTCAAATGTTCAATAATGATTCTCACAAGGAAAAATGAGTTTAAAATGTTCCCTTAAATATGACTTAAGTTAAGATTTCCCTTGGGAGCTTTGAGGATATGGGCTCGGGAACGTTCACAGTAGAGGTATTATTAGATCTATACAAGTGTTCTTCTCAAAGTACATACATACCATACATACCAAAATGACTCAGAGCTGAGCTGCAGAGTACATATTTTGGATAGTGTAAGGGGCATACATTTGTTAAAATACAAAACTTTTAAGTGAAGCCTTGTATAGTTTATAAATTTTTGGAACAAAAACTTTAACCACAAAGTCTATGTAAAAAATGGGCTAACTCTGTCAAAATACAAAACAGACTTATGGGTAATGTTGCCCCTGATACTAGAGTTGATGACAATGGTTAGTATAAGTTTCAAGTGAATGACTTACGTAGTTTTGAAGTTACAAAACTGTTGAATATAAACTTTAACCAGAAAATCTATATGAAAAAGGGGCATAACTCTGCCAAAATACAAACGAGAGTTATGGGTAATGTTGCCCCTGATACTAGAGTTGATGACAAAGGTTAGTGCCAAATTTCAAGTGAATAACTTATGTAGTTTTGAAGTTACAAACTTTTGAACATAAACTTTACACAGAAAATCTAAGTGAAAAGGGGGCATAACTCTGTCAAAATACAAAATAGAGTTATGGGTAATGTTGCCCCTGAGACTAGAGTTGATGACAAAGGTTAGTTCCAAGTTTCAAGTGAATAACTTATGTAGTTTTGAAGTTACAACACTTTTGAATATATACTCAATTAAGAAAATCTGTGTGAAAAAGGGGCATAACTCTGTCAAAATACAAAATAGAGTTATCGGGAAAAGTTCACTCTGATACTGGAGTTGATGACAAAGATGTATTCCAAGTTTCAAAAGAATAGCTTATTTAGCATTGAAGTTACAAAACTTTTGAATATAAACTTTATCCAGAATATCTATGTGAAAAAGGGGCATAACTCTGTCAAAATACAAAACAGAGTTATAGGGAATGTTGCCCTTGATACTGGAGTTGATGACACAGGTTAGTTCCACGTCACAAGTTAATAACTTATGTAGTTTTGAAGTTACAAAACTTTTAAATATAAACTTTACCCAGAAAATCTATGTGAAAAAGGGGCATACCTCTGTCAAAATACAAAATAGAGTTATGGGGAATGTTCCCCTGATACTGGAGTTGATGAAAAGGGTAAATTCCAAGTTTCAAGTGAATAGCTTTTGTAGTATTGGAATAACAAAACTTTTGAATATAAACTTTAACCAGAAAATCTAAGTTAAAAAGAGGCATAACTCTGTAAAAATACAAAACAGAGTTATGGGGAATGTTGCCCCTGACACTGGAGTTGATGACAAAGGTATATTCCAACTTTCAATTGAATAACTTGTGTAGTTTTGAAGTTACAAGACTTTTGAATAAAAACTTGAACCAAATTCAGACGCGGACGTTGACGCCGGGGGTAGTAAGAAAGCTTACCTATTCTTCGAATAGTCGAGCTAATAAACTTTTATTTAAGAAATGTTATAGATATGATTTGGTAAATCATTCAAATCAATGAGGTTAATTTGAAATAAAACCTGAACAGATTAATGCTATGACACTTTTTGTAAATACATTTGTATTAGAAGGACCTTTTATATCAATAAATCTATTACTTTTAAATTATCGAGTTTGGAAATCAATAATGGTAAATGTCATATATACAGACCCCGACCCCGCCCACCCCCCCCAAAAAAATAAATATATATATACAGATAAACATAGAAGAGAGATGTGGTTAATTTCTTTTTTAGTAAATGGACATGTATATTAAGAAATAACTTCATTAAAATTTGTTTAAACTTCATATAGTTTTTGAAAATACTGTTTGAAACATGTTTTTTAAACAGAATAAAACCCACAAACAAATTCTATACATAAGTTATTCAACAGAAACGTAATTTTCCAGTACCTTTGTGTTGACGATGGCCACGAGAGCAGCATAAACATGGGTGAACGTAGGTGAGGCAGTCTGGGCTTGTATGATGGACCTCGCCATCAAACCTCTGAAACATACAGTGGTTTTTTTATGGCCAATCTGGGCCGATATTTGACCCCATTCCCCTGCTTAAAAGGTATATATTTTTCGCTATTTTAACCTCAAAAATCCCCTCAGAATGTAAGCTTTATTTTGAAACAAAAATGAACAAAATCGGACAAAAATTGAATAAGGCAGAGGAATTTTCGTAAAATATCCCAGCAATTTTTCATCAAACCAAGTTAAAGCAAAATCTAAGTGATCATTGGTTACAGCAAAACAATTGATTAATTAATGTTGAATAACAAATTAAAATATAAACATGTAAATTTACTTATAATGCCTTTCTTAAAAAATCCCGTTTTGCCATAAAATTCCCGATCTGAAGGGCCCCGCCACCTTTCCCTCAAAGGTGAAAAAAACACACTGACATATAATATTGCCACCGTTGTGCGATTGTAATGAAATGTCAACACTATCAGGGCTGCCAGGGACAAATATACAGTGACTGGGAAACCCATGCGAAATGCGATATTTGCGCATAAATTAATAAAAATCCCAAATAAATGTCTACCGGTGCGATTTTACGTCGCACCAAAATTTTTGAGTACGAATAAAAATACGCTGCCATACAATACACAATGCTTGATCTGGTTTGCAGTGAGATTTTATCCATAAAATTAATTCGGCAGTCTGAATAATCAATATCAACAGACGATCATGTACCCCTTGAACGGAAATGCCTGCATGTTGTATTTTTTGCAATTGAAACAGTCGTTCACAACATGTAATTGCTGTTAATCCCATATGAATCACAGGAAATCCCAAATATTTTTTTAAAAGCCCATATATTTTTGTGGAAATGAGAAATTATCTGATATGGAAAAATCCTTTCCCAGTCACAGAATATAACGTCAGCACATTATAGCAAATGTACACTTTCTGAGGGGCAGGGGGATTACGTAATCTTCAATTCTTTTTTTTAGCGCAACACTAGCAAATTAGTGAAACAAAGATGTTTTCAAGAGCAGTGTCATGTTTTAAGCACTATAATATTTTTGTATCGTTAGTGGCACTCTTATTATTTTACATGTATAACACAATTAGTCAACATCATATTTGAGAACATTGTCGGCAGGAAAGGTTGTACCTAGTGCTGGTAAAGAAGTGATTTTTTATTATGGTAAATGAAGTTACATCAGCGGGGTAAACTATGTCATTTTTAATATAACTATGATTTTTTTTATATATCTGTAAAATGCAAAAACAAGTGAAACAACAGTTCATACTTTCCCCTGACAATATTTTCCTGGAAGAGCTCACGCACGATATTCTCAATGTTGCCGACATTCACTTTGTTCACAAGACCGTTGATAGACTTCTTGAGGGCCTCCCAGGAAATACGTTGAAACTCCACACTGAAATGGGATACGAGTGTTTAATGGTTTAGAAAATAATCTGAATGCTGACTTGTGGAGGACCAAAAATATAACTGTATGAAATATCAATGAATGAAAAACTGATCTCAGCAATCAGGGTTCATACATGTACATAATGTTGAAACAAACATTCCATGATTTTTCCATGATACAATATACTAAAGTCAAAATAATACACAGATATTCACATTTTATTTGATCGACAAAATAACATTATTTATCTAGGCCTATACTCGCTTTGTAGAATAGAACTGAACTGCTTGTAGCGCTGCAATACATGTCTGTTTATCATTACGCTCTTGATTTTTGGTTTGATTATATTTCAATGGATTTTATCATTTTTATGAACTTGCAGGCATATTCAAGGATACTTTTTAACTTTCCATGACAATTTTTTACAATTCCATGACTTTTCCATGATAAAATCTAAATTATCAAGATTCAAAGAATTTATTTCAAAGGATGTGATCATTTTTATGAGCTTACAGGCATATTCAAGGATACTTTTTAACTTTCCATGACAATTTTTTACAATTCCATGACTTTTCCATGATAACATTTAAATGATCAAAATTCAAAGATTTTTCCAGACAAAGCCCATCATTTTCCATGACTTCCAGATTCACACAAACCTGGCAATTTCAGGGCTCACGATGCTATTCGCAATGGCAACGGGCTACAAGTTTGATTATCTGGCTCGAGAAAATTTGGTTTGGCTACATTTTATGATATGCTTTTTTGTGAAATATCAAATTTTATTGGTGAAATCAAATTATATATTTTCACTGTTGGAGCAGTGAAAATATAAGATTTTATAAGATTTATAATATAAGATTTTATATTTTCACTGCAGTGAAAATATAACATAAAACTGACTATTTTTCCATAAATAGCATCGATCTACAAGTAGTGGTTAACAACCCTTGGCAAATGTTATATACATGTACAGTATGTACATGCATGTGTTTACATGTTGTTTTTCTATGAAGGACAGTGGTGATGGTTGAACGCTATTTATTGAAGGTTAGCTGTATTTCATTTAGTGTTAAGCCCAGAACAAATGTGCATACACCGGTTTGTTTTTGGCCGTATTAAGCCCCAGATGTGGTGCAAATGCACAACAAAGTCTAAATATGGTTATTTTCCAACCTCTTATAGTCTATTAAATGAGTCAGAAACTAAAAATAAACTGTTTTCAAAAACGTAAACAAACATCGTTGTTCATAACGACTTCAATAACTTTTTTATTCTAGAAGCTACGAAGCTGAAATAAAAAACTGAGTGTAGTTTTTTTAGGCACGTTTAAATTTTGAAAATAATATTAAAACCCACATACCAGCTAAGTTAATTTTCAAATGTTCAATAAAATGAGCTTTTAGACTGCTGTATTGATTACTCAATGCAAATGTCTCACTTAAAAATTACGCGGTGCCGAATGCCCCCCCCCCAAATTATCAAATCCGGATGGACAAGTGCATGGTAATTTTAAGTAGGTCATACATATATGTATGTCATGGCCATGTGCGTGGAATTAACTATCGATATTGAATAATAATTAACAGTTAGTTTTTGCCCGAGACTAAACAAGCATTCATAATATTACATGTATGCAGATTACAATGGCAACGGGCAATTACATGTTCTTTACACACAATTTAATTGTTCATTTGTGTAATATTTGCTTGCGTTGAAAAAAGTCATACATCTCAAAGCCGTCCTTGGCGATTCGGCCAGTGAGGCCATATTTTACTCTTTTTTTTGTATGTTTATTTCTCATAGCCTAAGACGATCAGATGTAGTAAGTTGTGCAAAACAACTTATCTATGCAATGGTGTTAATAGTTTTTATTTGTTCGTTAAAGCTACGCATATTTTTTCCCATGGTAGATGTAAAGACACGTCACCCATACCCTCTTGCAAAGTATATTTAGTATTAATTTGACCGCACCACTATAGACTGGCCTGTCATTTAATCGGTTTACATCCCCTGTGGAGCAATGTTTATTTAGTTTGAAGATCTCTTGGCATTCTACCAGCAACACAAAAACACATCACTGAAATGCATACATGGACGTTATTCATTATTCGACCTAATCAACATTAATTAGTGTTGTCGATGTCTAGCTTTTAACGTTTTACTATCATTTTTTTATATTCAAGTAAAACAACCCTAGTAAAATTAATGTATTTTGATTTAAGGCAAAAACGTAAGTTTAAAACCATTTTCGATGTAATACGAACGCAAATGTAATAACGTAATAAATGGGACTAGACTTTGAAGACGACGAACTTTCAAAACCGAGATTTTAATGTGATTGCAACAAAAGTACATCTTGTTTGATATTTAATTTCTTAACCTTCAACCAAATTTTCATAATAACAAAATAAGTTAATTTGGGCTAAAAAAAAATTTCAGTCAGGGGAAGCCCTGAATTGATAAAAGCTCATCCATGACCATTGTATTTATTTTTACTCTAGAAAATGAACGATCAACATTTAGCAGTTATCAAATATTAAACATAAATGTTTTAGTGACTTCTAGACTCTTTTACTGAGATTGGTATCCATCATATGGAACACTTCTGAAGATTCCGAATAAACCTTTTCAAATAAATATGGGAAAAAGTGGTGGCAGTGGTGTAATGGACATGGTGGTCCGCCTTGCCATCGGGAGATCGGGAGTTTGATCTCTACTCAGGGAGACTTCAAATATTCTTTCTCAAATAACACCAGGTACTGGTTCTACCCAGGAAACAGACTAGACAGTGTCTCAATAAGCCTCAGGTTTTCGACATAACTAATCTAAAATAAGATTTAAACTAAAATTCTGGGAATCGAACATGTGGCAGAGTTAGCTACCTTGATTTGTCAGTAATCTGAGCCTGCATGGCTCGCAGTCGGGCTGGGGGAATGTAGGCCCCGCCCGTACGACCTGTCAGGGCTTCAATACCCCCATCAGTGGGCTTGGGCTTCTTCGGGACGGGAGATCGGGCAACTTCGGGCTCTGGCTCACGTGGCGTCTCTGCTTTCCTGAAAATGCAGAATTTTCATCTTATTTTTAGGATTTCATATTATTTGTGATTTTCATTCTATTTTGCTGGATAAATCTTGTTTTATGTCAGGTCATGCACCTGGAAACTAGTGATGGCACATTTGGATACTTTCGCATTTGTTAAGTATTGACCTGCAAACAAAATGGCTTGGGTCCCTTGAGTTCTGGTCCTTTTGAAAATTTTCTCAAGTCTTAATGATGAAAAAACCTGATCATTTGACATAACAACATTTTCTACTGAAGTGAATCAGTGCTACAGATAATTTTTCAGGCAAACAGTTTTTCACTTCCTAATTTTGTAATAAAATCGTCTTTTTACTGACCACCTTCAAGACTTATTAGTTTTTATCAATTTTTAAATAGTTTTCAGTCTGTAGTTTACAATTTAAAAATCACTTAATCAGCTTTTTTTCATCCATTACACTTTTGCTTGTTGAAAAGCTGTCAAATTTAGTTCACTATTTCATAAATGCTTGCAAATTACAGTAATACATGAAAAGAGATGGAGAATTTAGCCTTTGAACAATATTTAAGTTACAAAATCAACGTTGATAGACAGAAGTTTGTTTTTAACTTTCAATTCAACCATGTTTTTCTTTCAATACTGGTTCCGAGTCAAAACCGTTACACGTCTGGTTCCCAATTCATATGACTTACACTCTACCCTGAATATCTGGTTGATAATGACGCAAAATTAGGGTACCAGACAAGTCAAAACGGTCTGTATTATGATGCGGTGCTATAATCATAATTAATTCAGGCAAATAATCCTCGTCAATAAAAACGAAAAAAATGTGGTTGCAATTCGTTTTTTGAAATATTAATTCGTTTTTCAACGATAACTTTTAAAAATGTAATCGTTTTTCTAGAAAATCAATTCGTTTTCACGAAAAAATGATGTTTATCTGTAGCACTGGTGAATATAAATTCTTATGAAGTGAAAATACAAAATATCACATACACAAGACATAAAACACGAACAAAATTCAATGACTGACAAATCGATGGCTGGGCATGAAACTATTGAATCGGCTCAACATTGCTATATCAGTTACAACAGTTTCACGCTCAACCCTTGATACCACTATACCATATGAAAATGAGATAGTTCATGACAACGGGAAATGCATATGACATGCATACGACTGTCCCACATAGAACATTACGACTACTGGTAAGTCAGTACCTTTTACTGCCCCTGTCTTCCTGAGACAGTGCCTGTTTCTCCTTCAGTATCCTCTCAGCCTTGCGCTTGGCGTTCAAGAAACGCTCATCCTCTATAGCGGCTGGGTCAAACTCCTCACTTGGCTTCTGTACAAGCAAACACAACCATATTTTATACTAATGTGGTAACTAGTGATTTTTTGTCCTACTTTGTAAATGAGTTTGCACACTGTAATATGCTAATTATGCTAGCGATACATAGTGGAAACAAACATCCCATTCCCTGTGATTCAAATTATTTTTACCACTGTTCAACCATTTACTTAATGTGTTTTGAATCTATAAGACAACTACAATGCCACCTGCATGAAATTAACTTTGATCCTTTTAGAGAATCAGATAGAAATTTGACAGTAAAGATATATATATATATATAAATAAATTTCAGCAGGAATAAATAACACTCACGTTGTTTTATTTCTTTATGTTTACTACATTAGCATTTATCCCCAAAATTTTCATTTTTCTGTAACTATTTGACTTTTAATTGAATTTCTTGTACCATTCAATAAATTGCACATTCATTGGCTGTGATATTCTACAGCTGACACACCATAATAATACTTTAAGTAGTTTTTATAACTATACTGAACGATATTAATTATATTATTAATATCTTCATAGAAGCATTTCTGTCAATTGTCCCCTCAGCCAAATCCCCTGACCCAATCCTCAACTTACGCTAACAAAACTCTTCACAGCTTTGGGTCCCCGAGCTGCTTCCTCCTCGCTGTCTGTTAGTTCCCCGCTCTCCGGCTCACTCTCAAACTGCGCCATGTCGTGTTTGCGGCCAAGATATTTGTCAGAGGAGCGTGAGGTATTCAGATCAGATCGCCCGGACCTAAACACAGAAGTGAAACTTGTAATATGCATGCGGCTTGCCTCAAGTCATTAACTGACTAACCAACATATAATTTATTCATGTAAAATAAATTGTTAGAGCTCTTAGTCTTTATCTGATCTGCTCTATTAATCTTAGTTTTATAATCGTTAAGAATCATGCCTGTTTCACTGACTGGATCAAAAATTAAGATCAATTCAAGTACTATGTTCTGAAATCCTCTTTATTGTTAATTTCATTAAAACCAATAAACAGCTGGTTGTAAATAATGTTTATACACTGTTGATAGAAATTATGACAATTTCAAAGCGTCAATCACCTATCATGAGCACTTGGCGACTGGTCTGATTTCTTATTCTTCTTTGTACTCTGGGAAGTTGATGCATCATTAAAAGATGATCCTGTGGAGTCAAGCTGATCTTTCTTTGATTTCTTTTTTCTTTTCATTTTACTGCCTTCTTCCAATGAATCATTTTTATCCCTCCTTTTTCTTTGGCTTTCTGCGTCTGAAGAAGAGTTGAGTCTTTGTCGTTTAGAGCTAGACTTTTTGCTGTTTAACTCCGAAGGACTAGTAAATTCAACGATTTCTGGCTCAGGAATATCAAAGTCGCTGGAATGAGAACCAAGGAATTTTTTACTTCGTTCAAAGCTGCTTTCAAGGGAATCATCTTTGTCAGAGTGCTTGCTTTTCATGTTGTCCTTACTCTTTCGTGAGGTATTAGATTTTCTATCTACTTCCCCGTCACTGTCACTGTTACGTATCCTATGCCTTTCCATAGATACATCTGCAGACCTATTACTTCTTTGATCAAGTTCTCGAGAATTTCGGGAACTTACTTCTCGATCCCGAGAATGCTTTCTGCTCTGTGACACTGGTCTTTCATTTGTATCCCGATTGCTTGTCTTATCTTGTCGATCTGGAGATCTGGACAATAATTGTCTTTCGCTTCTGCCTCCATCAAATGGTTGCTCTACTCGCTGTTTTTCATTACTTACTGACCTGTTTAACCTTTTACTTTCTGACTTCCTATCACGCCGAGGTGACACATGAGGAGATGGAACTTTTTGAACAGATCTGTCCCCAGCGGGTGAGTTCCTTTCAACAGGGCCTCTTGAGCTGGAATATCTATCTCGAGAACTACCACGCTTGTTTCTTTGACGATCATCATTGAACTGAGTTCGTTCACCTCTATCATGTCTCCCATATTCTCTGTGGTCTGAACCACGTTCTAAAGATCTTGGTCCTTTGTCAGATCTGGACACATCTGATTGCTTGCCAACTTTCACTGGACTGGCATCGCTGGATTCAGAATTCTTTCTGTTGCGTCTTCCAGATCTGGAAGATGACCTTACATTGCGGCTTGTATCATTTCTACCATCCCTACCATGGCTTCTCTGTTTCCCTCTGTCTGGGCTTTTACTGCCATGCCTGGAATCACGCTTCCTGCTTCGTTCTTTCCGATGGTGGTCAACACTGCTGTCAGAAGCCGAAGAGGAGGAATCATGCCTTCTCCTAAAAAGTAATGTTAAATAAATACTTATTGCATAGGTGATCTGGTTATGCAAGGGCTGAGAGACAAGAGTACCGACAATCACCGAGACAGGTCATATTTTAAAAACAACTGATTTATTTCATTTCACAAACAGGGGCAATAACTCTGGTACAAATACACTAGTTTTATAACTGAATTCAGAACGGTCATAGTCTAAGCATGTCTGGTAAAAGATTGATATTTACAACTATGAAGATGTATTCAAAATTCAAGACCTGCATTTTTGTCATCGAACACCTAAAACTACTAAAGTATAAGACTTAGAATTAAAATTTAAATTACAGTGCGGATCAGATTTTTTCGATTTCGACACCACATAGCCAGTGACTTTCAACATTCGGGCTTTTTATACGCGATTATAATAAACGTTTTATTATTGGGACAAAAAATATACTAATTTTAACCTTGGCATTTCTGTATACCCCTTCAAAGATACACGTTTATGGCGTTTTCAGACGTCGGTGTCTTACTCTAAGAGTCTAACAAGTGCCGTTCCTTCAAGATGGCGGTGTCTGGTGCAACCGATTACAAAAATCATTCAGTTGGCAAAAGTTAAACACCGGTTCGAAATTGGAAAATAGTCATTTTTACGTGAAAAATGGTCAGAATATTATATGCACTGCTGAGTATACATTAATCTATGAATATACGAATAAAAAGTTAAATATCTATGTGCCAGTCCAACGGAGCAATGCTTAAGCATGTGAACAGTTGTCGTTCTCTGTGTGTATATTTTTTCCATTCCAACGGCAACGGACAAAGAAAGTTGCCGTAACTAAATTGTAATAGTGTTGGATGTTGTATCTTTATCACCGCTAACAGATTAATCATTATTTACATTTTTTTAATACATCGATTTATTTTCGACGAAATTACCGTGTGTCTTTAATCCGGGTTAATAAAAAAAACTCCTTCTAAATTAGCAGTAGAGAATATTTTTGTTATATACAACTGAAGGTCTAAGTCCTCGAAAGGCCTAGGGGTTTGACTTAATATAATATAGATAGGTCCTTTATATAATACAAGTAACCGGACATAATTTTGTAATAAACAAAGAAGACGCTGTGAGATAAAGCGCTGTATATATATTACTTTGTTATACATTAAACATAATATGTCACCAGCGTGTCCATTCATACGTTCGTGCGTTCAGTTGGATTAAACATCAAATTATTGAAAACTGCCAAAAAAGTATTTCCAAGTTTATTTAAGAAAAACTCCGTTAACATCACAATATGATTCTTTAAATCATGAAACTTTTCAACAGGGTATGGTTTTATTAACAACACAAACTGCACTGTTTTAAAGTCAAAAGGATAAAAAAAACACTTTTTTTCCTATAATATGTTCGACTTTATATGAAGATTAAATTTTTAATTTAACACTATTATTAATGCAAATGAGTAGTTTATATTTTGCCAAAAAAACAAACAAACACGAACATAATCATGGATATTTTCAAGCTAAAACTCATTGCGCTTTGTTGATTGTTATATCAAGAAAAAATGTGATATTAAATTTGTTTTCTATCATTTCTATGTTTTCGCACTTTCAAACTGCAACATTGATTCTTTGAAATGTACATTCTGTGTGTGTCTGATAAATGAAGTAGTAAATCTCATTTATATATAATTCATTAACACAGATCGCTACTATGTTCTTGTGCTGTTTTTTTTACATCACTGTCTTGCAGACGATATTGTAGATAGCTGTGTTTTCATTGTTTGTTACATGTTCTCATAAGGTTTAAACATTTATATCCTGATGGCCGCGTGAAATATTGAGATTTTAAATATTTTTGTCTTATATCCTTATAACAAGACATTCAGTTGCTTAAATTTATTAGGAAAATTTATTGAAATAATAAGTTACTCGTCAATGAATATTTTAAAATTCATCCAGACATATTTTATTTGTTTCCTATTATTTGAAATATATTTTACCATTGTATTCTGTAGGGTTTATTTGTATATTTGTACCAATGCGTCCATTTTTAATGGTTTGATTTTAATTAAATTACTTTTATATAATGCATCTAACATAACATAAAACAAAGCAAATATAACATAACAAATAATGCACCTTTCGTAACATGTATTTATGTTATTATCTTCTCAAATAACATTTCATTGTTTAGTTCAGCCTCATCAATTATCAATTTACAAACATTTCAATTTAATTTTCAATAAAATGTTCTGTATGGCCACTCAAATTGAGTTATAGGAGACTAGTATTCAGTAAAGAATGTTTATTTTACATAAGTACATTTAAAAGTTATTAAACATTAAAACTATTCCCATCATATTTATTATGAGTGCCCCATTTAACTAACCGGTATTTTAGTTATACACCAACCAAGTAAAGTTAGTATTCAATAATAATAGTGATAAAAGTACAAACTCCTCGCAGCGGTTACCTCCCCGATTGTTAACGGTAAACACTGCCGTCTCAAATAAAATCCTTCCAGATTTCGAAGGATTACGTGTCTGTAACTTTTTCTTATTTCATGCACCTCAGTGCAATTTTCTACATAATTGGACATTTTATATATTGTTTTCAGTCAATAATGAAAACAGAAAAGGAAAATAACTAAGTAAAACCAAAATAATATCTAGACGATTTAAATCGATCATCATCACGTGGTTCACAACGCGGCAGGGATTTGATTAGAGCTATTCTCTGCGCGGAGGTTGACACAATTGGATAACACTGTAATCGGTTATCTGAAAATGGAGCACACTATTGATTTTCAAAACAAATATGGCCGACAACATTTAACAGCTTGTTAAGCTTCAACAGTCGTCCACGTTGTGCATTCTTGGGATGTATGCCTTTATTTAATAGTTACTTCTATCATTCATTTTCGTAAATCACGCGATATGTTTTACACTTTTTAAGGAGTTTTTCTTCATAATTGATATTTTTGCATGTTTTTTTTCTTCACTCTCAGTCTCACTGTATCAGCATTATTTTTTACAACTAAGTTAAAGATTCACATGAATTTCCTACTAAAATATTCAACAGTGTTCTGAAAAAAAAAGTTTTTGATTAATTTCATTATTCCTAACCTGAAATAAAGGCATGTCGGTTTTGACAGTAATACAAAACTAATTCTCAAGTTACTCATAATATTATTATTTATAAGATGTGCACCACATTAAGTGTTACATTTAATATACCGCTAAATTCATTGGAATGTCTTATCGCCAAAAGACCTTTTTAATGGAAACCTTTACATTTACATTTTTAGTTTACATTTTCATAATGTTTGATTATTTGCAACATTAAAGTTATCCATCATTATAGATTACATAGACAACACTTAAACTCAGCTTAACATATGCAGAAATTTACCTAGGACATACATACATTCCGATTTAAAACTGTGTATTCAGGCAGATGTCCAGATAAGCAGCTTATCAGCGTATTTACGCGCTGAAATTTAAAAATAACGCATTGAGAATCAGACCAGTGCGTAACATTACGCATTGCAAATCTCGGTGCATATTTTTAATCGCTTTAACTACGTAACCTGTTTTACCAATAATACAGATCAGCTAATGGTGTGAGTAAGCCTTTAAATCGATTAGAAGTGAATCGAGCTAACCTTTCTACTTAAAATGCATCACATTGTGTATGTGGGACGAAAAAAGGGATGTTTTAAGCTTCAGAAACCAGCTCCAATCCAATAGGCAATATCTTGAAATAGTCTAATGATGATGAAGGTGATAATTCAGAGCAACAGATAAGGCGTGTATTTACGTAAATACGCAATTCTTAAACCACTTTTACGCAATTAATTTTATACTTGATGAGTAACAAAACTCAATTAAAATACCCAATATGCAAAAAACGGCAAGCTCGGTGTGTAAAGTGATTGATTGACATGGGTAAAAATGACCAATCGATGTGTATGAAACAGTCGAAAATTATTACGAAATTGTTATGTTACGAAAGGACAGACACCTATAATATGAAGCAGTTTGATTGGAAACCATTGAATTATTCAGTAATATTTTTCACACTGGCATTAGATATTCCAAATAGTATCAAAACATTGTCGAATTGAAATTACATTGAATTGGGGACACACCAGGGTAATCGCATATTAGATGGTTTCCGACTTCATTTAAGCTACAAACACACAGAGGCAAAAATTGGCAAGAATAACACAATTTATCAGTGTAATGTTTTGTGGAAATGCTTTATATTGTGTCAAAGTTGGGTCTACTAATCCGACTGCGCCTTGAAAACTGTTAAAAATATTTTCAGAATTTATCCAGAGTTTAGATACTTACGTGTTGAGAACAATATGCAGGTTTAGTGTTGTGCAAAGAGAATGGTTATGTTTGCAATAAATTAAAGAAAAGCTCACACCATTTGCGTATTGTAGTTGTTGTACCAAATTTGGAGATCATCCTCATCTAATACTCAATTATTTTTACTCAAATATTTGTTTCAGTACTCAATTATTTAAAATATGATGGGGTAATACCCAATTCTGACAGAATCCTTATCTGTTGCTCTGATAATTGTCGATCTCATTGCCACCGCAGTTGAAATATCGGATGAGAAACCTAAGCATGATGGGAGTGAAACAAAATGTCTGAAAAAAAACGCTGTAATCGTGGAAAACAAATGATCATTGGCTAATTGTCAACCAAGAAGGACCAGAAATCAGGTTGTCGTGTAGGATTTGCACTGAAAAAAGTACAAAGTATCTGGGCAAATGACTATTACTACTTTGCTAAGCAAATGCAATGTTTTGATAGACAAACAGATTAATGTCTACATTCAATTTATTCCATTTGCCAACATTAATGTTTTCATATATAACACACCACAAGATACTCTTTTGATCTTGTATAAAAAAAATGAAAATACCCTTTAAATTTATGACATACCCTTAAAAGCTGACAGAAAGGGGGTAAAATACCCTTTAACTAAAAATTCAGGGGGTACATTACTCTTTAGGCTTAAACCTTATCTAGAGCTCTGTTCATGTACTACATTTATGTACAGACCGCCATTATTTTGCCTTGTGTACACCTTCAAATTTATTAATAGAATCAACTGACCAATAGAAATGACACAATGTCCTGAGTTAGCAGGTTATCGAAAAAATTTAACGGACTGTTACACAACGGCAGTTATTCATTGTTCAAAGGTTCTTAATTGTTCATGCATCCAAAAAGGAAGTGTCATTATAAAAATATTTATGGAAAATTAATTAGGAATGGTGTATCTGCCCAGGTATGTCACTTTTATTGCAATACGTTCACAATTACTATCCAATTTCGGGACGTGAAAGCTGCGATCAAAATGCTGTTGGAACAGTATAGACAAAAAAGAATAATTTTCCACCACTGAAATGGTCCTTCCCTTGTTATGCGCTGCAGCATATAATGCCCATATAAAAAGTAGCTTAATTTATGCCCAGCGCTTACAAGTTATGCTACAGTATGCAAAAGTATCTCGCCATAGCAGACAGTGTTAACTACTTAAACTACAAAAACTTATTAGGCACTGGGCAAATATTGAGCTACTTTTTATAATGGCATATCTGCCTGCAAACCTACCCACTAAACGACTATTTCTGCAATGGAAAGTTTTCGTTCATATATTGTTGAAACAAGATTTTTATTACAACTTTTATGAAAGCCCTGCATGAAATAACATGTGTATTGTGAACTGATTGCAAAGAAATACATACCTAGAAAAAGGATGACGTATTCCTCAAGAATGTTTCGTAAATATTTGTACGATGACACGTTCATTTTGGAGCATTAGTGGTGTAAAATTTAATGGCTATTCTGTCATGCTGTAAGCATTGTGTCAATTCTATTAGCCATTGGCTTAGAACGATTATGGAAACGTCATTCCGAGGGCCCGAGGTAAGGGATCTCAATATGAGGCGCGTCGTGGGAAAACCAGACTTAATGCACGTGCGTAAAGTGTCGTCCCAGATTAGCCTGTGCAGTGCTCACAGGCTAATCTAGGACGGCACTCGCCGCTTACAGCGGATTTATGTTTAGAAGATACTTCCTTGAAACAGAAAATACCATAAAAGCGGAAAGTGCCGTCCTGGATTAGCCTGTGCGGACTGCACAGGCTAATCCGGGACGGCACTTTACGCACATGCATTAAGTCCGGTTTTCCCACGACACGCCTCATATTGTGATCTGTACATTAATGTAGTAGATTCATACATAATTTTAATTCAGAATTAGATGCATGTAGTTGCTAAATTTTGTTACATGTAAAAACAGTAAAGCAGTATATGTGATCTTTATGTAAAGTACATTAATGGATAACTTTATCATTGCAAATAATGGGAATTCATTAACGTTTTAACTTTTGGTTTTCCACTACTCAAATGTTACAACGAATTTATCCCAGTATAAAAAAGTAACACCTAGTTTGTTGCATGACTTATTAATTAAGACTTTAAATTAGTGTTAACATACATTGCAACAATTTTCAAAATAGCAAAAGCATTTTGGTCAAACCATTCCTCAGCATTGGTAACAAGATAAGCACAATTTGTTGATAACTCCGGGTAATAATTTGAAAGTTCTGTATTGGACGCTAAATGAGTTGGTGAAACTATTTCTTTGTCTCTTTCAGAATTTTTAGCTACAGAAATATTGAACAGTGAATGCTACAGTTTAGTGCCAAACAATGTCGTAAGTATTTTATTGATTTTCATGTTTTGCGTGTACATTTTATTATGATTTAATTCTGATTTGTACACACAAGACTGAAACATTTTGGTGCGCAAAATTATGTAAATTGAGAAAAACTTGTGAGTGCATTCATTGTTGCTGCGTAGCAGCGTTGTTTATTAATATGTCAATATTCAAAGGTCAACCCCAACATTTACTTTTGGTACATGTATATTAATTATGGAATTGCTAGAATAAGGTAATGTTTGGCAATTCATCTGAAAAACTTTCAGCTTTCTAGTTTTAGGAAGTTGTCTTTTAATTTAAAATCAAACAGGAACCCAGCTGAAAAACGAAAATTATACTGGATTCATATTAATTATCAAACAATTATGTACATAGATATAGGGATAAAAGAAGAATTGTTGTCAAACAGGAATTGTTAGATGTTTAATGTTGTATCAGTTGGCTAATTTGGTACAAGGGCAGTGTAACCACTGCAAAAAGTATGTACTGTTGATCACAGGGCTTTCATTAACTTTTGATAACTGGAAATTTGAATTTTCCTGAACTGATTGTGGAAGTTTTACTCATAATATTTGGAAGTTTTGACAGTATTGCGCTACATGTACAGAAGTCCTGTGCATTTCAGAAATGAAATTAAGTATACAATTCAAGGTGTTTTTAAGGCCAGTTCTTTTTCATCAAGTGTTTTGATGCCAATTTATTCAGTGAAAGAAGTATACATTTAGATAAATTACTTCATTTTTCTTCTAACTTGTTCATCCTTACATGATGGAACTTTCATGGTTGCAATTTCGGAAGTTCTGCAACTTCCATGGCTGCACTTTTGGAAGTCCTTTGACAAAAACTGGGAGCAAATTACTCCTAAACTTCCCTTAATGCAAGCCCTGTGATCAATTTTACATTACAAAGCATCAATGGTTAAAGGACATTCGTTCATTAGTTGATTTCATCTGCATTATTTTGGCATCATTATAGGGAAAGAGCGAAATAACAGGGTGCTACGCTTTGCTCCTTTTTGTTCCCCCCCCCCCCCCCCCACACTGTCTGTCTGGGCTGGTCAAAATAAAAATATTCAATGTCTTTTGAAATTCAGTATCTTTTGCCAATATAATTAAGTGACAAATGAACAGACTATGTTTTACAACCTCATTTAGCAGCATTGATTTGATGAAAACCTTGGATTAACCAAATAGAAAATGTTAAAAAACTGGGATTGCTTTTCACCCTGCCCCTTTTGAGCGGCACCCTGTACCATTTTTGATCCCATATCTTTCCTTGTCAGTAACATGTTTTGTTTGTTCCACACTGTACAGATCCCATGGCTATTCTGGCAGTAGTTATGACAGGTTCGTAGAGCGGCGTGAGACGTCCACGCTGCACAAGTTCAAGGAGACATTCTGGACGACCAAGCAGGCCGTGATCCAGAAGCTCGGAAAGAAGGAGGACGAGCATGTCGTGGCCTCGGACTCGGAACTGGATGCTAAACTCGAGGTAGTAAAGTTAAACAGTGAAGAATACCAGTCTCCTTGCATGGCTGACATGGTTTATAAAACGCCTCATGATTGAGGCGTGTCGTGGGAAAACCGGGCTTAATGCATGTGCGTAAAGTTTTGTCCCGGATCAGCCTGTGCAGTCCGCTTAGGCCAAACCAGGATGACACTTTCCGCTTTTATGGTATTTTCTGTTTCAAGGAAGTCTCTTCTAAACATAAATCCACTGTATGCGGAAAGTGCCATCCTGGATTAGCCTGTGCGGACTGCCACAATTATATTTGTTATGCATTTTTGACTCATTTTGGCGATGAATTACTGCGTTAGCAGTGATTGTTTTTTCGTATATAACCAGGTCTGATAAAAGGATGCATTTCCAATGCCAAATAATTATGGCTTTTTTGGAAATAATTGGAATGAAAAAAAATCCAAAATCTTAAGTTACAAAATCATAAACACATAAGAAAAGTGAAATCTAAGTTGCAAATCATGAAATTACTTAAATGGTTCTGGATAAACACCACTAAAATACCAAGTTCAACCAAATATAACACTTATTGAAGTAATTAATTATTTCAGTGACTTAAATGTTTCCCAATTACCAAGATTTCATGAAGCACAATTCCCCTTTTGAGGGGTACCAGACTCGTTTCCAAAGCACAATTCCCATTTTGAAGGGTACCAGACTCATTTCCAAAGCACAATTCCCCTTTTGAGGGGTACCAGACTCATTTCCAAAGCACAAATCCCCTTTTTGAGGGGTACTGGACTCGTTTCCAAAGCACAAATCCCCTTTTGATGGGTACCGGACTCGTTTCGAAAGGACAGTTCCCTTTTGAGGGGTACCGGACTCGTTTCCAAAGCACGGTTCTCCTTTTAAGGGGTACCGGACTCGTTTTCAAAGCACAGTTCCCCTTTAAAGGGGTACCGGACTCGTTTCCAAAGCACAGTTGCCCTTTTGAGGGGTACCGGACTCATTTCCAAAGCACAATTCCAGTCTTCGTCGTAACTGGTTTGCCCGATGCCCGGGACAAGTAGATTTGATTTCGGGCTAGCAGAAAATGCCAGATGTTTGCCCGATCGGTCAAGTGTTTTCAGAGGCTTTATATATTATGTGGAAACATGCATTAAAAATGCATTAAAAATTACATATAAGATTGTTTCTTTGAAGAAAATATTTACAAAACCTGTTGTTTTGTTGGCACATAAAGTATTTACACATAAACATATGACGTCATCATGCTGTGCGGTCTTCATTGTTGTGTAGATGCTTATTGAAATACATAGACAATTGATCGTAGTCGAGTAAACGCTTCTCTGTTCAAAAGCTTAAGATGCAGACTACCTTAGTTGAGTTGGAGTACATGCTAGTTTGGCTGAATTTGAAGTGTACACATACTTGCATTGTTTGCGGTAATTAACAAATATATAAATAAGTATTTTATTTTGAATATGAAATTAATTGCACAAGTGCATGTTGTTTGAAAGTAAAACTGCATTGAAATACTTGTCTTTGGTAGGAACTATTTTGGAACTACTTTCGTCAAATGTAGCTTGCAGTTTAATAAGAGCGAAATAGAGGGTTGCTGCACCCTGCTCCTTGTTTAGCTTCGCTCTGCGGCCCCTCTGAGTTGGTTCACAGAGAAATGTTGAATATATATCTTTTGAAATACAACATATTTGTGCAAATATAATTATCCAATAAATATATTTTGTATAAAAACCTTAATTAGAAGCATTTAAGTGAGTTATCAAGTTATTAGAGAGTATCAACAAATTGGTCCAGCTGTCCACCCCTCTCCTTTTGAGCAGAGCCACATACCTTTTGGACCCTAGATATTTCCTTGTTTATCTTTTAAATCACATTTGACACATGACATACAAAATATGATGAACCTTATGTATTTCCCATTTTGAGGGAGAACAACAAAAACAAGATGACAAATATTACTATGGAAATAAAATATGAATAAATAAAATTATAGAACACGTCATTTTCTTATATTGCTGTAGAGTAGCATTTGGAGTTCGGACAAGTTAAACAGATTTCGGGCAAGTGGTTTTGCTAACAAGCTTGCCCGAACTGGCAAGTGCTTTGAAAAAATTAGGGTGAAGACTGCAATTCCCCTTTTGAGGGGTACCAGACTCATTTCCAAAGCACAATTCCCCTTTTGAGGGGTACTGGACTCATTTCTAATGCAGCGAAATAAATCACTGAGTGAAGTTGAATTGAATTGGTAAAAAATTTGGTAAAAGGGAACACAAGATTCAAGTATTAACTAAAATTGTGGGAAAAGTTTATGAATTTAAAGAAATTTGGTGGTTTATGACACCTATATTCGGCCCCTGCTTTATTAGGCAAAAAAGCCCTGATGGCAGAAGTCACAAAAATGTAAGTAACAAAAGATCTAGGATCCAAAATGGTACAGGGTGCTGCTAAAAAAGGAGCAGTGTGGAAAGCCAGACCAGTTTGATGACATTTTCTAATAATTTGCTAAATTTTGGGTTTTCGTGAGCCTAATGCTTCTTATTAAAGTTTTTAAGCATATTGTATTTACTTGTCATTCACTATTTGCAAAAATATATCAAATTACAAAAGATATTCAACGTTACCATGTTGACCAGCCCAGAAGGCAGCAGGGTGGAACCAAAAAGGTGCAGAACCCTTCCATTTCGCTCTAGATCTTTCCCTATTCAAGTCTTTGAGAAGTAATTAATGTGTAAATTCCAGGTGTTCAAGGCGATACAGAAGTCTTGTATGGAACTGCTGAGAGCCATAGAGAAGTATCAAGACAGGCTGTGTGGTATGTTGTTACAGATCATTCATGAGAAAGGATTTAGAATGCATCTCATAACACCTTTGTCAGAATTGTCTGAAGAATTTTCTTCAAAAAGAACATATTAAGGAAATTAATTGTTGTTTCAATGAAGCTGATTTATGTCTTTTGTCATTTTTATTTGTGAAACTTGATTTTTTGATTATTTTGAATAATGTACCAATACTACTTCAGCAATCTGAGCGTCAAATGCATCATTTAAAAGTGTGAATACTTTGTCTCTTAGCTTTGTTATAAAATGTCAACTTTCTGTAAAATCATATCAGACACCGCAAAATGTGTCAGGCTGTCAGACATGTCTGACACAATTTGAAAATGTCGGACAGATCCAAAGCACTTGCCAGACATTTTGTCTGACAGAATTGTTTCAAGTTCTACTCATTTCACAGTGTGTCTGACTTTCAATCCGGTTGTCTGACATACTGTTGAAGGCTGTCAGACAACGTGTCTGCTGAGCATCTCGTAAGTTTCGCGATGTCGGACTTATACACATAACAAAAAACAACAACAACAACACTAACATAGCACATTTTCCTGTAAATTATGTGATATCATTGAAAATATTGATATACTACAGGCATATGAATATTCAATAGTATGTTTTATTTATATATTTGAGGCGTGTCTTGGGAAAACCGGTCTTAATGCATGTGCGTAAAGTGTCGTCCGCGCAGGCTAATCCAGGACGGCACTTTCCGCCTACAGTAGATTTATGTTAAGAAGAGACTTTCTTGAAACAGAAATTACCATACTAGCGGAAAGTGTCGTCCCGGATTAGCCTGTGCAGACTGCACAGGCTAATCCGGGACAACACTTTACGCACATGCATTAAGACCGGTTTTTCCACAAGGCCCCTCATTTATAGATAATTGTTGATTGTGTAGTGTTGTATTCCACTTGCCTTTTGGGCTCCAGTAATACAGCGTTACACAATCAACTTGAGCTATAGAAGCCACCAGAACACCACAATCATGTAAACACACTATTATGTGAAGTTGGAATAAGACGTCAAACATAGAATCAACTGTTTTATTACAGCAATGTTTTATGTGCAGTTTTCCATTTGTAATTTTAAGAGTTTTGCTGAGTAATTAGTGCAATAGACACCTACATATATAACTGCATAAGTAAAATTGATTTTACCACAAAACTGTTTACTTGTATGCATTTACAAAAATTTCACAAAATAACTGAACTGTGTCCATGCATGCATGAACACAGTTTATTAATAAAGGAAAAATGATCAAAGGCATGATCAGTTTTAATGAAAAAGTCATGGAAAAATGAAAATTATACCATAAGTACCGGCACTGACAAACTATAACAAACATACATAAACAACATGGAATGCTCAGTTTTATGTGAAAAAAGAACAAAAGTCATGTCCATTCTGTGTTTGATGTCTTATTCGAAATTCACATAATACAGTGTTATGTAATATTCGATATTTATACATATTTAATAATCTGTCTGTATTGCTTAGCCCTGTCGATGGAAGAAAATGCGACCGGTCGATTTCTGAAGGCAAACAGCGGGCAGGACAAAACACGGGCCGGGAAAATGATGGCGGCAGTTGGCAAGTCACAGAGCTTCTCAGCTCAACAGAGGTATCTATAGTGACACAAATAGGTGGTCATTACCTAGCAAGACATGTCTCACTGGTTGTCTGTCTGGTTATTTCTTCGTTGATTATATGGTTAACTTGTGTTTAGAGCTTTATTACAAATGCACCATATTATCAATCAGACAGAAATAATTCTAACAAAATCCATAATGCTTTAAAAGGTATTCTCTCACAGAAATAGCCTACAAATATTTTTATTATATGACCTATAAATAGACACTCTCCCATTGGTCCAGACAGCTATCGGTGAGCAAAAATAAATGTCGTATTCACTGGCCTAAACTGATGTTCACTAGGCTACAAATAGAATTAAGCTGATATTCAATGACCTAAAAATAGCATTTTCTGACAATGAGCAAGTTCAATCTTGGTTGCCAGCACACAGTTAATACGTATTAGATATTAGGGATGCAACAATATGGCAAAACCGGTATTGCAATATATGGCGATACAAGTAAACCCGTATTGCAATACGTATTGAATACATACTGAAGACATATTGACAAAATTAATAAACATTACAAGAACACCTATAATTTACATATTGTAAATGTATTAACTCAATTTTACTGATTGGTATTTTAAATAGAGTAAAACAGGTAACCACATCAACACCACGTTGTCAAATAAGATTATTTAAATGTCCAGTTGCCAAACTTCAAACATATCTTGAATAGTATCTTATAATCACCAATTACATTCTTAATGAACTAAAGTGCATGATCTGGTATTGTTAACATTTAACAATGTAACATATATGTACACAATGTACTTAAAAGATTCTTTTTTTAGAAAAATAAGCATGTCCATTTTTTTGGAATCGAGAGTTGCCCTTTTGCGCAGACAAAATATCCCCTGCTGTACTAAAAATTCTTTCGGACGTTACACTTGTTGCAGGGATACACAGCTAATGTTTAGCTAGAGCAGAAAGTTTGGGCATCTTCTGTTCATGAGCATTATTCAAACAAGAACAACAAATATTATTAGTATACAAGCATGTACATTCAATATTATACCAGTGTACCTGTGTTTTATAGCATTAGGCAACGTGTTGAATAAAGGGGTGTGTTGCGTCGCCGCGCTGATCAGGTCTGGATAAAACACAATGTTTTAGTAAAACTATGTTTATTTTCAAATGTGTGGTGTAAAATAAAAATACATTAACAACAACAAACAATTGCAAATAACATAAACAGGCTTGCTGAAAACAACTAAATTTCAGGGCTCAGCATAGGGTCAAATATCACTTTAATTTAGGGAGATGTGAGGCCACTTTAAGGAGAGGTGTTTTCCGATAAAGCACTAAAGTATAATTGTGCTTGTTATTACCATCATCACACCAAGTCAGTCATTATCCTAGTTCCAAGTCCATCATCCTCATCCTCCTCCATATCATCGTCATCAGCCACTTCTCCATAAATTAATATTTAATAACTATATATTTTGCAATTTTATTTCATCCTTATTCCAACAATACACTCATCAATAAGGGCATAAATAGTTATTTATGTAAACATTCACAACGCATCATTAACACATTATAAAATGCATTTCTTCAGCTCTATTTCTTGTTGTTTTTAAATTCAAAAATTTAAATTATAATTATATTCATTGTATTTTTTTGTAATTAATTCATAAACGTGTTTTTATCAATAAAACATGCACATTTAATTACCATGTTTTTTTTCTAATTTGAACAAACAATAAAATCCGTTACAAAGAAAGGTAACATCTGTTAAAACTAAGAATATTGACAGTGTGAAGTCATCAATTAGCTAGGCTTCCAAATCTGCAAGCCGTTAGCAACAGCCATAGCAACGGTGTCGGTTTGACTTCAAAAGACTTTGATGTGGCTGCCGAACTGGGGCCATTGTCAAGCAGTTTGTAGTAAGCGTGTAACACACTCAGCGGTGTCAAAAAGCATCAATCAACACTACTGTACCTGAACAACACAAGTACTGTCGATAGAGCATTAATTTTAAGAATTAAGTGTTCTAGGGGAATGTCAAGGGTGTCAGAAAATCAGAATGTTGTTTTGCTGCATTGGATAAATTGGAGATTAAAATAGGATGATGAAATAAACATATATTGGAATTAAAATGGAAACTGTGTTATGAGGGAAAACTTATTGAATATTAATATAAGTATTTACTTTTAATTTGGATTGATGTGTTTCATGTATAAGGTATCGTAATTACTAATTATTTTGTTAAATGGTGTTTCGTACATAAAGTTTCCATAAATATTGTGGTACAGCAAAGCTGTATTGCGATACGATATTGCATTTGCATGTATCGCGATATACCGGTATATCGTTGCACCCCTATTAGATATGCTCAAAGAACCAATGAAAGTTTCCTGTTCAGTGCTGAAATGTCAACATTAGTTGTGTTTGTTTTCTTGTTAACAGAAAGGGACACTTAGATTTAATTATGATATGTTATGTTTATGACTTAATTACTTGACCATATGTGTATGCATACTTCATTATTATGTTTATTATAGTTTTCGGGTAATGCGCCTTTTTGAATAAATAAATGATTTTTCATTCTTCGTTTATGATCAGAATTTTAGGAAAGTTTAATGTTGATGATCAATATTTATAAACAAAATAACAGTTTTCTTTAATTAAAACAGTCATATAATAAAAGATTGTTGACTAGAGTGCCAGTGAATATCAGATCAGTTTTCTTGAATTAAAACAGTCAAATAATAAAACAAATGTTGACTAGAGAGCCAGTGGAATACAGCGTTACACAATCAATCATGTACATCAATGACGTCATTGAAATCTACATGTAACGGCATAATCGTGTCTATAAATAGAACGGGGCGTTTCCCAATGTTGCTCGGAACGTTACAGAAATATACGATACTCAACGAACGTAAAAGTAGTCCAGTTTTTCCAACTGTTGAATACAGAAAATTATTTGACAGTGTGAAATATGGGAATTCTATCTGGCCAATTGTATTTTATACCGAAAATACACCAGTATTTGAGTCAGATTATCTATAGGTATATAATAAGATCTGATATTCGCTGGCTCCCTAGTCTATAATTGTATAATGAATGCAAAAGTTGTTTAAGACCATACTGTTTTCTCTTTAATATTAATATCATGACTTCCTGTATTTTGGTGCTAAGAAGTAAAAACTAGTTGTCAAATTTTGCAATTTAAAATAAGTAAAATATGTGAAAATATGCATCGTTCTTAAATAATAATAAAAAAGTAGCCATTGGCTGTTTTTGCTACTGGTAACACTAGCGGATCGCAGATACAGGATTTTGAGTTAGATGGGGGCAGAAATATTTAGTGAACTGAAGAAGATTGAAAACAGCTGCTTTTGATAACTCTTACATTTTGGGATAGTTATCAAAAAGGTGCGATATTACTATAAAGAACTATTTAATGAACATACCGTAGAACGGGTTTGATAAATAAATTGATTGAAGAGTATGTCATTGCAACATGCATGTGTTTTAAGATATGGTGAGGTTTAAAAAACTCGAATGTTGTACAGTTTTAGAGTGGGCGTACATCGCTTCCGCCCCCTCTATATCTACCTATGCTAGCCAAGATAAAAAAGATGTGTGGCTTGTCATGGGAAAACCGGGCTTAATTGCATGTGTCGTCTGCACAGGCTGATCCAGGACGACACTTTCCGCTTTTATAGTATTTTCTGTTTCAAGGAAGTCTCTCTAAACATAAATCCACTGCAGGCGGAAAGTGCCGTCCTGGATTATCCTGTGCGGACTGCGCAGACTGATCCAGGACGACACTTTACGCACTGGCATTAAGTCTGGTTTTCCCACGACACACCTCATATTTATTGACATTGTAAAATCTGTATGTCTTTCTGCAGACTGGCCCTGCGTGTGCCGCTGGTGAGACTCTACCAGGAGGTGGAGACATTCCGCTACCGCGCCATCTCGGACACGCTGATGACCATCAATCGTATGGAGGGGGCGAGGACGGAGTACCGTGGGGCACTGCTCTGGATGAAGGACGTCTCTGAACAGCTCGATCCTGACACATATAAACAGCTCGAGAAGTTCAGAAAGGTATGATTGTGTTATATTAGTTACTTTGTTATTAACAGTGTAACAAATATATCTCACTGACTACCTTTCACTGATTTCTTTTAATTGATATCACTTGCATATTGACGAAATAAAAACTTACTAAATAACACGAAACACATACAATGACATCACGAAATTAAACAAAATGATGTCATTAGACTACGTCATTAGACTTCCATGGGCTATTGAAATATACCCATGGTGTATGAAAAATACCCCATGGTCATGTGACCGCTCTTGGCCAATCGGATTGCATCATTTATGTTGGAGGTGAGATATTATTTAATACCCATGCTCATGGCTTGCTGGTGTTTTAGTCTTTGAATCTTTAACAAAGAAGTTTTTGAAATAACATATTTTGAAAAATTACCGCAAGTGTATATTTTATGTAAATTTTCATATAGTACTTTGGGATGCTGTTAAACAAAGAAATAAATTGTGAAGTTACATTGTCTAAATCGATTAATAAAGAATAGAGTGGAAATGCATGGAATGATCGCATTAACGTTTATCAAAGAAGTAATCCAGCCTAACCTTATTGTAATGCTAATTTAAAGCAGCATACACTATCTTAGCTGAGTGTAGAGCATCCCTACAAAGAGATTCATTGTTTGCAAAAACATAGATCCTTCTTTATTAGGTTCAGCTTTGGTGATGTCTTATTTTACCAAATGTGTCAATTTCAAACATATTCTTAGCTTAAGATGTGGATCAATGAATATGGCATTCAATTTTCATTGGCTGATATTTAAGATTCTAATATTATACTTTTCCTGTAGACAAAGAACAAAATTATTGATGTTAAACAACCCAATAAACAATGCAAAAAGTAGTCCAGATTCTGAGCGGAGCATAGTTAAATGTAGTTCTCATTACAATTGCAAAAACATTTTTCAGATCATTTTAGAATCAAATTATTGTTTATTGGCCAATAAACAACTCTTTGTCATTTTAATGGGCCAATAAACAACTCTTTGTCATTTTGATGTGTGCCTATTAATCCACTGGGGCTAACGCCCTCAAGGTTTAATTCCTATTCATCAGAACTCCAAATTGTTGTTTATTGGCCAATAAACAACTTTATTTCAAAAATTATTTCTTAATTAGTACTAAAATTGATTTGAAGAAAGTTCATAGTCATGGTACTAAATGTGCGTCACAGTGTTGTAATGGGTGTGGTGTCCACCTAGCGAATGGTAGGTCGTGATTTTGATCCTTAATTGGAGAGCGTTTGAGTACATTTAGTACTGGTTCTATCCAGGAAATAGACACAGAAGTGTCTTGATAAGCTTATGGATTTTGACAATCGAGCTAAAATAAATTAGACATTTGTGGGAAACCCCGGCTTAATGCATGTGCGTAAAGTTTCAGTCCGCACAGGCTAATCCAGGACGGCACTTTCCACCTACAGTGAATTTATGTTTAGAAGAGACTTCCTTGAAACAGAAAATACCATAAAAGCGGAAAGTGTCATCCCGGATTAGCGGGACACGCAGATGCACTAAACCTGGGTTTCCCACGACACGCCTCAAATAGGTTTAAACTAAATTAAAATTTGTCTTCATCAGGTTCAGGCCCAAGTAAAGAAAACCAAGGCGCGGTTTGACAAGTTGAAGCTGGACGTCATGCAGAAGATCGACCTGCTCGCAGCCAGTCGCTGTAACATGTTCTCCCACGTGCTGGCTAACTACCAGTCCTCTCTGTTACACTTCTGGGAGAAAACCTCCCGCACCATGACCGCCGTCGCTGAAAGCTTTAAGGGTTACCAGTACTACGAGTTTAACATCATAAAAGTCAGTTTCTATACCAATGTGTATTTGGTTTTAAAGTTATTATTCATTCACGTCATCACAAATTTTACAGAACTCTGTTTATCCACGAGTACATGTATGAAAATAATTTTTTGTTGACACCTGTAAAAAATCAAAATAAGTCAAGGATGTGAGCATTTTGTTGACCAAGTTATAAAAAAGCTGTGAAGTTTTAATAAGACATAAAATTCATAAACAAGATTTTCCTTGCCATTGGATTATATTTTCCAGTTTGTTTGCGATCAGTGTTATGTACTGGTGCTACATGTCAATTAGAATAAGGTTATTTCGAATGAATGATATTTTTAATATCTAATATTGTTATTGTTAAGTCATGTCTTGTATCTTTCTTTGAGATAATGGATTTTTGCTGTAAACAAAATCATTTCCCTAGAATGGATCTTGTTTTTTTGTATCCCAAATACATGTATCTCTGTTAAACACTAAAGTGTATTTTGGCCTGTTATAGCCACCTACAGGCCTTTTTTTCAGAGGTTGTGGATAAAGCCAGGCCCTAGGTTTTGGGGAAAATGATCGCAACAAATTTGGAAACGGGGAACATGAAATCCAGGTCTAAAGTCAGCTTGTGGAGAAAAATGCATGATTTTAAAGAAATTTTGTTTGCGGATGACGCGTGTATTCAGCCCCTGCTACATAAAGTAAAAAAGCAATGACCCTAGAATTAAAACCTACAAACAGATCTACAGCAAAAAAAACATTAAGTGAAAATATCAACCTTTACCATATGTATGAGTTTTAGATGTTAAATTTCACAATGCACAATCAGCCAAGAAAATGCATGTTTACAATTGAATTAAGATAGCATTATTTTTATTCCAACACCCCATACACTCTTACAGAAATGTGAATTCAGTTGTTTTCATGAATCTGGTTTTCTTTTTTGCAGGATTTACAAGAACCTTCTCAAAAGCTGTGTGAAAACACGAGGGAACCAGCTGAAAGAGATGTGGAGGATGATTTTGACCCAGAAAAGTAAGATTAATGTGAGGTGTATCATGGGAAAACCGGGCTTAATGCATGTGTGTAAAGTGTTGTCCCGGATAAGCCTGTGCAGTCCGCACAGGCTTATCTGGGATGACACTTTCCGCTTTTATGGTATTTTCTGTTTCAAGTAAGTCTCTTCTTAACATAAATCCACTGTAGCCGGAAAGTGTCGTCCTGGATTAGCCTGAGCGGACTGCACAGGCTAATCCGGGACGACACTTTACACACATGCGTTAAGGCCGGGTTTCCCAAGACACGCCTCTAATCTATTTCTGTACAATTTGACCATGATGCATGTTTCAGAAATTGTTGTTTATCACTGCAGTGTACAGGTTGTTGTAAATATATTGGATTGCTTACAATATTTTCAATGCAAAAGTTTTCCATTCAGTTTGGTATGGGGTTTGACTTTCTTTGTGTAACAAAACATTTTGTTGCGTAGTAATAAAAAAAGAAAGCTGCACAAAATTTGGATATTCTAACATGATACTAATTTTTCTATAGACAGAGAACAAAATTATCGTTGTTGAACTACCCAATAAACAACACAAAAAGAAGTCCCGATTCTGAGCGGAGCATAGTAAAAAGAAGTTCCAATTACAATTGCAAAAATATATGTCAAACCATATTAAAATCAAATAATTTTCGCATTATCGTTGTTTATCGGCCAATAGAAAACTCTCTGTCGTTCTGATGCGGGGCTATTAAAAATCTCGGGCTTTCGCCCTCGTGGTTTCATTCCTACACATCAGAACTCCAAATCGTTGTTTATTGACTGATGAAGAACAATAAATAAAAAATTATTTCTAAAAGATAAAATCCCAGTCTGCTGGCAGTTCACTGTATGCATAATTTTGTAACTCTGGAGCTGCAGCGACAGTTATATTTATTCTTTAGATCGGTTAAATTATTCACTAGATTTATTATGGGATTAGTCTTTATTTTGCACCATAAATATTTGTATACAATATTCGTTGTTGGTATTTTAGGTTACCTTCATATATACATTTCAGTTAAATGGTGTGACTTTAATAACATATATGCCCTTCGATAGTTATGCTTGATTGATAGCATAAAACAGCTTATTTGTATATCAACACTTCTATCAATATTTTCTTTACTCCAGACATGTTTTTTTCATATTTAAATACCATTTAAGTATTTGTAAGGGTTGTGAGTATAACTGTTAGCTAAGTTACCCAAGTAGATAGGTGCTCAGTAAACTTGATGATACGTAGTAAAATAAGTTCAGCAACAATAAGGCTGTTTGGAAGTATATAATGTATCTTAAAGTGAAAACACAAAATTGTTTATTGGTCGTATTTTAGTATAAAATTGTGACATTTATACCAAGCATGATGTTGATATTCACTAGTAAACTGTCTTTAAAGGGAAGTACAAGTACTATAAGAAGAAATGAAATACTATTTATTTAATGATGACTCAATGAAATATATCGAGTTTTATTTTTGTTGCAAAACTTTATTTTATTTTACTCGCGTTACCAGTAAAACACTAGGAGCCAGACCCAACACTTTCATTTGCTAGGTTTTTCGTTGCGTGTACATCATTTCAAATATTTGTTTTGTGCATTAATTTTCCAATTAAATTCATGTATCTCCCAGGTTTCCATGATAGCGAGCAACCATATCCAAGCTTATATTTAGCTAACTTCCTGATTATTGTTATAATTTATGCCAATACATTTCTGCCACTAGGTATTTAGCGGAGAGTAAATCCTCAGAACATAATGATCAGGTCTGTGATAAATGCAAGGACCATCAGGACAGGTACCTACAGTTGCAGTGTAGCTTTGGAGTTTTTCAATACCCTCTATCTTTCTATAGCTTGACATCTAGCTTTACTTATTATGCCCCCCATCGAAGATGGCAGGGTATATTGGTTTGCTAATGTCGGTCGGTCGGTCTGTTGGTCGGTCGGTTCGTTTCTGCTCTCTAAGTCCAACAGCTTTCGTCCAGTCTTCACCAAACTTGCTGAAAAAGTGTGTGGGCATTATGCAATATCTTGGCCAAGTTTGATAATCAGCCAAATCGTCCCAGGAATTGTGGAGTTATGGCACTTGAATTATCTAAAATTGGCAGTTTTAGTGGTTTCCGCTCTCTTAAGTTCAACAGTTTTCATATATCTTTCATCAAACTTTATGAAAATGTTTGAGGTTATAATATCTTTGCCAAGTTTGATGATCAACCAAAACACCCCAGGAACTGCAGAGTTATGGTCCTTGATTGATCTAAAATTGGACTTTTAACAGTTTCCGCTCCCTATGTTCAACAGTTTTGATCCGATCTTCACCAAACTTGATATTTTAAAGAATGGATTTAACCCAGAGGGGGCATAACTGTTTTACAAACAGCTCTTGTTATCTGTAGGTTGCACTAACAATATGCATGTAGCAGGACACCAGAAGATTTTTGTGCGCTAACTATTTACTAACACCATGTCTAAGTAAGTGATCAGTTGGAATATAAAATAGATTTGCAGATGAAATGCAGTTGTATTTATGAATTTCAATAAATTTGATAATCTTATAAATGCCATTATAAAAGCTAATGTTTCAGTCTGATTTTTTGCTGATTAGTTATGCAGTCATATTTTGTTCATTATTGCCTTGGAGTTTTAATTGTGTTGTTACATATCATGACCTAAATGTATCCGAGTCAAAATGGCTCAGAAAGTAATTATTTTAAGTCATTAAAACACTGTGTGTTTTCAACTTTTTTTGTCAAATACATGATCATCAATGATAGGGAATGGTCATAAGCAACAACTGTGTAAGTATCAAAGTGTTGTAGAAAGCGGTGTTGGTGCTAGACGAAACGGTAAAATCTACTTAACCTTGTCACGGATGGAAGGACGGGCAGGACGATCACTATATGCCTCCTGCATCAAGATGGGGTGGGGGGGGGGTTGACACATGGAAATTTCAAAATACGCTTGTTTGACTTGCGAGACAATTACTTCATGCGTCACCTTTGACCCGGGGAAATTTCCGGACTTGCCTCATACAGTATAACTCGGCTGGCTGATTATCCCAATCAGTCCAATATCGATGTCAAAGTTGATAAGACACTCGGCGATTATTGGTGAAGTTGATAAGACACTGGGCGATTATTGGTTGGAGGCGGAATCAATCTTTAAATAGAGGCTGTCCATCAGGGCTCGAGTAACCATGTAGCTCCGCTCAATAGGCGGAGTTTTGTCGCTCAGAAAAATCAATATTGACCAATTAAAACGCATAGTTATATGCACTTCCAATGAAATGAACAATCAAGCTATCGGCGTAATATACATGTATCCACACTTTAGTTAATGTACATGAGTCCGTTAGAGTAAGTTTTTTCCTGACCATTAAACATTTGAAACACAATTTACTCACCGCTTCCATTGTTGATAATATCCACATTTAGTTTAGTTCATAAATATAAAGGCATTGTTTTAAATTACTTTCCTTTATATTTCGGGAAAAATTATTAATATATTTCCAAAATTTGGAATCCTATTTCAGCGAAAATTCTGACTTTTACGTAACATTTCTTATATCCGAAATATCCAACATCCAATTTTAGTGTTCGAGTGTCGTAAACACATTTTTTTAATAAGTCTGTGTATTTCATGTAAATCCTTTGTTTTCTAGAAAACCGCGCGAAGTTATACATGCGTGTTTCGACTATGTGCTTTACCAAATATATACATGTTATCTGTGAATAAAAACTTCGTAGTGCAAGGACTTAGAAATCTTTTCTTTTTGTATAAAACTTTCGTAGTGCAAAAACTTTGCGATCTTTAGCATTTGAATAATTATTTTATTGCAGTTTATTAATATACTTTGTAACAGTAAAACAATATTTGCGGACCGTAACTACGTATATTTTTTTAGGAAGGAAAGCTTATGTTTTATTGTTGTACATTATATGCAATTTCATAAAAAAAGTTCAGTGGTATTTTTAGTATGTAAAGAGTACGCTAAAATCGTCTTTATATTTATAATAATAAAAATAAATAATAATAATCAGGATTTCCCGCAGGCCTGTTTCGCTTGTCGGGCCCAACATGCCTTCAAAGCAGTTAGTCATTTGCCGACATGCTTAAATAACCCCGACTTGCTTTAATTTTCAAAGCGACAACCCTTAATTTCTTTATCTATTACACTGATCTTTAATCACAGGGCCATAAACGAACGCTGTATTGATCGATAAGGTCTAACTTCCAACTGTGTTTTTGACAAGTGACTGAACTGTGTAGTCCCGCCCACAACGATCTCATTAGCCAATCAAATACAGTGATTTTAAGGCGGCGTTTATACCTTACTAACAACTAAATACGTGTTTGACGGAAAAAGTGAACAGACATTTTAAAACATTTGTTTATTATATTTAAGGTTTTATTTTATCCCGGTAATTTCCTTATCCATTTCACAAAATTTTGTTCTCATAAACACTGCAATTAAGCACGTGACCAGTACACGTTTTTCATGAGGCTTCCGTGACCTTGTGCATGGCAATTTTAGCGCGCTTTTGTAGCAAAACACGCTTGTTACATGCCCGTATTATATGTCGATTAGAAACCGCATATGCAAATATTAAAAAACAATATTGATATGTTCGGCTTTTAATGTCCGCATGTATGTCTGATATAAATTAACAGAATTTCAAGGCTGAAAAAGCTAGGCTTTTCAACGAATCTGAATACCATGTATGATTGCAAAAATAATTCCATATTCCATAAAAAAATGCAGCCAAGTATTTTGATGTACACTACCTCCAAAAGAGTTACGCCAACATGTTTTTATTCAATTAAGAAAACCGCAGTAATTGCGATTTTAGTAGGAGAAATATTTTTAATAGTTTCAATTTTATTAACGTAAGAATTCCCAAATTTAAGATACTTCAAAGAGAGGCGCGGGTCGAGCAACAGGCTAGTAGTTTAAGCGATAAAGGGCAGTAGTTAAAGCGATACTGCCGATTGGATCGCCGCCGGGATTGCAACGCGTCCGATTTCAAAGAGGTGGGGGTCAAACGAAGTGGCCGATTTCAGGTGGTGGTGTCAGGGATGCCGACATGCCTTCAAGAAATCCTGCAGGAAACCCTGATAATACATAATAATAATAATAATAGATCTAATAATAATAATAACAATAATAAGAAGAAAATAATTTTTTTATTAAATTTAAAAGAAAATAAGTTAATAACAAATAAAAATTTAATAAATTAAAATAATATCATTAAATTATAAAATAAAAATAATAAATTAATACAAATAATAATAATAAGAAGGAAAATGAATGGAAACTACCCACAAAGCATCGACTCTTAGAGGTTTATATCTGACTCTTGGGGAATTTGAATTTGAGTCTTGAAAATTTGACCCCAAGAGTCATTGACTCTTGAAATTCAAAGTCTCAGGAAGCCCTGCTGTGTGTTTTTAACTTTTATTGTCAAAGACATGATCATCAATGATAGGGAATAGGGAATGGTCATAAGCAACAACTGTGTAAGTATCAGAGTGTTGTAGTAAGCGGTGTTGGTGCTAGACGAAACGGTAACATCTACTTAACCTTGTCAGGGACAGAATAACGGACAGACGGGCAGGACGATCACTATATGCCTCCTGCATAAAGATGCCGGGGGCATAAAAATATTCAAAGGCTGTTTATTTGTATGCTTGTGTTAGCTCTGAAGTACTGTAGATTTTGATTTAGTTCACATAAAAAGTAAAAAAAATCAAACGTGGAAGGGGGGTTCCCCCCTCCCACACCCACCCCAAACGCGGGTATTTGCCCCTGTGCCTTAGCAAAATCGTGGGGAAAGGCCTGTGATGTCCATGTATTGGTTCTACCAATTGACAGTGCAGAATGACTGCAAAGTATATTGAATTATTTGAAAATGTTCTAACCACCATCTATTATTAACAATGGCTCACTCACCAAATAAGCCAGTTTCTACAAATTTGAAAAAATAATTTCTATAAAAAAAAAATTGCTAGAATTCGTTCATCATAAAATCATATGCAATACATTCCATTTATAGGATTTCAATAGACTGGGAAGACAATTAATTTTGCTTTATGTCAGAGCCCGAATTTACCATGTTTCTCATGTACTAACTTCCATACCTTCCTTCCTAGTGACTGTTTTATCTTCGTCAGCTTGGCCTGTAACTAGATTTGTAATGAGATATTCACCTCGAAGACTTTACAATGTTTTGCTTGTAAAATGCTTCCTCACATAACTATGCTCTTGTTAGTTTTGAATTCCTTCACAATCTGGGTTTATACCCCATTTTTGTCGAGCCCACCTGCGTTCAGCTCGACTTAGTTGTCACAATGGCGGTTCGGTGTATTTGCATGAGTGCATGCATGCGTGCGGCCGTCTGATCTTGTCCAGACTGTAACTCCATCATTCATGCAGCAATTTTTAAATAGCATATGTTCACCAGGTGGAGATGGCGTGTCACGCGCAAGACCTGTGTCCTTTGCTCAAAGGCCAAGGTCACACTTAGAGGTCAAAGGTCAAATACGGGCATAATACAGCTTGTCCGGACTGTAACTTCATCATTCATCAGGGAATTTTAAAATAACTTGCCACAAATGTTCACCATGTGGAGACGGTGTGTCCCGCACATGACCTGTGTCCCTATCTCAAAGGTCAAGGTCACACTTAGATGTCAAAGGTTAAATATGGGCATTTAACAGCTTTTCCGGACTGTAACTTCATCATTCTCAGGCAATTTTATAATAATTTGCCACAAATGTTCACCATGTGGAGACGGTGTGTCTCGCAGACCTGTGTCCTTAGCTCAAAGGTCAAGGTCACACTTAGAGGTCAAAGAAGATCTTGCTAGAAAATGTGATTTTTAAATAATTACAATACAAGTTGTTTACTGTTAACGGGCTCGACATGTTTCCAACAGGCATCTAGTTTAACACAAGCTTTGCTGACTTTTTATGTTCATTTACGATTTGATTTTGCAATAGGTTTAAGCATCTCATTGCTTGTTACATACATGGTGTACAGTACAACCCAAATGAAACAGAAAGGCGTGTAATGGGAAAACCAGGATTACACTTTATGTACCTGCATTAAGCCCTATTTTCCCACGACACGCCTCATATATTGTACTCGCTGCTGGGAGTCAGAAATATCGATGAGCGTAATAATTCTGCGTATCTACACTGAGTTATGAGGATTTGTAGCTGATGTCTACCACAAAATCATGTGACTTTGAGTCTGTGCACAACAGATAGCAGATGCCGAGTGACACTGAGTTATTACTCTGCAATATTGCGCAAAACACTGGTCTACTCGGTGTGGCCTGGGCTATGACTTGATTGCCCAAACTCAGCGAATTGCAAAATATGTTTGAGGCGCGTCGTGGGAAAACCGGACTGAATGCATGTGCGTAAAGTGTCATCCCAGATTAGCCTGTGCAGTCCGCACAGGCTAATGCAGGACGGCACTTTCCGCATACAGTGTATTTATGTTTAGAAGAGGCTTCATTGCAACAGAAAATACCATAAAAGCGGAATGTGCCGTCCTGGATTTAGCCTGTGCGGACTGCACAGGCTAATCCGGGATGACACTTTACACACATGCATTAAGACCTGTTTTCTCACGACGGGCCACGTTTGTTTCACATGAGCCTTACTGTATAAAGAAGGATTTAGGGTAACAAAAGCAGGGCTCTTGCTGGAAAATATTTATCTTTTGCCACCAATTTTGCCATTTTGTAAAAACTGTCGCCATTTAAAATAAAATGGAGCCATTTTGTGGCAATCTGCAGTTACATGGTTAAACTTTTACTGTATTACATCATATCGTCAAACCATGACACATGGCAACTGAAGCTATATTGATTGATTGTGTTTTAAATTCTTGCATCACACAGTGTTGACAAACAGGCCTTGATAGTGGTGTTTCTATTGACACAGTACAATATGTTTGTTTAGTAGACATTTTCAATGGCTGTTGCAAGTCTAGCTAGTCACGGTATTTGTTTACTAATTAAATAAAATAAAATGTTGCCAATAACTTTCGCTGATTTGAATATTTAAACACCACTTAAAAAAAAATGTCAAATTTGGCGACAATTAAAATAGGGCCCCCCCCCCAAAAAAAAATTCTGTGTTTCGGGCAACATGACCCTACGTAGTGACAAAAAACCCGACCCTAAAGTTTTTAGCGACGATTGTTTTCCGTGAAATCCGTATTCGTCAGATTTTAGATAATTGTTTTTAGCTCACCTGAGCACAAAGTGCTCATGGTGAGCTTTTGTGATCGCCCGTTGTCCATCGTGCGTGCGTGTGTCATCAACTTTTCATTAAAAAAACATCTCCTCCTAAACCGCTTGGCAGATTTCACCAAACTTCAGAGGAATAATCCTTGGGTGGACCTCTTTCAAAGTTGTTCAAATCTTTCCGGTCCGCTGCATATGTAGGACACCAGAGCTAAAAATAGATTTAAAAAGTGAAAACTTAAAAAATCTTCACCTATGAAACCGCATGGCTCAGAGCTTTCATATTTGATATGTGACATCCTCTAGTGGTCCTCTACTAAGATTGTTCAAATGATGCCCCTGGGGTCAAAACTGGTCATGCCCCAGGGGTCACATGGTTTATATAGACTTGTATAGCAAAATGACTTTAAAAATCTTCTCCTCTGAAACCGCAAGGCCTAGAGGTTTCATATTTGGTATGTAACATTGTATAGTGGTCCTCTACAAAGATTGTTCAAATGATGCCCCTGGGATCAAAACTGGCCACACCCCAGGGGTCACATGGTTTATAGAGACTTAAATAGCAAAATGACTTTAAAAATCATCTTCTCTGAAACCGTAAGGCCCAGAGGTTTCATATTTGGTAGGTAACATTGTATAGTGGTCCTCTACAAAGATTGTTCAAATGATGCCCCTGGGGTCAAAACTGCCAACACCCCGGGGGTCACATGGTTTATACAAAATTAAATAGCCAAATGACTTTAAAAATCTCCTCTGAAACTGCAAGGCCTAGAGGTTTCCTATTCGGTTGGTAACATTGTATAATGGTCCTCTACAAAGATTGTTTAAATGATGTCCCTGGGTTCAAAATTGGCCACGCCCTGGGGGTCACGTGGTTTATATACAATTAAATAGCAAAATGACTTTAAAATCTTCTTCCCTGAAACCTTAAGGCCCAGAGGTTTTATAAATGGTATGTAACATTGTATAGTGGTCCTCTACAAAGAGTGTTCAAATGATGCCCCTGGGGTCAAAACTGGCCACACCCCGGGGGTCACATGGGTTATACAAACTTAAATAGCCAAATGACTTTAAAAATCTTCTCCTCTGAAACTGCAAGGCCTAGAGGTTTCCTATTCGGTTGGTAACATTGTATAATGGTCCTCTACAAAGATTGTTTAAATGATGTCCCTGGGTTCAAAATTGGCCACGCCCTGGGGGTCACATGGTTTATATACAATTAAAATAGCAAAATGACTTCAAAAATCTTCTCCTCTGAAACCTCAAGGCCCAGAGGTTTTATAAATGGTATGTAACATTGTATAGTGGTCCTCTACAAAGAGTGTTCAAATGATGCCCCGGGGGTCACATGGTTTATACAAACTTAAAAGCCAAATGACTTTAAAAATCTTCTCCTCTGAAACTGCAAGGCCTAGAGGTTTCCTATTCGGTTGGTAACATTGTATAATGGTCCTCTACAAAGATTGTTTAAATGATGTCCCTGTGTTCAAAATTGGCCACATCCTGGGGGTCACATGGTTTATATACATTTAAATAGCTAAATGACTTTAAAAATCTTCTCCTCTGAAACCACAAGGCCCAGAGGTTTTATATTTGGTATGTAACATAGTTTAGTGGTCCTCTACAAAGATTGTTCAAATTATGCCCCTGGGGTCAAAACTGGCTACATTGTGTATACTGCAGCACTGTAATTTCAATCAGCCTGTAACACTCTAAAATTAATACAGCAGACCACATTCTTCACTTATGTTGTTGTTTCCTTGATAATTTTATAGTGTGTGAATGTTATGATTATGTTATGTCATTGGGAAACAAAAGAGAGGAAAAAAACTATATCAAAAGGTTGTTTATTGTTGTGCTTCTGTTAGCTCTGAAGTACTGTAGATTTTGATTTAGTACACATAAAAAGTTTTTAAAAATCTAACGTCGAAGGGGGTACCCCCCACCCCCACCCCCAACCGCGGTTATTTGCCCCTGTGCCTTAGCAAAAGATGATTGTTCAAATTATGCCTCTATAAAAATTGTTCACATGATGCCCCTGGGGTAAAAACTGGGCACACCCCAGGGGTCACATGGTTTATATAGACTTAAAAAGCAAAATGGCTTTAAAAATCTTCTCCTCTGAAACTGCAAGGCCCAGGTTTCATATTTGGTATGTGACATATTATATTGGTCCTCTGCAACGATTGTTCAAATGATGTCGCAGGGGTCAAAACTGGGCCTGCCCTGGGGTCACATTGTTTATATAGACTTAAATAGCCAAATGACTTTAAAATCACCTGAAACCGCAGTGTTTTCGTATTTGATATGTAACATTGTATAGTGGTCCTCTACAAAGATTGTTCAAATTATGCCTCTGGGGTAAAAAGTGGCCATGACACAGGGCGTCACATGATTTATATAGACTTATATGGCAAGTGGGCCTTAAAAATCTTCCTTGTTGAAACCGTAAGGCCCCGAGATTTTATGTTTTGCGTGAAACATTGTGGAGTGGTCCTCTACAATGAGTGTTCAAATGATGTCTCTGGGGTAAAAATTGGCCATCCCCTGGGGGTCACATGGTTTATATACATTTAAATAGCAAAATGACTTGAAAATCTCCTCTTAAACCGCAAGGCCCAGTGGAATCATATTGGGTATGTAACATTGAAAAGTGGTCCACTACAAATATTGTTCAAATTATGCCCCTGGGGTACAAGGTGGCCATGCCCTGTGGGTCACATGGTTTATATAGCCTAAAAAAACATCTGACACTCCAAAGGCCCAGATCTTTATACTCAGGTAAGGCGTTTAGTGCCATTTTTCCCTCTTGTTATTAGCCATTATGATGCCTTAAACTCAGGTGAGCGACCTAGGGCCATCATGGCCCTCTTGTTTGTTTTTTTTACCGTAATGTGTATCTAAAAAAAAAGTTATAAAAAAAACTCAATCCTGACCCTACGTAACTTTTTTGAGACCGTTGCCCGAAACACACAATTTTTTTTACTTAGGCAGCGAGAGCCTTGCAAAAGGGACAGTGTGCTGCAGGAGCAAGGATAGGGGGGTATAACTCATTAGTAGTTCAACAATTTATTGTGTGTGTTCCTTTGAAGCTTCCAATCAAATGTCTGTAAACGCTGTTTTGCCATTTATTATTGAATACTGGTATTTGCAAGATATATGAGGCGCGTCGTGGGAAAACCAGACTTAATGCATGTGCATAAAGTGTCGTCCCGGATTAGCCCCTGCAGTACGCATAGGCTAATACGGGATGGCACTTTCCACCTACAGTGGATTTATGTTTAGAAGATACTTTCTTGAAACAGAAAACACCATAAAAGCGGAAAGTGCCATCCCGGATCAGCCTGTGCAGACTGCACAGGCTAATCCGGGACGACACTTAACGCACATGCATTAAGCCCAGTTTTCCCATGACGCGCCACATATTAAGTATCAGCATTATTCAACATTCCTGTTTTTTAGTAGCCTAGAATGTACAAAAAAGAAGCAGGTTGCAGCACCCTGCTATTTTGCTGTGAAGGTGTTCCTGATTTACACCAAAGCCCCAGTTTGAAGCTTTGTTTCGGAGTCTTCTTCTGATTGTCTTTGCATAAAATGCATCTGTTTCAGCAATTTTAATTAAATTTCATTCAAATTGTTTTCATTCATTGTGAAGCATACTTTGCTTTGAGTGTGTGACATATTTTTTGTGACGTTCAAACAATGCACTCGGAGCCACTCTGAGCAACACAAACCTGCCATTTTCATGGAAGTTTTAACGTGCAGTTTTTCATTATAAAATCAGTTTTCATATTTAAATTTGGACATGCATGATCTTATAATGGGTCTTTTTATTTGCACATGTAATGTGATATAATAAAATCAATTTTCACATTGAATATGATATAATAAAATCAATTTTCACATTGAAATTTGGACATATATGATGTTAAAAATAATTAACAGTGTGTGTGTTTTCATTTGACAAGTAATATGATGTTATAAATATAGCTGCAACGTTTCTTTTGATGCATCGATAAGTCGATTGTAAATGACCCGATTCGATTTTCGATACTAAACCAACCAGTTTCAATTTGATTCTCATTTATATATTTATAGATGATTTGTCATGAAACTATTAATTAAAATTACAATGTTGGTTCAAAACTTAAAATTAATCATGTAAATTGATCCTGGCATCCTGGTTGCTGTTATTTTAAACTAGTTGTGAAACAAGATCACTAATTCTTACCATTGTTTAAGAAATAATTTACGGGTAAGCATTGGTTATTGCGGTAATATCCAACGGTTTGGAGTTCCGATGCGTAGGTATTAAACCACGAGGGCGATAGCTTGATAACAAGCATCGGAACTACAAACCGTTGGTTATTACCGCAATAACCAACGCTAGCCAGTCAATTATTTCGATTCTAACACGATCCTATATATAATTCGTCTGTATTTTTCAAGGTTATGAATGAGAACTATATTTATCTATACTCCGCCCATTTTCCACAAAGTACATTCACGCGTGCGTTTCAGTGAGGTCAACAAATCATAACAATTCAAAATGGCGTCAGCTTCATTGATAAACATTGAGCCAAGAATCAATGTGACGCCATACATATTGATAAATACAGTAAAAATGTTATTCCAACGAGCGCAAATTAAAAGCATATTAACAAAACGAAACATTTTTTGTGAACTTAAATATAAAATATGTAGTACAAATGTGGTTTCATTGCTCTACGTAATGCAGAAGTTAGTTCTTTGTCAAAAGTTTGCTATTGCGCGTTTAAGCACGTGCATTTTACGGAACAATTTCTTTGAAATTCCGAAACTATTTTCATAACATTAGGCTCCGCCCATGATTTGTTGCAGAATAACCCACGGTTGATTTCCTTCTTTTTCTATAGAAAACTAGCTGCGTGCCGTGTTAGAATTGTATTTATATTGACATAAAAGGAACATACATTGACATTTTACCAATTACATGGTATTCATAACAACAAATACAACATTATTCTATTTTGCAAGTCATGACCCATGAATATGTTAAAACAAGCATGAAAACAGTTAAAACATCGAATCAAAATATTCAACGAAATGATTTTTTTAATCGAAATCGAATCGAGCCGTTGTTATATTGTTGCAGCTCTAGTTACAAAATCAATTTTCACATTTAAATTTGGACATACATGATATTATAATTGCTATCAAATCGAATGTTTCTTTTTATTTGCAGATGTAGTATGATCTCTTATTATTCAATTGAAAATCATCTTTTTTTAGACTGGTTACCCTTGAAGAGGACACAGAGGGGGAGAGAGAGGAAACCAGTCTACAGAATCTGCTCACAGAAACTCATGCAATGAACCAGTCTGGTAGGTTTAACATTATGTTTATTGGAATCTTTGGTATATAATCTGTTATTCTGCTGTCCTTACGATGTAATTGATCGATTGAGTTGAGACCTGAATGACTATGAGTTTAGCCAATCAGAAAGTACGGACGTCATTGTTTGGGTGTCTTGTTAAACACCAGCCTACTTATGTAAACTCTTTGTGTCGGACTTTAATACCCATCTGTCAGTTTATTGAAGAATCAATTCCTTCTTTCACTCCCTACGTTACTAACTGTCTGTTTTAATTGCCTAATTCAAGCAAGCTTGCATGTAACTTTTCTGTGTATGGTAAATATACATTGAATAACATTAAATGACAACTCACATAACGCCCTGTTAAATGTATCAACTTCTATTGACCCAAACATGTTTTCTTCACAGGTCTGCCCTCATGGGATTTGAAAACAGCGGAAGATAAGTCCTTGGACGATTTCCTGGACTTCGGTCCAGAACCTACAGACACGGGCCCTGAAGATATAGACCTAACCGGAAAGTTACAGTTGCAACCTGTGCCCAAGAAAAATACAGCCACCAAAGGTAGGACCATATTTGCGATTTTCTGTATTGTCTCATTTTTGCCACACAGGGTAGTCCGGGACGACACTTTCCGCCTTGAAACAGAAAAAAACCATAAAAGCGTAAAGTGTTGTCCCGGATCATTGGATTAACAGTGGATTGCTTTTTTTTAGCAATCTAATGCCTTGATTTTTAAAACAGAAATAATGTTGATTAATTTAGTAACATAATAATAAAAAGAAACAGTTTATTTTCATTATCTCTAATTGTTACAGATATACATGTAATTTTCAACATCTGTTGACTGTTCTTTAGTGTCCTTATTGTTTTAATCCTTGCTGTTGGTGTAACCATTTCCCCCAGAACTCACAGAATGCAGTCATTCTAATGTACATTGAAACGCCAACATTTTATAATTACAGTAGTTTGAAATCAAAATTATCTGTAGACCACTAATTTACGAAAATCTAGATATGGTCAAAAATCATAAATACTTATACACTTTTATCTTTCCAAGTGCCTCTGTTATGGCTAAATAGCCATTGGAAGTCATAGCTAAACCCATTGGATGCCAGCAGTTCTCTGCCTTGGTGACAAAAAACTGCAGAAATTTCCCATCTGGCAGCAGGACATGAATCCTGTTGTTGTTGTTATCGGCAACAAAGATGTAGCCATATTCGTCACAGCATACTCCATAGGGCTGCAGAATTTCATCCTTGCCTATACCGTAGTGGCCATATCTTGCCAGATACTCCCCCGCTGGACTGAAGACCTTGAGGTTTGGAGAAGCCGTGTCGGTGACAATGATGTTGTCTTGTGGAGTAACTGTGACGTAATATGGGTCCACCATAACCTTGGAGTTTTTATTGTCTTTGCCTTCAATTGTTTTCATGAGGTTTCCAGTATTGGGGTCATGGACCGTGAGTTGACGCAGCTGGCAGTCTAGAATTATGATGTGCCCCTTGGAGTTCACAGTAATTCCCCTTGGATACTTGATCCCATCCTTGAAAGTCAGCACATGTTCTCCAGTTGTTCTGTACACTTTGACATCCTCAGCCTCATGATCAGTTACTGCTATGTCCCCAGATTTCAGCACCGCAACATCAAATGGTGTGGCTAACTTGTTCTTCTCCTGTCCACTGATTTCTTGTTTTATGTTGCCACTTTTGTCAAATACTTTTACTATCTTATTGTCTCTATCGACAATTACAATTTCCCCAATCTTTGTTGCTGCTATTCCAGTTGGCCAGACTTCTTTGGTATCAAACATACCCTTGGCTTCAAATTCATGGATCAGTTTTGGCATGTTCTGAACACTGGGTAGCATGTTGGATATTTGCAAAGCATCTTGGGAAGCCAGACCTGAGGCCGAGTGTGTGAAGTAATCATGACTGATCTGCATCTTCCCAAAAATGGTCTGAATATTGCGCAGTGTGGAGTTACCTGTCTGAAAACTGGCTGTCAGTCTTGTGGAAATTCCATCCATCTGCATGTGGGTGAGAGCTGTAAGACGTATGTTGATTGGTCGATGTAGCTGCAGAATTTCATCTGGTTTGCCGTGCTCCAATAGGAACCTCAGATACATCTCGTTATTTTCCAGTGATATTGCAGCGGTCTTAAGATTTTGACTCCTGATTTGCAGCATGCATCTTTCTTTATCAGTTTCTTCATTCAGTGCTTCGATGCAGAGAGACTTTTGTTCCTCAATTTGCTTGTGAAGCATTTCAGCATGCTCCTTGATACTGCTTGCTGCTTTCTCTCTATTTCGTTCTAGAGAAGCATCGTAGTTGGCCAGAAACTTTATATAATTATAAATGGTGGGAATCTGATGCTGAATACCCTTGTGAAGGTTCTTCATTTGTATCTGGTATTTGGTCAGTGCTTTGTCGTTAGTACTCCATTTGTGTTTGTCATGGGAATCTACTTTGCATTCTTTGCAAATTAATACTTCGCAAGTGTCACAGAAAATACTTAATGGTTCGCTCTCATGTGTAGCACATAACTGGACTTGATTCCGCCTTATGTCAATATCGTACAGACCCTTCTGAGTTTGAGCATAGGGGATGACCTTATGACCTCTGGTGACCTTGGTGCGGTGGTGAGCCCCTGTGCAGCCTTGACACATGTTGTCATGGCAATCCAGACACAGATGGGAGGCACTGATCACCTTGCCTTCAAATTGACAGTAGTCACAGTTGCGGTGTTTGTCATGCTTGTATTCATGCATCAGGCAAAGGTCATGCATGAATGTGTTCATAGGGAAGTCCATCTTCTTTGGATTGTCAACAGATATTTCAGACTTACAGATTGGACAGTGTATAGTTTCCTCACCTGTTGAACCTTTCTCTGCTGCTGGTTGGCCATTTTCATTGGCGAGCTGATTGATATCATTGCATTTCCCAGTCTGGTTTCTGTTTTCCACGACATTGTCTATGCATTTCTTGCAAAAAGTGTGCAGACATGGTAGCAGTCTAGGGTCATCATAGACTGATTTACAGATCTCACACTTGAGGAAACCAGTCTCTAGAATCTCACTCAAGGTCAGCTCACTTGCGGCCATCTTGGATTCCCCGGACATGGCTTCAGGTTCCAGATTCTGAAACAGAAGTAGCGCTTTAACGTCTATGTGTACTACAACATGTGAGGCGTGTCATGGGAAAACCAGTGCAGTCCGCACAGGCTGATCCAGGATGACGGTTTTCTGGTGTTTTCTGTTTCAAGGAAGTCTCTTCTAAACAGAAATCCACTGTAGGTGTATAGTGCCGTCCTACATTAGCCTGTGTGGACTGCACAGGCTAATCGGGTACGACTCTTTTCGCACATGCATTAAGCCTGGTTTTCTCACGACAGGCCTCATTTTTGGTCAGAAAATGGCCAGATCTTCTCACATGTGGGGTTAAAAAATATGTGTTTTTCTGTTGGTACATTATTGAAAGTACCAGTATTATGCATTGTATTGACTGACAAATTAATTTGCAGTGCTGCAGAGAATTCATGCCCATATAATGCAGACAGAGAATTTGTTTGCATGTAGTAAGTTTTGAGAATTCATTACACCGTACTTCATAAAGATAATGTGAGGTTGGCCCATATTCACCAATGCATTCTTAGACTTAAGAATAAAGAATAGGCTTAGAATCTAGAAATAATAATTGTGCGTTCGCAAATACACCGGGTCCCAATGTCGCTTTTGTAAATAAAAATCATTTAAAATACAGAATGCTAAATCTAGCGTTGGTGAATACCATGTAAAATTCTACTTAATAGCCTTTTTAGAACAGGGCCCAGTTGCTCAAAAATTTAACGGCCAATTAAGCTAACTGCCAGTTAACTTTAAATGTAAATAAAATTTATATTAAAAGCGACTGGCTTATCAAACATTTCAAAATTATTTTAGGATGGCAATGTGTATAGAATAAACTCTCAGTTTCAAATTTAACGTTTAATTTACATAAATAACTTCATCCAAAAGTTAACAGCTGTTAGCTTAACTGGCCGTTAAAGTTTTGAGCAAATGGGTCCAGAACATTTTCAAGATTTAATAATAATAATAAGTCTAATAATATTTTGATGAATTTGGGCCCCAGTCATACAAGTAGACATTGCATCACTGTTAGGTACATGAGTCTGTTAAACCACAGATAAAGATATGTTATTCACAAAAACTACAACATTTTATCTAAACCCCTGTCACACTGTCACGATTTTGGCTACGATAGACCACGATTGATCGTGGACGTGTTAATCGTGATTAGTGGGGATGCAGTGTCCCGATTTTTACTTTCTACGTATAGCTACGGTTGTTGTAAGACGAGGCTACGAATATCAACAACACTTGTAGGTTACCGCAGCCGATTCACCACGGTTTCACCAAGATATGATACGACCTGCTACGGTTGTATCACTCGGTTTGAATTTAAAGAAAAAAGCCACTCGCCAAAAATTGCAAGTGGCTTTTGAGCTTGCTCGGAAAATGAGAATTTAACGTATTATAACTTATAATATTAACATGACTATTTACATTCAATGTGGATTTGTATCTGTGTTTCGAGCTAAAGGTAATTAGAATCTATGTGTGAGTATTTGAAATTTACTTTATGTTTATTTTATGAATGTAAATTTAGTGCAATATAACAGAACAACAAAAAATATGGAGAAAAAATGGGAATATAAAATCAACGGACATTGACAAAACTACTCCAAATTGTTCTCAGTTTGCTTCAAAAATTGGGTGCACATTATACAGGTTCTTTTACGGAACTCACAAAATTTTGCGAGCTTGGGGAAAGTGTACTTGCAGTTTCCGAAACAAACTCACATTTGCGAGGATGCGAGCCTAAATTCGAACCCTGTCACTTTTAGGTACATGAGTCTGTTAAACCACAGAAACTACAACATTTTGTCTAACTTATGTAATTAATGTTCTGCAAGGTTTTTGCATTAAGGACAAAATTGAATACATTATATTGACAAAGAAAATGATATTTGCATAGTTAAACTTGAGAATCTTTTGTTTGCAAAAGCAGCATAAGAAATGAAGACTTTTGTTTGCTTGTACAATCAAAAGCCATGCACTCCGGTGACATCTTTTACTGTTCAAGTATGTGAATAATTGTAAAATCAATATCGGTAAATCTATCATTGACACAAAGACAGTAATAATTACCTCTTTTAAATGAATTCACTTTTTAGCATGAACAAGTAGATAATAAATATACAGATACCGATACACAATCACTATTCAAAACTTTGCCACGGTAATTTCTGACTTGGGTATTTATTATTGTCATGGTACCAAAACAAGATGGATACACTGCACCATGTGTGACATCTTAATAAGAGACCTTTGATTAAATGTAATCAATATCACCATTTATCCATTATTGATTAACTTGCTATCTGGTCTCATTTATTGCTGGATTTTCAAGTCCTTTAAAAGCTATTAAAGGGACCTGTTCACAGATTGACGAATTGACAAATTTTCAACTTTTTGTCACCGATTCCAAACATAAAAGAACAGTGTATACAAGGGAGCAAAATAACACTACGGACCTAGAAATATACTGTAAAAACTGTTTCGTTTATTAGTAATCATCAGTTGAAATTGATAAAATTATAAAGCGTTCGTAACGCTAAACGATCGAATAATTTGGAGTGTTTCTGTTGTTTTCGTTGAAACTGTTGACATCACGTGGAACACTTACATAAAGTAAATAATGCAGGGTGTAATATAGAAGTTGGAATGGCCGAGTGGTCAAGGCGGTATCCTTTTAATCCGGAGCTCCAGGTTCGAACCCATATGGGACCTTTTTTTTTCTTTTCTTTTTTTTTCCTATATACTTTTCTTGTTATTATACTTTAGCTTTTTAGTTCCGATGCTTAAATCTGTCAAGTTAAGACATTTTATTGCATACCTCAAAAAATGCGAAAATATGTGAACAAGTCCAGTTAAGCTTTTTAATCTGTAAGATTTGCAGGATTTAGAAATCTATTTAAAAACTGTAAATTTCACACTGCTGGGTCTTGTTTCTATTTAATATAAAAGTCACAATATGCAAGTGAAACATGTATTATCCAGTCAAGAGTCGCAGAAATTTAGGTTTTTATTTCATTGACCTAAATTCCAGTGTTTTGTATAGTATATTCGAGGCGCGTCGTGAGAAAACCGGACTTAATGCATGTGCATAAAGTGTCGTCCCGGATTAGCCTGTGCAGTCCGCACATGCTAATCCGGGATGGCACTTTACGCCTACAGTGGATTTATGTTTAGAAGAGACCTCCTTGAAACAGAAAATACCATAAAAGCGGAAAGTGCCATCCCAGATTAGCCTGTGCAGACTGCACAGGCTAATCCGGGACGACACTTTACGCACATGCATTATGACCGGTTTTCTCATGACGCGCCACATTCTTACTTATTGTTATTGTCCGCAATCATGGACCAAACTTGACCAGCATAGGATCAATGGTTCCATTTCTTAGGCAGAGAATACATCAACATTAAATCAACATCGAAACAAGGAAAATGTTTCAAAACCATTATTGGGACCCCAAGAAAAATCTATGAAGTAAAGAAATTAAGTAAAGAAATGCCAAAATATATTCCAGTTAGCAGGTGTTATTCATTACCTCAATGTTTGTAAGGATTTAAACTTTTTTTTAACCTTAACTAAGTTCTGTTCTCAATAGTAAAGTATGAAAACAACAACAGAAAATTTAATTAATTTAATTTAATTTTTTTTTTCTGATAAAAAGAACATGTCTGAATAAATAAGTTCATTATATAAAAAATAACTATTTACCTGTGCATATCATTACATTCCCTGTTTTATGAACATTCTATTATACTTGCTGACAGTAATGCTAATGAGAAATTTCTTGTAAAGATCTTATTTTTAGTTGATAAGGCACGTCAAGGTTTAGAAGTTTTTGCTCAAGGTTTAGAAGTTTTTGCTCGTCTAAAAGTGATTGAATAGTTGTATCTCCACGCAGATTGTTAACAAAACCCAGACATCATCATTGATCTCACTGGATCAATTTTTACTTACTAGCTTTTTGCAGTTAAGGGCCTTTCAAAAAGTTGTTAGCTGGCATATGGTCTCTTTGAAGTCATAATGTACTTATCAATATTTTCCCCCGGGGGGGGGGGGGGGGGGCGGCGGGTATATACGGGACTTTAGACTGAAAGCAATGCCCGACAGGTGGGAATTTGACACGCCGAATGATTAAGTGTCCCGGGAAATAGACTTTGTTCCGATTTTAGATCCCAGTAATGTTGGCCCCTGAGCCATTTGATGCACCAATTAAGCATCCCCCAATGAGGGGATTTAGACAAAAATGCTAGGCTCTAGGTGCCCCAAATCACAATTAGTCAAATTCCCCTGGGTTTGCCCACTGCTCCCCCCCTGGGGGAAAATATTGATACTAAGCACCCAATCCCATTTGAATCAAATCTCAATGCTCACTGTCATGTTTTCAGTTGTTGGAATATACAGTGTACTCCCTCTATACCGAACACCGACCGGACCAAATGTTCAGTTTTCAGGTAGTTCCGGTTTACTGAGGGTTTGAGGCAAAATACAAGAATGCATATAGATTATATTAATTTATTCGTTTCATTCAGATTTATTCAAATATGGCGTTTTATGACAGTACTAATTTAAAACGTAAGGCATTATTATAACATACAACACATTTTGAAATCGAACCAGATCGTAAAGTTTGTCAAATTTACATGCATTTCCGAAACGACATTTCTCCCGCGCAGCATTTTTCTCCCACAGTTCACTGTAAGTAGATTTTCGACGAATTATGTCACTAACTGTAGACCTGCCTACTCCATACTTTTCACTCAGAAACGTAAGCGAGGGTTTGGGGATAGATTCTGCATCACTGATCAATTTCATTTCGTTTTCGAGAGTTAATTCAACCGGTCGCCGTTTAGAAGGTGGCTCAGACATTTTAACACTGTACTAACTTCGCAGAAGAATGATAGTTCGTAAGTAACATCGAGCATAAATACTCTATCATTTCTTTCAAGAAAGCCTGTTCTGCTCAACATTGTTTTGATTGCTTTGATAGACTGATAATTCGACCAACAGCATTCAAATTATGTTTTATTTAAAGTAATCATTAATAATTATTACATCATTAATAGTTATTACCTGAGTTATATAAATTGTTTGGAAAATGTTTAAATATTTGCTAAACGAATGAAAACAGTCTAACTAACATACTGTTTGTTGTTCACAATTTATAGGCAATACCCATTTATTTTGCGATTAAACATCCTTATCTGGAGTCCTTATATGATGTCGAACTGTTGCCCCTAATCATCGGATTAAGCGTGCAATCACCCTGCGGCAAGACAATGGCACGCTAAAGATAATCGATAACATCAGACTGTCACACATGTTCGGTTTACAGAGGTCAATTTGTATTCCGAAACAAAGCGATGTACCGTTCCTGCTGTTCGATATTCGGAATACAGAGGTTCTGGTGTACCGTGGGTTTTCGTACATTAAACATATAGGCAAAAAAACGGGACCGGAGCATCTGTTCGGTTTTCAGCGAGTTTCGATTTATAGAGAGTTCGGTTTTAAGAGAGTACACTGTATATCAATCATATAATTATATTAGGTAATGTTTATATGCCCTTTCAAGGCCTATGCAGTTTATATGTTGTTTTAAAACTCTGCAGTTTTCAAAGACACTTGTGAACAGAAAGGTTATGCTTAATTTTAATTTACACTTGACAGAAATAATAGAATGTTCTTATAATATCATTAGACATCCACTGCACATGAAGTTCTAGTTTTATTTGACTAAATTAATAACATTCCATTTGAATGGTGACCAATGCAATTTTATCAGATTAAGTTTTTGTAAATTGGAAACATTCACTTATGTTTCATTCACTTAATCTGAATAACAGAAAATTAAATCTTTAATTTTAATATGAATAAATAGTATTTCTGCCATATTGTTGGCCTCTCCATGAATGAAATATGAGACAATTATAAACAAAGTGAAACCCCAGCTGCAGGAGCGGGAGAGAACTCTATCAGAAGCATGAGGTCCTTTATTTAAGGCAAGTAACCAATTTCCAATGCAACACATCACAATATAAAAACCATGTAACGAAGACAAAGCACAAATATGAATAAAACTGGGGTCACTTGCTTAAATCGACATACGGGTATACCACTATAATACCAGTATAACACGATAATACCGGTATACCATGATAATACCAGTAAAACACAATAATACCAGTATACCGCAATAATATGGGTATGCCACGATAATACGGGTATGCCGCAATAATACCGATATACCACGATAATATCGGTATGCCGCAAAAATATGGTGATGTTGCGGTAATACCGGTATGCCGCGATGATACCAGTATTGCCCGATAATTCCGGTATACCACAATAATATCGGTATACCACAATAATACTAGTATACCGCGATAATACTGGTATAACATGATAATACTGGTTTTCTGTGATAATACCGGTATACCGTGATAAAACCGGTATTCACACAATCATTCCTCCTTCTAATGTCTGGTGCCTACTTTCGGAACAACCCTCTAAATTTACTGACGGTGGTCGTATAACCCCATAATCCATTGTAGAGGTAATAATGTTTGTCATGGGATTTACAGCAGAATGCCACTGTTTGAATTGTAAAGAAAATTTGTCAGTTCTACACATATTAGAAGTTCCTTTATGTTTACTTTCGTAGTAAAAAACTTTTCAAGTAGGAAATATAATTTCAGTAGCCAACAATGAAATTAAATTTAAGACCTGTGTCGTGAAAGCAATATGATGAATGGGACAACTTTGGGTCATAATGGAAGAAAGTCTCAGCCAATAAAATGGTTGTAAAGATTAAATTTCAGTTACTTAAACATTCTTGAATAGCTATCTGCTGGTATTGAAATTTCACAGCAGTTTTATGACATGTTATTGACGTAATTGATGAAATTGAATATATGAATTACCTTACAACATGTAGAAACATGCATAATCCATATCTTCATTGATTACCGGTAATAGCCGTATTTAACATTTTCATCTATATGTGTTATTGTATTTTTTCATTTTAAACATGTTTTTGCTGAGGGTTTAGGAAATTAACAATAATGCTTAAGTTATTCACAATTTATAAATGTACAGAAAAGACAATTTGAAAAGCCTATCAGTAAATTAAATTTACAGCTGTCTACCCACATTACGGAATATATGAGGCGTGTCGTGAGAAAACCAGGCTTAATGCAGGTGTGTACAGTGTGGTCCCGGATTAGCCTGTGCAGTCCGCACAGGCTTATCGGGGATGGTGCTTTCCGCCTACAGTGGATTTATGTTTAGAAGAGACTTCCTTGAAAACAGAAAATACCATAAAAGTGGAAAGTGCCCTCACAGATTAGCCTGTGCGAACTGCACAGGCTAGTCCGGGACGACACTTTACTCATATGCATTAAGCCAGGTTTTCCCACGACATGTTTCATATTCATTCAGCTAGATAACAAGAATTGCTTATATGGTACTTCCAAGAATCGGAATCATCCTATACTTTTTAGAGCAATACCGTTAGAATGCTAGTCAATATAATTTTGTCTGTAAAGGTTTCCTATGTGACTAACTTTAATGTGAGACGCGTCGTGGGAGACCCGGGCCTAATGCATGTGCCAAAAGTGTTGTCCCGGATTAGCCTGTGCAGTCCGCATAGGCTAATCTAGGACAACACTTTCCACCTACAGTGGATTTATGTTTAGAAGAGACCTCCTGACACAGAAAATACCATAAAAGTGGAAGGTATCGTCTCGGATCAGCCTGTGCGTACTGCACAGGCTGATTTGGGACGACACTTTACGCACGTGCATCAAGCCCGGTTTTCCCACGAATGGCCTCAGTGTATACTAGTATAGTAACCATTGTTGTTCTGTTTCCCTGTAAGAGTTCTGTATTCTCGTTTTGCTACAAACCTTATTAATTTCTAACAGTGCAACATTTACAAAATTTTACATTATATAGCTGTATTGTTGTTCACCCGGCTGATACTTTTCTTTAGCCAAATTTACCCTACTTTGTAGTAAACAGGATATTTTTCAATAATTTACATCTTTTAATTAAGGCAGCAAATTTTTTCACTGCTTTGGGAATGGTGGGTATTTTTTTCACTGCTTTGGGAATGGGTGGGTATTTTTTTCACTGCTTTGGGAATGGGTGGGTATTTTTTTCACTGCTTTGGGAATGGGTGCGGATTTTTTTCACTGCTTTGGAAATGGGTGCGGAATTTTTTCACTGCTTTGAGAATGGGTGAGGATTTTTTTCACTGCTTTGGGAATGGGTGCGGATTTTTTCACTGCTTTGGGAATGGGTGCAGATTTTTTTCACTGCTTAGGGGATGGGTATTGTACCCATCAAATTGGGAATTTCAAGTCGTAAAAACTTGCGAATTGGGAAAAATGTGAGAAATATTTTTATTAATGAATTACTTAAACTAGTGTTGTATTGGTTGAATGGTATTTTAATGGTGTTCATCCATAACCATACAAGTAATGTCATGATTTTATTTTACAACTATGATTTACAATTATTATGTATTGTGGATTTTGTCACTTTTGGGAAGTTTTTCATTCTGATTGTGAAAAATAAACTACATTTGATGCGTGTCGTGGGAAAACCGGGCTTAATGCATGTGCTTTAAGTGTCAGCCCGGATTAGCCTGTGCAGTCCGCACAGGCTAATCCAGGACGGCACTTTCCGCTTTCATGGTATTTTCTGTTTCAAGGAAGTCTCTTCTAAACATAACTCCTCGTTAGGTGTCAAGTGCCGTCCCGGATTAGCCTGTGCGGACTGCACAAGCTGATCCGGGACAACACTTTACGCACCTGCATTAAGCCCGGTTTTCCAATGACACGCCTCATTTGGCATTAGGAATGGGTTCTTTTACCGGACCCAGTAAAATAGGGAAAAAAATCACTGTAAGAATGTAGTGTAGCCAACCTGATATTTCTTTAGCCAAGTATTCAAAATTATAGCCATTGGCTAAATGGCAGCATGAGGACTGATGGTACAACCTTCATGTAAAATGTAAAAACATTTGTAGGGCCTGTATGTAAAAAATAAATATATTTATTTGTAAGGATATACTGGTAATAACATTTTAATTTCAGCTCCAAAAGATCTGTTGTCAGATGACCTTGACCAAGACGACACTGAGAAGGATGACATGACGATACTGAATGAGATCCTGAACGCTCCGTCGGCTGTCGGGGAGGACGACTTCTCGCGGGAATGGCAGGCTGTGTTTGGGCACATTCAGCTGGGAACCGGCACCACTCTCACTCCTGGGGAACCAGACAAGGGGAACAACTCTGCTGGGTTTATGCCTTCGGAGTTGCTTGACCTGAATCGACTTGGCGAAGCAAACAGTAATTCCATAGGTTTGTCTGTCTTCGTATAGTACTGTTTTTTTTTTAACTGTGTGCTATAAATGATTGTTGCCTGTTATGTTTAATGTGTCAGCTACAGTCCAGTTTGTCCAGTCATGTCAGACTTTCATTACAATGTCAAAATTTATTATAGAAATTCATGTTTTATGATTGTTAACAAAACACTAAAAATTAAAATAAAATAATTGCAATTGAAAAATGACATACCAGTACATGTACTTGAAATACATTAATGTAACATTGTTATTGAAAGATTACTTAGACTAAAAGAAAAGATTATTTACATCTATTCTCCACTACTGTGTGCATTCGTTGTCGTCAAGAGATTACAAGTGACTAAAAACACTCAATGTTATTATCAAGAGTTTTGAATAATCATTGAAGTGTGGTCTAAAAGATATATACAATTAATAAGCACACATTGACCGGATGTTGATTTTTTGTGATCTGATTCATATTGAATTGACAGGTTCGTTACTGTCGCCTTTGCAACAATAGTTTCAACCAATCGGTATTACTTTGCTAAAAACACTTATATTGTTAAATTAGTTGTAATTTGCTTTAGTATTTTGCACCATAATGCAGTTGTATCGACTGCGGAAACGGTCTCCAATCGTTTAATTATCCCAACACGCATGAATAAATCATGAAAATGGTGTCGCCAAATTAGAAGACATGTTCGTTACACAACCTTCACTGTAGCCATAAAATAAGTATTGTTTCAATTCATAGCATATACTTACACTTTTCTGCCGTATAATGACCATTTAACACATGATAGAAAAATTGCTCAAGACGTATTAAAAGTGTTAAGTTATTGGCCGTCCAACAATGTGACCCTCAGGACTACATATCAATGTGACATGTCCGTTACGTCGATATAAACAAAAAGCGTTATGACGTATAACCTTTCTTTATTGTGTTCATTTATGTCACCAAACATGTGTTTCAAAGATCAAAGCCTGAATGAAATCAAACTGATGTGTTTAGTAAAGTAGTTATAAACTGTAAACAATGAAATGTTCGTGACTGACATGTTCGATACCATTTAATCAATACTGTATTCATAATGTGACGTATCTAGCTGATATACAGAATGAGATTTATATTTAATCTTGGGATGTATACTTATGACATCATTACTTATTACCAACTCCTGGAAAATCAACGAAGTGGCGTCCCGTATCGAAAAATAAAGATGTTGAGCACTCCCTTGATGTATGTACTTTGCACGATCAAATATGAAAATATTGAACTTAAAATGCGTTAAGGACAACTTTATGATTCTAAAACCTGAATTTCAACAAAAATATTCTAATGAAGATGCGTTATCAGGGCATATGATTGTAACGGTCATGCATTTATGTGGCATGTTCGTTACTAATAAGTAAGGAACATTTCAACTTTTCATCCACTATGTATATAGTGACTTTAATTGTTTCTTTACACTGATCGAATAGGTAATATTAATTGACATGTGCCCAGTCTCTTACTTTCTCAAAACATATATAAACTTATGATATTACTGAAATAATGCACCATAAATGAAACAACGTATTGGTGATATGTTTCAGAACTACATATAATCTTAGCCATTTACGCTTTAAATTATGGTAACACAAATGTCCACGGACTGAAAGTTTAATTACTTTTCTATTTTAATGATAACATATTTGGCTAAGTAAAATCGGGATTGAATTAGATATCTATTAAGCAGACACGTTAAACAGCAATCTCATTGTTCATTTAAAATCATCGTAACGAACGTTTCAAGGAATTCCTTTCATTTTCATAGGGTTAAAACAAGGGCAGACATAATTTGGATCAAATATTCGGGCGTTATCTGAACTATTACTGAACCCCTCACAACCGCAAAATCGAAGGGATTGTTTAGGCCTACGATTTCAAAAACTATTACTGAACCCTTCACAACCGGAAAATGAAAGAGATTGTTTAGGCCTACGATTTCAAGAACTATTACTGAACTCGTCACAACCGGAGAATCAAAGAGATTGTTTCGGCCTACGATTTCAAGAACTATTACTGAACCCGTCACAACCGGAAAATGAAAGAGATTGTTTAGGCCTACGATTCCAAGAACTATTACTGAACCCGTCACAACCGGAAAATGAAAGAGATTGTTTAGGCCTACGATTTCAAGAACTATTACTGAACCGGTCACAACCGGAAAATGAAAGAGATTGTTTAGGCCTACGATTTCAAGAACTATTACTGAACCCGTCACAACCAGAAAATGAAAGAGATTGTTTAGGCCTACGATTTCAAGAACTATTACTGAACCCGTCACAACCGGAGAATCAAAGAGATTGTTTAGGCCTACGATTTCAAGAACTATTACTGAACCCGTCACAACCGGAAAATGAAAGAGATTGTTTAGGCCTACGATTTCAAGAACTATTACTGAACCCGTCACAACCGGAAAATGAAAGAGATTGTTTAGGCCTACGATTTCAAGAACTATTACTGAACCCGTCACAACCGGAAAATGAAAGAGATTGTTTAGGCCTACTATTTCAAGAACTATTCCTGAACCCGTCACAACCGGAGAATCAAAGAGATTGTTTAGGCCTACGATTTCAAGAACTATTACTGAACCCGTCAGAACCGGAGAATCAAAGAGATTGTTTTGGCCTACGATTTCAAGAACTATTACTGAACCCGTCACAACATGAAAATCATTGTTTAGGCCTACGATTTCAAGAACTATTACTGAACCCGTCACAACCGGAGAATCAAAGAGATTGTTTAGGCCTACGATTTCAAGAACTATTACTGAACCCGTCAGAACCAGAGAATCAAAGAGATTGTTTAGGCCTACGATTTCAAGGACTATTACTGAACCCGTCACAACCGGAAAATCAAAGAGATTGTTTAGGCCTACGATTTCAAGAGAATAGAGAGGGAAGATTGAGGAACTCTTAGATGAGTAACTGAAATGTTCGTTATTAAAAGTATTTGTTAACAACAAACACTTTTTTATCAATACTCTTACTCAAATTTATTGCATAAATACACATACGATTATTGTGTCAGTACACTATGCTGACAAAACATGACAAAACATGATTACAAATTAGTTGTATAAAATATTGTGCTGTTTTAGATATTAGTAACGGATCTTTCATTTTGTACAAGAAAAAAATGTTTTTCACCAATCGTGAAATGTTTGGACTTCTGATAATATTGTTACATTTATTATTGTCCACTATCTCAATTGTATGTGTCAATTTATCATTTAAAACTGGTCCTTAACACGTTAATTCTGTTTAGATAATGAATTTGTAATACTGAAATGTTGCTAAGTTATGTTATAGGACTAACATGTCATCGTATAATGTTCACTGTAAATATATGACACGATAGAAGAGGGAATACACATTGTTGCTAAGTTATGTTATAGGACTAACATGTCATCGTATAATGTTCACTGTAAATATATGACACGATAGAAGAGGGAATACACATTGCTTTTCAAGAAAGTGTTACATTCAAGTTCATTAGATATTAAATAAGTATGTAATTATTCACTTAACATTTTGTGAGTTTATGAAATGTGTAATATTTAAGACATGTCCGTTACTTTTTATACATTTTAAGCAAAAATATTCTTCATTGACAGAATATTCTAGAACAGCATCCGAGTTGTGTCTAAAGCGTTGAACAAGAATTGATTGGGATAAAATGATACAATTTTACACTATGTACCATCTTTGTTTAAAAAATGAATATTACTCATAGTGAGTAATGAATATTTGCATTAAAAAAGAAACAAGCATTTATTATCTTTTTTTCTGGAATTAACATCAAAAGTAAATAGGTATTATGTATAATGTTTGTATTTAAATTCAAATGTTGGCCTGTCTGCATCATAAAATATAATTATCTTTATTTATTTCCCATTACATAATTTAAAAAAATAGTACTTTATCTATACATACCATATAGTAACGGACATTTTTAAGGTGAAAGTTGATAATTTTACTAGTTTTTTTTTCAATTATTTGTTCTTGTTGAAACATTTGTTTCTTGATTAAACCTTTATGATTGTCATGTTATATAAGGTTCCTAGTTTCATTCCCAAACTTGGATAAAATGATTTTAAAATATTGTAATTTGGTTATTTATAAGCACTACTTTGCACATAGTAATTGAGAATAGGTGTTTATCAAAGAAAGAAAACACATTTTTCCAAATAAGCTCTGCAAGGCTAGACTACTAATTACAAATAACTATAGCATCAAATGCAATAATTATTGGTTTTCGCTTCCAAGTTCCCAATCTTAGCCTACTCAACCCAGCCTAGCCAGCTAAAAGTTATAAATAGCTATGATGTCAGAGTCCATAATAATGTGTTTTCTCTCACAGGTTCCCAGCCTAAGCCTCCTCATCGCAACCCAGCCCAGCCAACACAGCAACCAGCGGAGAACCAGTCCAAGCAGCTGGGAGCCAGGCCAAAACAGAAGAAGGTCTGTCATATTGTTTTCTGCTTTAGTTTAAACCCATTTATTTTAGCTCAATTGGGTCAAAAGCCATAGACTTATTGAGACAGTTTTGAGTCCATTTCCTGGGTAGACCCAGTACTTGTGGTCTCAGAGCTTTCATTAACTTTTGAAAACTGGAGGTTTGAACTTCCTGGCCTCTGATTTTGGAAGTTTTGCTCATAATATTTGGACGTTTTGACAGCATTGCGCAACATAACGCAAGGTGTTTTTAAGGCCAGTTCTTTTTTATCAAGTGCTTATATGCCAATTTATTCAGTGAAATAATGTATAAGGATTCTTCCAGATTTGCATAATGAAAATTGTTTTCGATCATTATGAAACATTTTGGCGATATGATAACTTTGAGGTGTGCTGCTTAATTTCCTCTGTTTAGTGTTTTGCAATGATTTTTGGTTTCTTTTGCATATTCTTTAACAAATGATTGTATTTCTTTTGCATCGGTTATAAAAAAAAATTATACAAATGATTGTTTCTCTTATGTGCTGTGATATTTAACAAACTTTGTATTTCTTTTGCATATTTTATATTCTTCCACAAATTATTGTCCTTTGCATCTGTTAAACATTTGCCTTTATTTCTTTTACTGCTTAAACCAACTATTTGTTTTACATGTGTGATATTCTATAACAAATCATTGTCTCTCTTATGCTTCTGTGATATTTCAAACATCTGCCTTGTTCCATAGAACTTATGTTTTAAAGAGATTTCAAAAGATTTTGAAGACCATATCTGAAGTCGAATGACCTCTGGCATTAAAACTTGATGGTCAAAATTACAATTTCTGGGATCAAAATACTGTTGTCACTGGACTTTTGTTTCTTTTTATTTGTTAAATGCTTTGCAAATGGTAATTTGTGTGAACAATGGTGAAGAATTAGAAAAAAAATACAAAAAAAGCACCATTAGTATGACAAACGACTGTTTTCTTGTGCTGTTGAAGTAGGCAAATGTAGAACAGTGCATCAGAATAATGCAAGGCAGATATTTGTTCGAATGGAAAACGCTTGCGTCAAAATGTGCGATTCTGCATGTTTTGAAATCCTTTGATTTTACTTTAAAGTGGTGTTTTAAAATCATGTTTTTCTCGATTACGTAATTTACCTAAAGTTGCTGAGAACGTCACATATAATTTTTTTTTGTTTTCAGGGTCAGAAATCAGACATGTCCGCGTGGTTCAATCTCTTTGCTGATCTAGATCCTCTGGCCGACCCAGACTCCATTGGCAAGCAGCGGGATAACAAAGAGGATGCTTGCATGGGATAGTTTCACCTGGGAAACATTAGTTGCAAGGGATAGTTTTTATAAGACATTTCGTGTACATGTAGTTGATTTATGCCACACTTTTACACAATACAAAATGGACATGTCACATTTTGGGAACTATTTTAGAAACAAATTTGAAATGTTCTTGCTTTCATGATTTTTCTTGTTATATGGCAAACATATTTTTAATCAACTTAAGTTGTTAATTAAAAATGGAAGAAAAACATCACTGTTTAATTTGCATTAGTGCATAAAAAAAACATCACATTGGACTGTCCTTATTGCAGATTAAAGCCTTTACTACAATAAAAGAGTTATTGGACTGTCCTTATTGCAGATTAAAGCCTTTACTACAATAAAAGAGTTATTGGACTGTCCTTATTGCAGATTAAAGCCTTTACTACAATAAAAGAGTTATTGGACTGTCCTTATTGCAGATTAAAGCCTTTACTACAATAAAAGAGTTATTGGACTGTCCTTATTGCAGATTAAAGCCTTTACTACAATAAAAGAGTTATTGGACTGTCCTTATTGCAGATTAAAGCCTTTACTACAATAAAAGAGTTATTGGACTGTCCTTATTGCAGAAGAAAGCCTTTACTACAATAAAAGAGTTATTGGACTGTCCTTATTGCAGATTAAAGCCTTTACTACAATAAAAGAGTTATTGGACTGTCCTTATTGCAGATTAAAGCCTTTACTACAATAAAAGAGTTATTGGACTGTCCTTATTGCAGATTAAAGCCTTTACTGCAATAAAAGAGTTATTGGACTGTCCTTATTGCAGATTAAAGCCTTTACTGCAATAAAAGAGTTATTGGACTGTCCTTATTGCAGATTAAAGCCTTTACTGCAATAAAAGAGTTATTGGACTGTCCTTATTGCAGATTAAAGCCTTTACTGCAATAAAAGAGTTATTGGACTGTCCTTATTGCAGATTAAAGCCTTTACTGCAATAAAAGAGTTATTGGACTGTCCTTATTGCAGAAGAAAGCTTTTACTACAATAAAAGAGTTATTGGACTGTCGTTATTGCAGAAGAAAGCTTTTACTACAATAAAAGAGTTATTGGACTGTCCTTATTGCAGAAGAAAGCCTTTACTGCAATAAAAGAGTTATTGGACTGTCCTTATTGCAGAAGAAAGCTTTTACTACAATAAAAGAGTTACGGTAGTTTTAAATTTTTGCATTACATAAAATCTGAAACGACAAATTTGTTTAGCTAAATTTATTAAAAATAACTGAAATATTGTTCAGATTTAAAAAAAAAAAAACAAGAAAAGTTTCCCTTTCTTAACTTTATTCAACGAAGGTATTACAGTTGTTAGGTAAATCATGGGTGTTCACTTTTGCTGCTTTGGACACAGTTGTCAAACAAGTGCAGAACAGGGGTGTGAATCTTTGGACACAGTTGTCAAACAAGTGCAGAACAGGGGTGTGAATATTTGGACATAGTTGTCAAACAAGTGCAGAACAGGGGTGTGAATCTTTCTCCATTCAGCTTTTAAATGAATTTTGTACAAAAAAAGATCTAATGCTGAAATTTGCTAGAATTATGAGATTTGGTGAACTTTATAGACTTTGGAATGGTGGATTGTTTTAGAATTCACAACCCGTGTGAAAACTTGTGATCTGTAATATAATATAATTTGGAACGATGTGATGGAGATATAAGAAATGTCTAACCATTTTAGATGAATACAAGTATTTTATATTGTTTGAAACTTGAGAATCTGTAATGTTTTTCTTTACTGCACTGATTGTGTAAATTGTGGAATTCAGACCTGGGGTCGTATTCCAGAAACATCTTAAGTGAAATCTTGTCCTTAGCCTTAAAATCATTTTTCTTAAGCATTTTATTCCATGCATACATGACATTCTGCTAAATGTTTCCTAATTATCAACTTATTATTAACTACTATTTACTTAACTGTAATTGGATTCATTAATTTATATGTAGTTCTAACAATATTTCCTTACAAAAATTGGAACTTAAATCAAAATATTTTAAGATAAACTTAAGATGTTTCAGGAATGTGGCCCCAGACTTCAGTAGACAAGTACCTATGTTTTAAATATGTCCCATGATTATTGTCTGTTGTGATTTTCTGATAAATTGTTCGTAAATCTTGACAAATTCGACCCAGTGAAGGCCCATTTTGGGGTCTAGTGTATTAATTCAACATGTTTCAATGGTAAGTGTCGTGTATTACACATACAAAAAATAAGGTTGCATGGAAAATTAGGGTAAGGGTATACATGTGCTTGTAAATAAAAATCACTTTCAGATGAGAGATTAAATTAGCTGTAAGAATGTTAGCTGTGTGTAAAAAAGTATATATTGTGAAAGCTTGTTTGTTATTTTTATAAATTAATTATTATCTCATATAGCTTGGACAAATTCAACGGAGACATTAGAGAAGTCTGTTTTTATAGCAGAATTTAATGTTAAAATATGTCTAACCTGAACCAAACACGGAAACAAAGGAATTAGCAAATAAGTGGTAATCCATTCCTATTACCTACATTCATAATTTTATCGGAGCTATAGTGATTTATATATTTTAAGTTTAATATTGATTTGTTACAAAACTTCATAACTGTTGTATGAATGTAAAATGATGGTAAAATCTCTGGGTTTGTGTGGAATTTGTTATAAATACCACTGCATTTGTTTGCATTTTACATGATCTTCATTGTGCTGCCACTCTGCTATGTATGTACATACGTCCTGATTTTTCTGTTTAATAGTTCCTTTTGTGTGTTTCAAAGTATTTGTTTAAACCTACCTATTGATCCGGTTAGTACTGGTTACAAGTTCTGGAATGTACCATTAAAGGCCTGGTTTAATCCTTCTTTATTTGGCCCCCCCCCCTTCCCCCCCCCCAATCTGGGGTATATTACTTCTGTGTATTGGCACTCTACTGTGGTCACAGTGTGGCGACCTTATCAGCTTAGATAATACACTGCTGCAGAGGTAGAGATATATTGAGACAGTACATTCAGCCATTGCCCAGTCAGGTGAGAGAAAATATTGCAAATAGTGATAAGACATTTTATGGGGAACCAATACACGGAGTGGAATACCCCACAGAGACGCCAGACATTCCTTAAACTTTGCCTTTAATGATGTTTTTTGTTGTACTTGGCTCTTCTTTGTGATAGAGCTGCATTTTGATCCATGTTTTATTTCTTGTTTTCTCTTTTTTGTTCTATTGTGTTTCTAACAATGTAGTTTTTGCTCATATATTACTATTTTTGCTGTTTTAAAACGATGATATTTTTTCAATACTACTGTTATTTCTAAAATCAGATTTCATTATTTTACTTCATTATTATTATGTACATGTACAAATATCCACAGTGGTCCGCTGCCAATTGTGTACAAGTTAGTTGCTTAGTCTAAACATATTTATTTAAGCTTAATTTTGTTGAAAGCCTGAGGTTTAACAAGTGATCAAATTCACCATCTCCTGACCTCAGTAATAAATAAACAGTTTTGTTAAGAATTATAGTTACACCATTGTTTTCAAGTAAAAACATTGTTGATGAAAAACGAAAGAGCAGTAAAAAATAGGTGGACTGACATTCAGTATAGTTTGTGACATGGAAGGAAATAGTGATCTGCATTTTATTTGTGTTCTTCATATATTTATTTCTGTTTCATTTATGAGTACTTTACAATATTTAGTTTACTTCTATACATGACATTACTTTATTTGTTTGTTCAAGATATCCGGTTACATACCAGTAGTTCTTAATATTATTTGCCAGTATTTCGCTGGACATGTGTTCATTTAGAATCCCGGACATCGGTTCCTACGGACATTCGTTCCTATGCTATTTTTGTCATAGGCAGACAGTGGTTCCTACATGATTATGACACCCAGGCCACTCGTTCCTTATTTTGATAGCTGGGACATCGGTTCCTACATGATTATGACACCCAGGCCACTCTTTCCTTATTTTGATAGCTGGGACATCGGTTCCTACATGATTATGACACCCAGGCCACTCGTTCCTTATTTTGATAGCTGGGACATCGGTTCCTACATGATTATGACACCCAGGCCACTCGTTCCTTATTTTGATAGCTCGGACATCGGTTCCTACATGATTATGACACCCAGGCCACTCGTTCCTTATTTTGATAGCTGGGACATCGGTTCCTACATGATTATGACACCCAGGCCACTCGTTCCTTATTTTGATAGCTTAGACATCAGTTCCTACATGATTATGACACCCAGGCCACTCATTCCTTATTTGGATAGCTGGGACATCGGTTCCTACATGATTATGACACCAGGCCACTCGTTCCTTATTTTGATAGCTGGGACATCGGTTCCTACATGATTATGACACCCAGGCCACTCGTTCCTTATTTTGATAGCTAGGACATCAGTTCCTACAATGTTTTGACAGCCGGGACAATCATTCCTGAGTAATAATTAATACGAGACGGCGGCCATTTGTGTGTATTTAGCGTTAAAAATATTTCTCTGATAATATTTATATCACATAATTATTTACATTCTTATATAGATATATTTTACAAGATTTGAGAGATTGTTTCGTGGTTAACATACTAAAATCTTAATTACTAGTAATAATTATATAATTGCAATAATAAATAACACATTTTAACTCAGTCTTATGATAAGTGAAGATAAATTTAATTGTGTTTATTTATTTTCAACAAATGCATGTCTTAATTAGCGATCTTTTGGGAGTTTATCCTAAACTGCAGACATTATATCGCCGATAAATATGCCATATAGACAGCGATGTCCGGGTTGATAATAATCTTACATAGGAATGATTGTCCGGGTTGTCAAAATATTGTAGGAACCAATGTCCGGGCTATCAAAATAATTTAGGAACGAGTGTCCGGGGTGTCATAATCATTTAGGAATCATTGTCCGCCTATGACAAAAATAGCACAGGAACGAATGTCCGTAGGAACCGATGTCCGGATACCGTTCATTTACTATCTGGAAATCCATAAGATGTGCGTTCCTTGTTTGTTGATATTTAACTGGCCAAATTTTGATGAAGAAGTAAAGTTGCTATATTTATATCTGTCGTAATGAGCATTCCACATTTTTGCAAATACGGATATTAACATTTTACACATTTCATTCGTTTCCTACAAGCACTTACACTTCACACTTACATGCGATTAGACAGTTTATTGAAAAGCTGGTTGTTATTTTTATGTGTTGTTATGCATTTAACTATTTTATTGTTATATTCTCAATATGAGTTTATGTTTGTGAACATACATGTAAAAAAAAATTAAACACAGAGTCGGACATTCGCCTATACAATGTTCAATACACACTGATGAAAATAATATGAATATTTTATTATACACACATACCCATAAACTATGTTTGAATGTAATAGTTCCAATAATAGCTCTAGTTCTGTCTGTCTCGTTGATTTGTTGAAAGTGACTGTTGTTCATTGATATACATTGTGCAATAGGAAAGTTTAAAAGCTGAGAAACGAATTTATAGATTTGATGAATAATTTTGTTTACTATTTACTGCAATTTACGAGTACCGGTACGTTTCCATGACTCGTATTAAGTGTCTTTATTACGTGTAACTTACCTTGACTTATTTTACTAGCTGGTTCATGCATAATGTATTTCAACTGCCCTGCCTAATGGGCTCATCTACGCATGCACAGCCATATTTGATATTGTCCTGTGTGGTTTATTCAAACTATTCCACTACAAGAGAAATATGTTGTTGTTTTTTCTGCCGAGTAGTACTCATTACTTCGGTAGAAAATTACCATGGTATGACTATTGACTATCATGCAGTTGTTTTCTTTCTGAGATGATGCTGGAGGCTGTCCGTATGGCCCATTGAAGGCTATATTCCATTGACAATCTAGGACCACAAAGAACAAAGTTTATATCAATTGTGTTCTATATTTATGTTAGATAGTCTTTTTAAATAGTTCATATGTTAATATCGATATGAAAGTCATACATTAGTGATGTGCAATGGAATTTTGTTATATATGTTCAATATTTAACAATTTAATATTATATTAGATTACTGTGATAGGGAATTTATCATGGAAAATAACAAAAGTTATGTAGCAAAATTGTTAGGATGAAAAACGTTGATATGTACATGTTTGTAAACTCTTTTTTAACGTGATTGTTAATAGATCTTATGACTTACCTGAGTCTTTAGGCATTCAACATCTAGAATATATCAGTGGATTTTCTTCTTTGTGAAAACATTCTATAGATGAAACCATACATTGAAGAAAGTAACAGCTGTGTACGGTAGTAGAATCAATATTATTACAATATTATTATTAACATATGTTTGCGTTTATTAAATTGTGTTGTCTTATTGTTGTGTTAGTAATTCCAAAATTTATGTAGGGTATATTTTTTGTTGTTTCTTTTTTTCATATTTACTTTTTTGTTTTAAACAGAAATGTATATTGTCATTGGTTGTGTAAAGGTCTACATGATATTAAAATAAATATTACAAGCTTGCTATGATTTGTATTTGAATTAAATGTTTGATTCATGTCCTGTCGCCAATTTTGGCCCCATTGTGTGTACATAGTGCATGGGGGTACCCCCCCCCCCCCCAAGAGCAGGGCTTCCGAAGCCCCGGGACCAAGTTAATTTGCTAATTTCAATGCAACCCAAAGGAGGTATGTGATTTATACTAGTAACTAGTGCCAATAATATAGTAACTTGTGGCCAACATTAATGGCAATGGTATAGCAACTTGTAGCCATTACATACATGTAGATAGTGACGTTTCGTTCGTTTAAACATTTACAAAAAAATGAAAATGTGTTAGCCTCACATTTAAGAACTAAAATGCACCAGATTACGTCATTTGACACATATGGCGTAAAGAAATTTTTACGTATGCCTAATCCACCCTTCCCGACCCGGGTCCGGGGCGCTTGAAAAAAATCCTGTGGAAACCAATGGATAAATGTAGTAACTCGTGGCAATGATGCAGCTTCTAATAACAATTATATTACACATGTATAACTTGTGGCACAAATATAGAATCTTGTACCCATGTTAAAAAAACTGGTATCTATGATATAGCAACTCATTGCAATGGTATGGGTTCTGGTTGCCATGATAGCAATAATAAAGTAACTCGTGACAATGTCTATGTTACTCGTGGCCCTGACTTAATAATATAGTTACTTGTAGACAGTATATGCCAATTCGTAGTCATGATGATACTACAGTTACATGTAACCATGATTTAGTAAAATAGTAACAATTATTTAATAATAATGTGTGATCCTTATTATCTAATAATTTAACGGCATTGTTTGTCAAAAAATAGTTATCAGTATCCATTATGGTAACTCGTAACACTGATATAATTATAAAGTAACTCGTGACCATGATAATGAAACTCGTGGACTTCATATGTGGATACAAAAGCTCGTGAACATTACCATGTAACTCTTTGACATGATGTAATATTGCACCTATAAATCTTTTCCCCGAGGTGGGAGTGTGGCAGGCGGACAGGGATTTTTGACTAATCCTATTTTTGGGGGTCTAATTCCCCACCATAGAGCCAAACATTTTTGCTTAAATCCTCACAGTGCGAGATGCTTGCTGACAAGCTGGTAGACAGTGGTAGTCTTAGCACTTATATAGTCTGTAATATACCTCATTATAGTTTAAATTAAAGTCTACCGGCATTTCCCAGGTCCTGTTGTCGCTTTCAGTTTAACTAAAGTCCTGTATATGCCTGCCGACCCCAACTCCCGCCCGCACCGTGAGCAAATATTGATAGGTGCATATACATGTAGTTACTTGTACCAAATTTTTATCCGTTAGCAGTTGTTATAATATATTGAATATAAAACTGGAGATGTGGTTTTGGCATGCATACAAAGTTCCCAAACGGTGCGTCCTCATGACCCCTAACACCATACCAAGGGTCAATTATAGTATTCTCACAAACACGCGTATACGGACTTATGAATTGTTAACGTGGAGAAAGGTGCCAAACGGTGCGTCCCCATGACCCCTAACACCCTGCCAAGGGTCAATGATAAGTTGTTTATAGTATTATCACAAACACGCAAAAACGCGTATACGGACTTTTCGGCCCAAAATTGCCTTATACAGGCCCGCAGAGCATCGGTTTTTGCATGTTATTGGCGAAAGTATAAGAGCTATCGCCACAAAACTTGGCAGTCTGTTAGGGTCCATGGAGCCGCGACTGTCTGCAGGAGGTGAGCTTCCTGGTTAAGTAATAGACGTCAAAACGACGTCCACGGCAAGCCCTATTTAACGTGTAAAGAATAGAAATAGACGTACAGTGTGCGCTTCAGATCGCGAATGATATGTCAACGTGGAAAAAGGTGAAAAATGGTGAGTCCCCATGAACCCCAACACCCTGCCAATGGTCAGTGATGAGACGTTTATTGCATTCTCACAAACACGGAAAACGCGCATAAGGTGTTAGAAATATTCAGCACAAATTGCCTTATGCAGGCCCGTAGAGCATCAGTTTTTGCATGTTATTGGCGAAAGTATAAGAGCTATCGCCGCGAAACTTGGCAGTTTGATAAGGTCCATGGGGCCGCGACAGCCAGCACGAGGTCAGCTTCCTGGTGATGTTCTAGACGTCAAAACGACGTCTACGGCAGCCCTATTTAACGTATACTGTATAGCAATAGGCGTACATTGTGCGCTTCAGGTTGCGAAAGAATTGTCAACGCGGAAAAGGGTGACAAACGGTGCGGCCCCAAGAACCTTAACACCCTGCCAATGGTCAATGATAACTCGTTGATAGTATTCTCACAAACACGCAAAAACGAGTAACGGAGTTAGACATTTACTGCACAAAATTGCCTTATACATTCCCGTAGAGCATCGGTTTTTGCATTTTATTGGCGAAAGTATAAGAGCTATCGCCGCGAAACTTGGCAGTCTGATAGGGTCCATGGGGCCGCGACTGCCTGCACGAGGTCAGCTTCCTGGTAATGTAATATACGTCAAAACGACGTCTACGGAAGCCCTATTTAACGTATACTGCATAGCAATAGGCGTACATTGTGCGCTTCAGGTCGCGTATGAATTGTTAACGTGGAGAAGGTGCCAAACGGTGCGCCACCGTGAACCTAGCACCCTGCCAAGGGTCAATGATAAGTCGTTTATATTATTCTCACAAACATGCAAAAACGCGTATACAGACAAAGAAATATTCTGCCCAAAATTACGTTATACAGCCCCGTAGCTCATCGGTTTTTGCATGTTATTGGCGAAAGTATAAGAGCTATCGCCACGAAACTTGGCAGTCTGTTAGAGCCCATGGGACCGAGACTGCCCGCAAGAGGTGAGCTTCCTGGTTACGTAATTGACGTCAAAACGACGTCAACGGCAGCCCTACTTAAAGAATACAGTACAGCAATAGGAGTGCATTGGTGCGCTTCGGGTCGCCTATGAATTGTTAACGTGGAGATAGGTGCCAAATGGTGCGTCCCCATGACCGCTAACACCCTGCAAAGGGTCAATGTTAAGTCATTTATACATTTCTAACAAACACGCATAAAACGCGTATACGGACTTAAAATGTTTCGGCCCAAAATTGATATATACAGGCCCGTAGATCATCGGTTTTTGCATGTTATTGGAGAAAGTATAAGAGCTATCGCCACGAAACATGGCAGTCTGTTTGGGTCCATGCGTCCGCGACTGGCAGCACGAGGTGAGCTTCCTGGTGACGTAAATGACGTCAAAACGACGTCAATGGCAGCCCTTTTTAACGTATACAGTACAGCAATAGGCGTACATTAATGCGCTTTAGATCGCGTATGAATTGTTAACGTGGAGAGAGGTGACAAACGGTGCGTCCCCATGACCCCTAACACCCTGCCAACGGTCAATGATAAGTCGTTTATATTATTCTCACAAACACGCAAAAACGCGTATGCGAATATAGAAATTTTCGGCCCAAAATTGCTTATACAGGCCCGTAGAGCATCGGTTTTTGCATGTTATTGGCGAAAGTATAAGCGCTATCGCCACGAAACTTGTCAGTCTGTTAGGGTCCATTGGGCCGAGTCTGCCTGCACGAGGTGAGCTTCCTGGTGACGTAATTGACGTCCAAACGACGTCAACGGCAGCCCTATTTAACGTATACATTACAGCAATAGGCGTGCAATGGTGCGCTTCAGGTCGCTTATGAATTGTGAACGTGGAGAAAGATGCCAAACGGTGCATCCCCATGACCCCTAACACCCTGCCACGGGTCAATGATAAGTGGTTTATAGTATTCTCACAAACACGCAAAAACGAGTATACGGCCGAAAATTGCCTTATACAGGCCCGTAGAGAATCGGTTTTTGCATGTTATTGGCGAAAGTATAAGAGCTATCGCCACGAAACTTGTCAGTCTGTTAGGGTCGATGGGGCCGAGACGACGTGCACGAGGTGAGCTTCCTGGTGACGTAATTGACGTCAAAACGACATCTACGGCAGCCCTATTTAACGTATACAGCACAACAATAGGCGTACATTGGTGCGCTTCAGGTCGCGTATGAATTGTTAACGTGGAGAAAGGTGCCAAACGGTGCGTCCCCATGACCCGTAACACCCTGCCAAGGGTCAACGATAAGTCGCTTATAGTATTCTCACAAACACGCAAAACGCGTATACGGACATGGGCCCAAAATTGCCTTATACAGGCCCGTTGAGAATCGGTTTTTGCATGTTGTTGGCGAAAGTATAAGAGCTATCGCCTCAAAAAACGGCAGTCTGTTAAGGTCCATGGGGCCGAGACTGCCTGCACGAGGTGAGCTTCCTGGTGACGTAATTGAGTCAAAACTTCGTTGGGTTATAAAAACGTGCCAACGTCAACGACGTCGGCTGGCGTGGCCGCGACGATGCGGTTTTGTAGGCTACAATATTTCCAACAAACGTGCCAAGTTTCATCAAGCTGGCTCTTGTGCTTTGCCGTATGTCACGCAAAAACGATTCCCTGTATGAGAGATGAGACGCCACCTTTGACCCTGAACATCGCTATGCATGTACGCGTTTTACCGCTGCCACAATCAAACGCCGGGGGCTAGCGCCTTGAAACTTGGCACGTTCTTATAGCCCATCGGGCGTCCCCGTTTGGCACCGGTCTCGTTGTTAAGAGTTCATAAACGACCGTAATATTCAGGGTCAAATGTGACGCGTTTGGGTCATTTCCGACCTCACCGCGCGTCGACGACGTCAGCTGGCGTGGCTCCGACGGTGTGGTTTTGTAGCCTACAACAGTCCCAACAAACGTGCCAAGTTTCATCAAGCTGGCTCTTATGCTTTGCCGTATGTCACGAAAAACCCTTTCTCTGTATGGGAGATGGGACGTCACCTTTGACCCTGAACATCGCTATGCATGTACGCGTTTTACCGGTGCCATACGCAAACGCCTGGGGCTAGCGCCTTGAAACTTGGCAAACTTTTGTAGCCTAACGTGCGGCCCCGTTTGGCAACGGTCTCGTTGTTAAGAGGTCATAAACGATCGTAATATTCAGGGTCAACTTCGACGCGTTGACGTCCTTTCTGACGTCACCGCGCGTTAACGTCGTCAGCTGGCGTGGCCGCGAAGATGCGGTTTTGTAGGTTACTACAGTCCCAAGAAACCTGCCAAGTTTCATCAAGCTGGCTCTTATACTTTGCCGTATGTAACGCAAAAACGATTTCCTGTATGAGAGAATGGCGTGTGACGTCACTACGGGCGCTATGCATGTACGCGTTTTACCGGTGCCATACGCACACACGTGGGGCTGCCGCCTTGAAACTTGGCACGCTTTTATAACCCATCGTGGCCCCGTTTGGCACCGGTCTCGTTGTTAAGAGTTCATAAACGACCGTTTTGTTCAGGTTCAAATGTGACGCGTGGACGTCCTTTCCGATGTCACTGAGCGTCAACGACGTCGGCTGGCATGGCCGCGACGGTGCGGTTTTGTAGGCTACAATAGTCCCAACAAACGTGCCAAGTTTCATCAATCTGGCTCTTATACTTTGCCGTTTGTCACGCAAAGACGATTCTCTGTATGAGAGATGGGACGTTTGGCAATATCTCTCATACAGGGAATCGTTTTTGCGTGACATACGGCAAAGCATAAGAGCCAGCTGGATGAAACTTGGCACGTTTGTTGGGACTGTTGTAGCCTAGAAAAGCCCACCGTCGCGGCAACGCCAGCCGACATCGTTGACGCGCGGTGACGTCGGAAATGACCTCAACGCGTCACATTTGACCCTGAATATTACGGTCGTTTATGAACTCTTAACAACGAGACCGGTGCCAAACGGGGACGCCCGATGGGCTATAAGAACGTGCCAAGTTTCAAGGCGCTAGCCCCCGGCGTTTGAGTATGGCACCGGTAAAACGCGTACATGCATAACGATGTTCAGGGTCAAAGGTGACGTCTCATCTCTCATACAGGGAATCGTTTTTGCGTGACATACGGCAAAGCACAAGAGCCAGCTTGATGAAACTTGGCACGTTTGTTGGGACTATTGTAGCCTACAAAACCGCATCGTCGCGGCCACGCCAGCCGACGTCGTTGACGTTGGCACGTTTTTATAACCCAACGAAGTTTTGACGTCAAATATGTCACCAGGAAGCTCACCTCGTGCAGGCAGTCTCGGCCCCATGCACCTTAACAGATTGCCGTTTTTTGAGGCGATAGCTCTTATACTTTCGCCAACAACATGCAAAAACATATTCTCAACAGGCCTGTATAAGGCAATTTTGGGCCCATGTCCGTATACGCGTTTTTGCGTGTTTGTGAGAATACTATAAACGACCTATCATTGACCCTTGGCAGGGTGTTACGAATCATGGGGACGTATCGTTTGGCACCTTTCTCCACGTTAACAATTCATACGCGACCTGAAGCGCACCATTGTACGCCTATTGTTGTGCTGTATACGTTAAATAGGGCTGCCGAAGATGTCGTTTTGACGTCAATTACGTCACCAGGAAGCACACCTCGTGCACGCCGTCTCGGCCCCATGGACCCTAAAAGACTGACACATTTCGTGGCGATAGCTCTTATACTTTCGCCAATAACATGCAAAAACCGATTCTCTACGGGCCTGTATAAGGCCATTTTCGGCCGAATACTCGTTTTTGCGTGTTTGTGAGAATACTATAAACGACTTATCATTGACCGGTGGCAGGGTGTTAGGGGTCATGGAGACGCACCGTTTGACATATTTCTCCACGTTCACAATTCATAAGCGACCTGAAGCGCACCATTGTACGCCTATTGCTGTAACGTATACGTTAAATAGGGCTGCCGTTGACGTCGTTATGACGCCAATTTCGTCACCAGGAAACTCACCTCGTGCAGGCAGTCTCGGCCCCATGGACCCTAACAGACTGCCAAGTTTCGTGGCGATAGCTCTTACACTTTCGCCATTAACATGCAAAATCCGATTCTGTTCGGGCCTGCATAAGGCAATTTTTGGCCGAACATTTATATGTCTGTATTCGCGTTTTTGCGTGTTTATGAGAATACTATAAACGACTTATTATTGATCGTTGGCAGGGTGTAAGGGGTCATGGGGACGCACCGTTTGGTACCTTTCTCCATGTTAACAATTCATACGCGACCTGAAGCGCATCAATGTACGCCTATTGCTGTGCTGTATGCGTTAAATAGGGCTGCCGTTGACGTCGTTTTGACGTCAATTACGTCACCAGGAAGCTCACCTCGTGCAGGCAGTCTCGGCCCCATTGACCCTAACAGACTGCCAAGTTTCGTGGCGATAGCACTTATACTTTCCCCCAAAACATTAAAAAAAAGCAATGCACTACGGGCCTGTATGATCCAATTTTGGTCCAAAAAGTCCGAATACGCGTTTTTGCATGTTTGTGAGAACACTATAAACGACTTATCATTGACCCTTGGCAGGCTGCTAGGGGTCATGGGGACGCACCGTTTTTCACCTATCTCCACGTTAACAAGTCATACGCGACCTGAAGCCAACCAATGTGCGGCTATTGCTGTACTGTATACGTGAAATAGGGCCGCCGATCACGACGTTTTGACGTCAATTACTTCACCAGGACGCTCACCTCGTGCTGGCCGTCTCGGCCCCATGGACCCTAACAGACTGCCAAGTTTCGTGGCGATAGCTCTTATACTTTCGCCAATAACATGCAAAAACCGATTCTCTGCGGGCCTGAATAAGGCAATTTAGGACCGAAAATTTATATGTCCGTATATACGCGTTTTTGCCAGTTTGTAAAAATACTATAAACGACTTATCATTGACCATTGGCAGGATGTTAGGGGTCATGGGGACGCACCGTTTGGAATCTTTCTCCACGTTAACAATTCATACGCGACCTGAAGCGCACCATTCTACGCCTATTGCTGTACGGTATACGTTAAATAGGGCTGTCGTTGACGTCGTTTTGACGTCAATTACGTCAGGAAGGAAGCTCACCTCGTGCAGGCAGTCTCGGACCTATAGACCCTAACAGACTGCCACGTTTCGTGGCGATTGCTCTTATACTTTCGCCAATAAATGCAAAAACCGATCCTCAACGGGCCTGTATAAGGCAATTTTTGACCGAAAATTTCTGCGTCCGTATACGCGTTCTTGCGAGTTTGTAAGAATACTATATACGACTTATTATTGATCCTTGGCAGGGTTTTAGGGGTCATGGGGACGCACCATTTGGCACCTTTCTCCACGTTAACAATTCATACGCGACCTGAAGCGTACCAATGTACGCCCATTGCTGTAATGTGCACGTTAAATAGGGCTGCCGTTGACGTCGTTTTGACATCAATTACGTCACCACGAAGCTCACCTCGTACAGACAGTCTCGGCTTTATTGACCCTAACAGACTGCCAAGTTTCGTGGCGATAGCTTTTATACTTTTGCCAAACACATGCAAAAGCTGATTCTGTACGGGCCTGAATTAGGCAATTTCGGGCCGAACATTTCTATGTCCGTATTCGCGTTTTTGCGTTGTGAGAATACTATAAACGACTTATCATTGACCGTTGGCAGGGTGTTAGGGGTGATGGGGTCGCACCGTTTGGCCCCTTTTTCCACGTTAACAATTCATACGCGACCTGAAGCGCACCATTGTACGCCTATTGCTGCACGGTATACGTTAAATAGGGCTGCCGTTGACGTCGTTTTTACGTCAATTACGTCAGCAGGAAGCTCACCTCGTGCAGGCAGTCTCGGACCTTTAGACCCTAACAGACTGCCAAGTTTCGTGGCGATAGCTCTTATACTTTCGCCAATAACATGCAAAAACGATGCTCTACAGGCCTGTATAACGCAATTTTTGACCGAAAATTTCTGAGTCCGTATACACGTTTTTGCGACTTTGTAAGAATGCTATAAACGACTTATCATTGATCCTTGGCCGGGTTTTAGGGGTCATGGGTACGCACCATTTGGCACCTTTCTCCACGTTAACAATTCATACGCGACCTGAAGCGCACCAATGTACGCGCATTGCTGTACTGTATACGTTAAATAGGGCTGCCGTTGACGTCGTTTTGACGTCAATTACGTTAACTGGAGGCTGAAATCCTGCATGCAATCTCGGCCCAGTTCTCCCTAACAGACTGCCAAGTTTCGTGGCGATAGCTCTTATTCTTTAGCCAATAACATGCAAAAACCAATGCCCTACGGGCCTGAATAAGGCAATTTTGGGCCGAAAGGTCCGTATACGCGTTTTTGCGTGTTTTTGAGAATACTATAGACGACTTGTCATTGACCATTGGCCAAATGTTAGGAGTCATGGGGACGCACCGTTTGGCACCTTTCTCCATGTTAACAATTCATACGCAACCTGAAGCGCACCAATGTACGCCTATTGCTGTACTGTATACGTTAAATAGATCTGCCGTTGACGTCGTTTTGACGTCAATTACGTCACCAGGAAACTCACCTCGTGCAAGCGGTCTCGGCACAATGGACCCTAACAGACTGCCAAGTTTCGTGGCGATAGCTCTTACACTTGGCCAAAAGTATGCAAAAACCGATGCTGTACGGGCTTGTAAAGGCAATTTTGGGCCGACAATTTTTAAGTCCGTGTGCGCGTTTTTGCGTGTTGGTGAGAATACTATAAAAGACTTATCATTGACCCTTCGCAGGGTGTTAGGTGTCATGGGGACGCACCGTTTGGCATCTTCTCCACGATAACAATACATACGCGACCTGAAGTGCACCAATGTACGCCTATTGCTGTACTGTATACGTTAAATAGGGCTGCCGTTGACGTCGTGTTGACGTCAATTACGTCACCAGGATGCTCACCTCGAGCAGGCAGTCTTGGCCCCATGGACCCTAACAGACTTCCAAGTTTCGTGGCGATAGCTCTTATACTTTTGCCAATAACATGCAAAACCCGATTGTCTACGTGCATGTATAAGACATTTTTGTGCCAAAAATTTCTATGTCGGTATACGCGTTTTTGCGTGTTTGTGAGAATATTATAAACGGCTTATCATGGACCCTTGGCAGGGTATTAGGGGTCATGGGGACGCACCGTTTGGCACCTTTCTCCACGTTAACAATTCATACGCGACCTGAACCGCACCAATGCACGCCTATTGCTGTACTGTATACGTTAAATAGGGCTGCCGTTGACGTCGTTTTGACGTCAATTACGTCACCAGGAATATCACCTCGTGGAGGGTCCTGCTCCACGTTAACAATTCATACGCGACCGGAAGCGCATCAATGTACGCCTATTGGTGTACTGTAGACGTTAAATAGGGCTGCCGTTGACGTCGTTTTGACGTCAATTACGTCTTCAGGAGGCTCACCTCGTGCATGCCGTCTCGGCCCAATGAACCATAACAGACTGCCAAGTTTCGTGGCGATAGCTCTTATACTTTTGCCAATAACATTCAAAAGCCGATGCTCTACGGGCCCGTATAAATCATTTTGGGGCTGAAAATTTCAATGTCCGCATACGCGTTTTTGCGTGTTTGTGGGAATACTATAAACGAATTATCATTGACCCTTGGCAGGGTGTTAGGGGTCCTGTGGATGCACTGTTTGGCACCTTTCTCCACGTTAACAATTCATACGCGACCAGAAGCCTACCAATGTACGGATATTGCTCTACTGTATACGTTAAATAGGGCTGATGTTGACGTCGTTTTGACGTCAATTACGTCACCAGGAAGCTCAACACGTGCAGGCAGTCTTGGCCCCATGGTCCCCAACAGACTGCCAAGTTTCGTGGCGATAGCTCTAATTGTTTCCCCCAATAACATGAAAAAACCGATGCTCTACGGCCTGTATAAGGCAATTTTGGGCCGAACATTTCGAAGTCCGTATACGCGTTTTTGCGTGTTGTGAGAATACTATAAACGACTTAACATTGACCATTGGCAGGGTGTTAGGAGTCATGGGTACTCACCGTTTGGCATCTTTCTCCGCGTTAAGAATTCATACGCGACATGAACCACACCAATGTACGCCTATTACTGTACTGAATACGTTAAATAGGGCTGCTCTTGACGTCTTTTTGACGTCAATTACGTCACCAGGAAGCTCACCTCGTTCAGGCAGTCTCGGCCCCATGGACCCAAACAGACTGCCAAGTTTCGTCACGATAGCTCTTATATTTTCCCCAATAACATGAAAAAACCCGATGCTCCTAGGGCCTGTATAAGACATTTTTGGGCCGAAAATTTCTATATCCGCATACGCGTTTTTGCGTGTTTGTGAGAATACTATAAACGACTTATCATTGACCCTTGTCAGGGTGTTAGGGGTCATGGGGACGCACCGTTTTGCACCTTTCTACACGTTAACAATTCATACACGACCTGAAGCGCACCAATGTACGCCTGTTGCTGTACTGAAAACGTTAAATAGACCTGCCGCTTGCGTCGTTTTGACCTCAATTACGTCACCAGGACGCTCACCTCGTGCAGGCAGTCTCGGCCCCATGGACCCTAACAGACTGCCAAGATTGGTGGCGATTGCTCTTATACTTTCGCCAATAACATGCAAACACCGATGCTCTACGGGCCTGATTAAGGCAATTTTTTGCCGAAAATTTCTTCGTACGTATACCCGTGTTTGCGTGTTTGTGAGAATACTATAAACGACTTTTCATTGACCCTTGGCAGGGTGTTAGGGGTCATGGGGACGCACCGTTTGGATCCCCTCTCCACGATAACAACTCATACGCGACATGAAGCGCACCAATGTACGCCTATTGCTGTATTGTATACGTTAAATAGTGCTGCCGTTGAAGTCGTTTTGACGCCAAAAAGGAAGCGATCGAATATTTATTCATTTACTTACTATTGTTTTTTCGTCCTGTCAATAATAAACATTTGTGCGCAGGGGATTACAATTAAAACAGTATCTCCGATAAATTAAGCTTAAGAGAGACAATTTTGCAAGTTTACACCAGAACAAGGTAAACAAAAGAAGAATAACAAGAAATCCCACAAGCAAGGTGTAGTTTAATGTTGAGTGTCAATTTTTTATTTTAAATTATACACGTTTTAAAAAGTGTCCCGATTTAGGTCCTCTCATTCGTATTTCGATACGTGTTACGGGTCTGTTTTAAACTCACCATTCAGTTACAAAAAGAAAGCAGTTTCTACTTTAGATTAAACCCTACTTATTATGTTTAACATTTTATTTTTATTTGATGCAATTATCCCGAGAAACCGGCAAAAGTGTCCGGATTTAAGTACTTCACCAGTACTGTATAGCGCTTAGCACTTGGTGCAAAATAGTGTGACTTTGTCTTTATTGCCATTAGTGGACAAGATTATTAAAGCCGTTTATTGAATATTATATATATAAAATTTAATTGCGTGACACGTTAATTGACAGTGACATTTATGTTCTGAGGAGTAATGTAATTGTAAATGAGGCGTGTGGTGGGAAAATCGGGCTTAATGCATGTGCGAAAAATGTCGTCCCAGACACTTTCCGTTTTTATGGTATTTTCTGTTTCAAGGAATTCTCTTCAAAACAAAAATCCAATATAGGCGGAAAGTAGGTAGAATTCCATGAAACTTAAAATAAATGTGTACCAACATTGTGTGGTGATGCATGTCAAGTTTTACTTGAATGACAGGTACTGAGCGTTATTGTTTTCTTTAGAAATTTACACCTTTCGAATTTTAATGAAATATCTTCAATACTGTTAAAGGTAATCAACTAAAATTTCATTATAGTGACACTGTGCAGATGTATGACAAGTTTCATTACACTAGCTAACATTATTACACAATTATTGCCTTTTTTTAACTTAGAAAATTTGGTTAAAGTTTTTGTTACATTGATATTTCTCTAAAACCGTTCAAGATATCGACCGCGATGTCCTCCCGTCTGCTCTTTTTTCGATTTGCTTCATTCAGCGGGGAATATCAATTCATCTTTACTTGTTCCACGTATCACGTTCTGTGTTAGAAAACATTCATACGCAACCTGAAGCATATTGCTGTACTGTATATGTTAAATGGGGCTGCCGTTGATATCGTTTTTACGTCAATTACGTCACCAGGAAGCTCACCTCGTGCAGACAGTCTCGGCCCCATGGACCCTAACAGACTGCCAAGTTTTGTGGCGATAGCTCTTATACTTTCGCCAATTACATGCAAAAACCGATGCTCTACGGGCCTATGCAAGTCAATTTTGGGCCGAACATTTCTTAGTCCGCATACGCGTTTTTGCGTGTTTGTGAGAAAACAATAACCTACTTATCATTGACCCTTGGCAGGGTTTTAGGGGTCATGGGGACGCACCGTTTGGCACCTTTCTCCACGTTAACAATTCATTCGCAACCTGAAGCGCACAATGTACGCCTATTGCTGTACTGTACACGTTAAATAGGGCCACCGTTGACATCGTTTTGACGTCAATTACGCCACCAGGAAGCTCACCTCGTGCAGGCGGTCTCGGCCCAATAGACCCTAACAGACTGCCAAGTTTCGTAGCGATAGCTCTTATACTTTCGCCAATAACATGCAAAAACCGATGCTCTACGGGCCTGTATAAAGCAATTTTGGGCCGAAAAGTCCGTACACATGTTTTTGCGTGTTTGTGATAATACTATAAACAACTTATCATTGACCCTTGGCAGGGTGTTAGGGGTCATGGGGACGCACCGTTTGGCACCTTTCTCCACGTTAACAATTCATAAGTCCGTATACGCGTGTTTGTGAGAATACTATAATTGACCCTTGGTATGGTGTTAAGGGTCATGGGGACGCACCGTTTGGGAACTTTGTATGCATGCCAAAACCACATCTTCAGTTTTTTATTCAATATATTATAACAACTGCTAACGGAAAAAAATTTGGTACAAGTAACTACGTGTATATGCACCTATCAATATTTTCGCACGGTGCGGGCGGGGGTTGGGGTCGGCAGGCATATACAGGACTTTAGTTAAACTGAAAGCGACAACAGGACCTGGGAAATACCGGTAGACTTCAATTTAAAACTATAATGAGGTATATTATAGACTATATATGTGCTAAGACTACCACTGTCTACCAGCTTGTCAACAAGCATCTGGCACTGTGAGGATTTAAGCAAAAATGTTTGGCTGTATGGTGGGGAATTAGACCCCCAAAAATAGGATTAGTCAAAATCCCCTGTCCACCTGCCACACTCCCACCTCGGGGAAAATATTGATAGGTGCAATATTACATCATGTCAAAGAGTTACAAGATAATGTTCACGAGCTTTTGTATCCACATATAAAGTCCACGAGTTTCATCATCACGAGTTACTTTATAATTATATCAGTGTTACGAGTCACTATAATGGATACTGATAACTATTTTTTGACAAACAATGCCGTTAAATTACTAGATAATAAGGATCACACATTATTATTATATAATTGTTACTATTTTACTAAAACATGGTTACATGTAACTATAGTATCATCATGACTACGAATTGGCATATACTGTCTACAAGTAACTATATTATTAAGTCAGGGCCACGAGTAACATAGACATTGACACGAGTTACTTTATTATTGCTATCATGGCAACCAGAACCCATACCATTGCAATGAGTTGCTATATTATAGATACCAGTTTTTTGTAACATGTTTACAAGATTCTATATTTGTGCCACAAGTTAAACATGTGTAATATAATTGTTATTAGAAGCTGCATCATTGCCACGAGTTACTACATTTATCCATTGGTTTCCACAGGATTTTTTTTAAGCGCCCCGGTCCCGGGTCGGGAAGGGTGGATTAGGGATACGTAAAAATTTCTTTACGCCATGTGTCAAATGACGTAATCTGGTGCATTTTAGCTCTTAAATGTGAGGCTAACACATTTTCATTTTTTTGTAAATGTTTAAACGAAAGGAAATAAACGAAACGTCACTATCTACATGTATGTAATGGCTACAAGTTGCTATACCAGTGCCATTAATGTTGGCCACAAGTTAATATATTATTGGCACTAGTTACTAGTATAAATCACATACCTCCTTTGCGTTGCATTGAAATTAGCAAATTAACTTGGTCCCGGGGCTTCGGAAGGCCTGCTCTTGGGGGGCGGGCGGGGGGGGGGGGGGTACCCCCATTGACTATGTACACACAATGGGGCCAAAATTGGCGAGAGGATATGAATCAAACATTTAATTAAATACAAATCACAGCAAGCTTGTAATATTTATTTTAATATCATGTAGACCTTTACACAACCAATGACAATATAAATTTCTGTTTAAAACAAAAAAGTAAATATGAAAAAAAGAAACAACAAAAAATAAACCCAACATAAATTTTGGAATTACTAACACAACAATAAGACAACACAATTTAATAAACGCAAACATATGTTAATAATAATATTGTAATAATATTGATTCTACTACCGTACACAACTGTTACTTTCTTCAATGTATTGTTTCATCTAGAGAATGTTTTCACAAAGAAGAAAATCCACTGAAATATTCTAGATGTTGAATGCCTAAAGACTCAGGTAAATCATAAGATCTATTAACAATCACGTTAAAAAAAAGAGTTTACAAACATGTAAATATCAACGTTTTTCATCCCAACCATTTTGCCACATAACTTTTGTTATTTTCCATGATAAATTCCCTATCACAGTAATCTAATATAATTTTAAATTGTTAAATATTGAACATATATAACAAAATTCCATTGCACATCACTAATGTATGACTTTCATAGCGATATTAACATATGAACTATTTAAAAAGACTATCTAACATAAATATAGAACACAATTGATATAAACTTTGTTCTTTGTGGTCCTAGATTGTCAATGGAATCTAGCCTTCAATGGGTCATACGGACAGCCTCCAGCATCATCTCAGAAAGAAAACAACTGCATGATAGTCAATAGTCATACCATGGTAATTTTCTACCGAAGTAATGAGGACTACTCGGCAGAAAAAACAACAACATATTTCACTTGTAGTGGAATAGTTTGAATAAACCACACAGGACAATATCAAATATGGCCGTGCATGCGTAGATGAGCCCATTAGGCAGGGCAGTTGAAATACATTATGCATGAACCAGCTAGTAAAATAAGTCAAGGTAAGTTACACGTAATAAAGACACTTAATACGAGTCATGGAAACGTACCGGTACTCGTAAATTGCAGTAAATAGTAAACAAAATTATTCATCAAATCTATAAATTCGTTTCTCAGCTTTTAAACTTTCCTATTGCACAATGTATATCAATGAACAACAGTCACTTTCAACAAATCAACGAGACAGACAGAACTAGAGCTATTATTGGAACTATTACATTCAAACATAGTTTATGGGTATGTGTGTATAATAAAATATTCATATTATTTTCATCAGTGTGTATTGAACATTGTATAGGCGAATGTCCGACTCTGTGTTTAATTCTTTCTTACATTTATGTTCGCAAACGCCTGGGGCTAGCGCTTTCAAACTTGGCAAGTTTATTTAGCCTACCGGGCGGCCCCGTTTGGCACCTTTCTCGTTGTTAAGAGGTCATAAACGACCGTAATATTCAGTGTCAAATGTGACGAGTTGACGTCCTTTCCGACGTCACCGCGCGTCAACGACGTCAGCTGGCGTGGCCGCGACCGTGCGGTTTTGTAGGCTACAACAGTCCCAACAAACGTGTCAAGTTTCATCAAGCTGGCTCTTATGCTTTGCCGTATGTCACGCAAAAATGAATCCCTGTATGAGAGATGGGCGTGTGACGCCACTACGGGGGCTATGCATGCACGCGTTTTACCGGTGCCATACGCAAACGTCTGGAACTTGCATCTTGAAACTTGGCACGCTTTTATAGCCCATCGGGTGGCCCCGTTTGGCACCGGTCTCGTTGTTAAAATTTCATAAACGACCGTTATGTTCAGGTTCATAGGTGACGCGTTGACGTCCTTTCCTAGGTCACCGCGCGTCAACGACGTCGGCAGCGTGGCCTCGACGGTGCGGTGTTGTAGGCTACAACAGTCCCAACAAACGTGCCAAGTTTCATCAAGCTGGCTCTTATCTTTGCCGTATGTCACGCAAAAACGATTCCCTGTATCAGAGATGGGACGTCACCTTTGACCGTGAACATCGTTATGCATGTACGCGTTTTACCGGTGCCATATGAAAACGCCTGGGCCTATTGCCTTGAATCTTGGCACTTTTTTAAAGATCATTGGGCGGCCCCGTTTGGCACCAGTCTCGTTGTTAAGAGTTCATAAACAACCGTAATATTCAGGGTGAAAGGTGACGCGTTGACGTCCTTTCCGACGGCACCGCTCGTCAACGTCGGCTGGCGTAGCCGCGACGGTGCGGTTTTGTAGTCTACAACAGTCCCAACAAACGTGCCAAGCTTCATCAAGCTGGCTTTAATGCTTTGCCGTATGTCACGCAAAAACGATTCCCTGTATGAGAGATGGGATGTCACCTTTGACCCTGAACATCACTATGCATGTACGCTTTTTAGCGCTGCCATACGGAAACGCCTTGGCCTAGAGCCCATCGGGCGGCCCCGATTGGCACCTTTCTCGTTGTTAAAATTTCATAAACGACCGTAATATTCAGGGTAAAAGGTGACGCGTTGACGTCATTTCCGACGTCACCGCGCGTCAATGACGTCAGCTGGCGTGGCCACGACGGGGCGGTTTTTAGGTTAAAACAGTCCCAAAAAACGTGCCAAGTTTCATCAAGCTGGCGCTTATACTTTGCCGTATGTCACGCAAAAACGATTCCCTGTATGAGAGATGGGCGTTTGACGTCACTACGGGCGTTATGCATGTACGCGTTTTACCGGTGACATAAGCAAACACCTGGGGCTGGCGCCTTAAAACTTGGCACTCTTTTATAGCCCATCGGCAGGCCCCGTTTGGCCTCGGTCCCGTTGTTAAGAGTTCATGAAAGGCCGTTATGTTCAGGTTCAAAGGTGACGCGTTGACGTCCCTTCCGACGACACGGCGCTTCAACGACGTTGGCTGGCGTGGCCGCGACGTTGCAGTTTTGTAGGATACAACAGTTCCAACAAACGTACCAAGTTTCATCAAGCTGGCTTTTATGCTTTGTCGTATGTTACGCAAAAACGATTCCCTGTATGAGAGATGGGACGTCATCTTTGACCCTGAACATCGCTATGCATTTACGCGTTTTACCGATGCCATACGCAAACGCCTGGGCCTAGAGCTTTGAAACTTGGCACGTTTTATAGCCCATCGGGCGGCCCCATTTGGCGCCGGTCCCGTTCTTAAGAGTTCATAAACGACCGTAATATTCAGGGTGAAAGGTGACGCGTTGACGTCCTTTCCGACGTCAACGCGCGTCAACGACCTTGAATAAGTATCCTCAAGCTGGCTTTTATGCTTTGCCGTATGTCACGCAAAAACGATTCCCTGTATGAGAGATGGTACGTCACCTTTCACCCTGAACATCGCTATGCATGTACGCTTTTTAGCGGTGCCATACGGAAACGCCTGGGCCTAGAGCTTTGAAACTTGGCACGTTTTTATAGCCCATCGAGCTGCCCCGATTGGTACCTTTCTCGTTGTTCAGAGTTCATAAACGACCGTAATATTCAAGGTCAAACGTGACGCGTTGACGTCATTTCCGACGTCACCGCGCGTCAATGACGTCAGCTGGCGTGGCCGCGAAGGTGCGGTTTTCTAGGTTACAACAATCCCAAAAAACGTGCCAAGTTTAATCAAGCTGGCTCTTATACTTTGCCGTATGTCACGCAAAAACGATTCCCTATATGAGAGATTGGCGTTGACGTCACTACGGGCGCATATCATGTACGCGTTTTACCGGTGCCATACGCAAACGCCTGGGGCTGGCGCCTTGAAACTTGGTACGCTTTTATCACAAACACGCAAAAAACGCATATACGGACATAGACATATTCGGGCCAAAATTTCCTTAACCATGGCGGTATAGGATCGCATGTTATTGGCGAAAGTATACGAGCTATAGCGATGAAACATGGCAGTCTGTTAGTGTCCATGGGGCCGAGACTGCCTGCACGAGATGAGCATCCTGGTGACGTAATTGACGTCAAAGGAAGCCCTATTTAACGTATACAGTACAGCAATAGGCGTACATTGGTGCGCTTCAGGTCGCGTATGAATTGTTAACGTGGGGAAAGGTACCAAACGGTGCGTCCCCATCACCCCTAACGCCCTGCCAAGGGTCAATGATTAGTCGTTTATTGTATTCTCACAAACACGCAAAAACGCGTATACGGACATCGAAATTCTCGCCCCAAAAATTGCCTTAAACAGGCCCGTAGACCATCGGTTTTGCATATGATTGGCGAAAGTATAAGAGCTATCGCTGGCTGTCTGTTAGGGTACATGGGGCCGAGACTGAATGCACGAGGTGAGCTTCCTGGTGACGTAATTGACGTCAAAACGACGTCAATGGAAGCCCTATTTAACGTATGCAGAACAGCAATAGGCGTACATTGGTGCGCTTCAGGTCGCGTATAAATTGTTAACGTGGAGAAAGGTTGCAAACGATGCGTCCCTATGACCCCTAACACCCTCCCAAGGGTAAATAATAAGTCGTTTATAGTATTCTCACAAACAGGCACAAACACGAATAAGACTTAGAAATTGTCCGCCCAAAATTGCCTTATACATGCCCGTAGAGCATTGGTTTTTAAATGTTATTGGCAAGAGTATACGTCACCATGAAGCTCACTTCGTTCAGGCAGTCTCGGCCCCATGGACCCAAACAGACTGCCAAGTTTCGTCACGATAGCTCTTATATTTTCCCCAATAACATGAAAAAACCCGATGCTCTTAGGGCCTGTATAAGACATTTTTGGGCCGAAAATTTATATATCCGCATACGCGTTTTTGCGTGTTTGTGAGAATACTATAAACGACTTATCATTGACCCTTGGCAGGGTGTTAGGGATCATGGGGACGCACCGTTTGGCACCTTTCTCCACGTTAACAATTCATACGCGACCTAAAGCGAACCAATGTACGCCCATTGCTGTACTGTGTACATTAAATAGCGCTACCGTTGACGTCGTTTTGACGTCAATTACGTCACCAGGAAGCTCACCTCGTACAGGCAGTCTCGACCCCATGGACCCTAACAGACTGCCAAGTTTCGTGGCGATAGCTCTGATACTTTCACCAATAACATGTAAAAACCGATGCTCTACGGGTCTGTATAAGGCAATTTGGGCCGAAAAAGTCCGTACACGCGTTTTTGCGATTAATAGAAACAACTTATCATTGACCCTTGGCAGGGTGTTAGGGATCATTGAGATGCACCGTTTGGCACCTTTCTCCACGTTAACAATTCATACGCGACCTGAAGCGCACCAATGTACGCCTATTGCTGTACTGTATGTGTTAAATAGGGCTGCCGTTGACGTCGTTTTGACGTCAATTACGTCAACAGGAAGATCATCTCGTGCAGGAAGTCTCAGCCCCATGGACACTAACAAACTGCCAAATTTCGTGGCGATAGCACTTATACTTTCGCCAATAACATGCAAAAACCGATTCTCTACGGGCCTGTATAAGGCTATTTTGGGCCGAAAATGTCCATATACGAGTTTTTGCGTGTTTGTTAGAATACTATAAACGATTTATCATTGACCCTTGGAAGGGTGTTAGGGGTCATGGGGACGCACCGTTTGGCACCTTTCTTCACGTTAACAATTCATACGCGACCTGAAGCGAACCAACGATGCGACCTTTTGTCCCCTAACATCTGCCAAGGGTCAATGATAAGTCGTTTATAGTATTCTCACAAACACGCAAAAACGCGTATACGGACTTAGAAATTTTCGCCCCAAAATTTCCTTATACAGGCCAGTAGAGCATCCGTTTTAGCATGTTATTGCCGAAAGCATACGAGCTATCGCCACGAAACTTGATAGTCTGTTCGGGTCCATTGGGCCCAGACTGCCTGCAAGAGGTGAGCTTCCTGGTGACGTACTTGACGTCAAAACGACGTCAACGGCAGCAATATATATCGTATAAAGTACAGCAATAGGCATGCATTGGTGCGTTGCAGGTCGCGTATGAATTGTCAATGTGGAGAAAGGCGCCAAACGGTGCGTCCCCATGACTCCTAACACCCTGCCAGGGGTCTATGAAAATGTCTTAATAGTATTCTACAATCACGGAAAAACGCGTATACGGAGTTAGAAATTTCTGCACAAAATTGCCTTATACAGGACCGTGGAGCATCGGTTTTTGCATGTTTTGGCGAAAGTATAAGAGCTATAGCCACGAAACTTGGCAGACTGTTAGGGGTTCATGGGGCGGACACTGCCTCCACGAGGTGTGCTTCCTGGTGATGTAAATGATGTCAAAACGACGTCAACGGCAGCCCTATTTAACGTATACAGTACAGCTATAGGCGTACAATGGTGCGCTTCAGGTTGCGTATGAATTGTTAACGTGGACCAAGGTACCAAACGGTGCGCCCCATGTCCCCTAACACCCTGCCAAGGGTCAATGATAAGTCGTTTATAGTATTCTCGCAAAAATGCAAAAACGCGTATAAGGACCTAGAAATGTTCGGTCGAAAATTGCCTTATACAGGCCCGTAGAGCATCGGTTTTTGAATGTTATCGGCGAAAGTATAAGAGCTATCGCCACGAAACTTGGCAGTATGTTAGGGTCCATGGAGCCCAGACGGCCTGCACGAAGTCAGCTTCCTTTGACGTAATTCACGTTGAAACGACGTCAACGGCAGCCCTATTTAACATATCAAGTACAGCAATAGGAGTACATTGGTGCGCTGCAGGTCGCGTATGAATTATTAACGTTGAGAGAGGTGCCATCCTCATCACACCTGACACCTGTTTTTGGCGAAAGTATAAGAGCTATCCCCACGAAACTTGGCAGTCTGTTAGGGTCCATGGGGCCGGGACGGCCTGCACGAGGTGAGCTTCCTGGTGAAGTAATAGACGTCAAAACGTTGGTGCGCTTCAGGGTCATTGATAAGTCGTTTATATTATTCTCACAAACCTCACACCCGCGCAAACGCGTATACGGACTAAGAAATTGTCTGCCCAAAATTGCATTATACATGCCCGTCGCACATCGGTTTTTGCATGTTATTGGAGAAAGTATAAGAGCTATAGCCACGAAACAATGCAGTCTGTTAGGGTTAATGGGGCCGAGACTGCCTGCACCAGGTGAAGTTTGTGGTGACGTAAATGACATCAAAGTGACATCAACGGCAGCCCTATTTAACGTATACAGTACAGCAATAAGCGTACATTGGTGCGCTCCATGTCGCGTATGAATTGTTAACGTGGAGAAAGGTGCCAAACGGTGCGTCCCCAAAACCCCTAACACCCTGCCAAGGGTCAATAACAAGTCGTTTATATTATTCTCACAAACACGCAAATAAAGAGTATACGGACTAAGAAATTTCCTGCACAAAATTGCCTTATTCTGGCCCGTAGAGCATCGGTTTTTGCATGTTATTGGCGAAAGTATAAGAGTTATCGCCACAAAACTTGGCAGTTTGTTAGGGTCCATGGAGCCGCGACTGTCTGCTTGAGGTGAGCTTCCTGGTTAAGTAATAGACGTCAAAACGACGTCTACGGCAAGCCCTATTTAACGTGTAAAGTATAGCAATAGGCGTACATTGTGCGCTTCAGATTGCGAATGATATGTCAACATGGAACAAGGTGAAAAACGGTGAGTCCCCATGAACCCTAACACTCTGCCAAGGGTCAATGATAAGACGTTTATAGCATTCTCACAAACACGGAAAAACGCGCATACGGTGTTAGAACTTTTCTGCACACATTGCCTTATGCAGGCCCGTAGAGCATCAGTTTTTGCATGTTATTGGCGAAAGTATAAGAGCTATCGCCGCGAAACTTGGCAGTCTAATAGGGTCCATGGGGCCGGGACTGCCTGCACAAGGTGAGCTTCCTGGTGAAGTAATAGACGTCAAAACGACGTCTACGGCAGTCGTATTTAACGTATACTGTATAGCAATAGGCGTAAATTGTGCACTTCACGTTTCGAATGATATGCCAACGTGGAAGGTGACAAACGGTGCATCCCCATGAACCCTAACACTCTGCCAAGGGTCAGTGATAAGTCGTTTATAGTATTATCACAAACATGCACAAAGGCGTATACGGACTTAGTAATTTTCGGCCCCAAACTGCCTTATACAGGCCCGTAGAGCATTGGTTTTTGAATGTTATTGGCGAAAGTATAAGAACTATCGCCACGAAACTCGGCAGTCTGTTAGGGTCCATGGGCCGCGACTGCCTGCACGAGGTGAGCTTCCTGGTGACGTAATTGACGTCAAAACGACGTCAACGGCAGCCCTATTTAACGTATACAGTACAGCAATAGGCTTACATTGGTGCGCTTCAGGGTCAATGACAAGTTGTTTATATTATTCTCACAAACCTGACACTCGCGCAAACGCGTATACGGACTAAGAAATTGTCTGCCCAAAATTGCATTATACATGCCCGTCGCACATAGGTTTTTGCATGTTATTGGAGAAAGTATAAGAGCTATAGCCACGAAACAATGCAGTCTGTTAGGGTTAATGGGACCGAGACTGCCTGCACCAGGTGAACTTTGTGGTGACGTAAATGACGTCAAAGCGACATCAACGGCAGCCCTATTTAACGTATACAGTACAGCAATAGGCGTACATTGGTGCGCTCCATGTCGCGTATGAATTGTTAACGCGGAGAAAGGTGCCAAACGGTGCGTCCCCAAATCCCCTAACACCCTGCCGATGGTCAATGAGAAGTCGTTTGTATTATTCTCACAAACACGCATATAAATGCCAATGGTCAATGATAAGACGTTTATAGCATTCTTACAAACACGGAAAAACGCGCATACGGTGTTAGAACTTTTCTGCACACATTGCCTTATGCAGGCCCGTACAGCATCAGTTTTTGCATGTTATTGGCGAAAGTATAAGAGCTATCGCCGCGAATCTTGGCAGTCTGATAGGGTCCATGGGGCCACGACAGCCTGCACGAGGTGAGCTTCCTGGTGATGTTCTAGACGTCAAAACGACGTCTACGGCAGCCCTATTTAACGTATACTGTATAGCAATAGGCGTACATTGTGCGCTTCAGGTTGCGAATGAATTGTCAACGTGGAAAAAAGGTGACAAACGGTGCGGCCCCAAGAACCCTAACAGCCAATGGTCAATGATAAGTCGTTGATAGTATTATCACAAACACGCAAAAACGAGTATACGGAGTTAGACATTTACTGCACAAAATTGCCTTATACATTCCCGTAGAGCATCGGTTTTTGCATTTTATTGGCGAAAGTATAAGAGCTATCGCCGCGAAACTTGGCAGTCTGATAGGGTCCATGGGGCCGCGACTGCCTGCACGAGGTCAGCTTCCTGGTGATGTAATAACGTATACTGCATAGCAATAGGCGTACATTGTGCGCTTCAGTTCGCGTATGAATTGTTAACGTGGAGAAGGTGCCAAACGGTGCGCCACCGTGACCCTAGCACCCTGCCAAGGGTCAATGATAAGTCGTTTATATTATTCTCACAAACATGCAAAAACGCGTATACAGACAAAGAACTATTCTGCCCAAAATTACCATATACAGCCCCGAAGCGCATCGGTTTTTGCATGTTATTGGCGAAAGTATAAGAGCTATCGCCACGAAACTTGGCAGTCTGTTAGAGCCCATGGGGCCGAGACTGCCTGCAAGAGGTGAGCTTCCTGGTTACGTAATTGACGTCAAAACGATGTCAACGGCAGCCCTACTTTAAGTATACAGTACAGCAATAGGAGTGCATTGGTGCGCTTCGGGTCGCCAATGAATTGTTAACGTGGAGATAGGTGCCAAATGGTGCGTCCCCATGACCGCTACACCCTGCAAAGGGTCAATGTTAAGTCCTTTTTCATGTTTCGGCCCAAAATTGATATATACAGCCCCGTAGATCATCGGTTTTTGCATGTTATTGGAGAAAGTATAAGAGCTATCGCCACGAAACATGGCAGTCTGTTTGGGTCCATGCGGCCGCGACTGGCAGCACGAGGTGAGCTTCCTGGTGACGTAAATGACGTCAAAACGACGTCAATGGCAGCCCCTTTTTAACGTATACAGTACACCAATAGGCGTACATTGATGCGCTTTAGATCGCGTATGAATTGTTAACGTGGAGAAAGGTGACAAACGGTGCGTCCCCATGACCCCTAACACCCTGCCAACGGTCAATTATAAGTCGTTAATAGTATTCTCACAGACACGCAAAAACGCGTATACGAATATAAACATTTTCGGCCCAAAATTGCTTATACAGGCCCGTAGAGAATCGGTTTTTGCATGTTATTGGCGAAAGTATAAACTTGTCAGTCTGTTAGGGTCCATTGGGCCGAGACTGCCTGCACGAGGTGAGCTTCCTGGTGACGTAATTGACGTCAAAACGACGTCAACGGCAGCCCTATTTAACGTGTACAGTACAGCAATAGGCGTACAGTGTGCGCTTCAGGTTGCGAATGAATCGTTAACGTGGAGAAAGGTGCCAAACGGTGCGTCCCCATGACCCCTAAAACCCTGCCAAGGGTCAATGATAAGTCGTTTATAGTTTTCTCACAAACAGGCAAAAACGCGTATACGGACTAAGAAATGTTCGGCCCAAAATTGCCTTACACAGGCCCGTAGAGCATCGGTTTTTGCATGTACATGTAATTGGCGAAAGTATAAGAGCTATCGCCACAAAACTTGGCAGTCTGTTAGGGTCCATGGGGCCGAGACTGTCTGCACGAGGTGAGCTTCCCTGGTGACGTAATTGACGTAAAAACGATATCAACGGCAGCCCCATTTAACATATACAGTACAGCAATATGCGTACATCAGTGCGCTTCAGGTTGCGTATGAATGTTTTCTAACACAGAACGTTATACGTGGAACAAGTAAAGATGAATTGATATCCCCCGCTGAATGAAGCAAATCGAAAAAAGAGCAGACGGGAGGACATCGCGGTCGATATCTTGAACGGTTTTAGAGAAATATCCATGTAACAATAACTTGAACCAAATTTTCTAAGTTAAAAAAGGGCAATAACTGTGTAATAATGTTAGCTAGTGTAATGAAACTTGTCATACATCTGCACAGTGTCACTATAATGAAATTTTAGTTGATTACCTTTAACAGTATTGAAGATATTTCATTAAAATTCAAAAGGTGTAAATTTCTAAAGAAAAAAATAACGCTCAGTTATATCACCTGTCATTCAAGTAAAACTTGACATGCATCACCGCACAATGTCGGTACACGTTTTTTAAGTTTCATTGTCTCACCTACTTTCCGCCTATAGTGGATTTTTGTTTTGAAGAGAATTCCTTGAAACAGAAAATACCATAAAAACGGAAAGTGTCTGGGACGACATTTTTCGCACATGCATTAAGCCCGGCTTTCCCACCACACGCCTCATTTACAATTACATTACTCCTCAGAACATAAATGTCACTTTCAATTAACGTGTCACACAATTAAATTTTATATATAAAATATTCAATAAACGGCTTTAATAATCTTGTCCACTAATGGCAATCAAGACAAAGTCACACTATTTTGCACCAAGTGCTAAGTGCTATACAGTACTGGTGAAGTACTTAAATCCGGACACTTTTGCTGGTTTTTGGACGGTTTCTCGGGATAATTGCATCAAATAAAAATAAAATGTTAAACATAATAAGTAGGGTTTAATCTAAAGTAGAAACTGCTTTCTTTTTGTAACTGAATGGTGCGTTTAAAAAAGACCCGTAACACGTATCGAAATACGAATAAGAGTACATAAATCCGGACACTTTTTAAAACGTGTATAATTTAAAATAAAAAATTCACACAACATTAAACTACAGCTTGCTTGTGGGATTTCTTGTTATTCTTCTTTTGTTTACCTTGTTCTGGTGTTAACTTGCAAAATTGTCTCTCTCAAGCTTAATTTATCGGAGACACTGTTTTAATTGTAATCCCCTGCGCACAACTGTGTATTATTGACAGGACGAAAAAACAATAGTAAGTAAATGAATAAATATTTGATCGCTTCCTTTTAAACTTGACATATGTTGCTGAGACAGGTGTTTGTGTCAATTGATACCATAAAATTATTGGTCTTCATCATACACAGACATTTGTTGTAAGTGTCCAGATTTAAGTACTGCCTGGATTTACGTACTTCGCCAATATATGATAACTTGTGGTCATACTTTAATTATATCATGTACATCTATGTCTTTTTTTACAAAAAAATACAGAAGCTGAGACGCCAAGCATTATAATGTTTGAATTTAGTTCCCATAAAATCGATACTTTCAAAAGAACCTGAAGAAAATTGGGTTCTTCAAAATTAACCACCATGAGATGCAGAACATGAAACAATAAACTAAGTTACAACTCCTGGAAACCAAAATAATCAAACATACCAGTAATGCATGGCTAAACCATTATCAAAAGAATATTTTTTTTGTTACAAATTCAGCATGTTTACAAAATGTAAAGTGATCTAATACTTCTGCTCTATTACCAAGATCCTCTACACATAAATTGTCCTGGATACATGAATTTCAGCTACTGGTAGGCATATATTTTCTGCTTCCTTCTTATTTTAATGTTTTTATGTAACAAGTACAGATGTACAGATGCTACTGGTACTTTCGTGCTTGTATTTATAGTGTAACAAATCACAAAACACTTTTCCCTGCGAATGAAAATACTAAAATACTAATTAAAAAAGTAGCAACGACTTTTAAGCTCCTTGCCTGGAAAAATCGGTGAGCATTGTACACCAAGTACTTACATTTTGCACACTTGCAAACTTCTGTCCGAATCAGCACACAAAATATTTTACAATATATTTAAATTAAAGAATGTGTTAACAAATGTGCCTTATGCGTCGGAAACATTCTTATGGGATAGAAACATTCTTGTTGCTGAGTATGTCAGCATTGTGCAACCTATGAAAAGAAAGTGAACCACCTCAGTTTTCACAAACAAATCCTTGTTGGGGGCAGCCTCAGCAATATTTCCTATGGAGCACAGGACATCACAGAATTTCTCAAGCTTAGTATAAAACTTCCTGAACTTTCGGTTGCTGTTCATCTCTTGCTGAAGCCTCTGTCCCTGTATTCACTTAGAGAATCCCTCACTAGGCAGCTTTAGCGAGAAGAAATGAAGATCACAGAGTTGCTCCAGCACAGTACAAAAGATCTTGATCATTGTCTTGCTGTTCACCTCTTGCTGAATCCCCTGTCCATGTCGGCAGTGGTGCGCAGAATATTGTGGCGATTCCTCCGGATCCTGTCTTCCACTGAGCTGTTCTCTGCATGCTTCGACATCAGAGGGCTGAAATTAAACCAATTTCTTGCCGCTTTATGTCTTAAACTACATATAATGAAGGTATTAAGTAATTGTTATCTCTGTATACCAGATAACACATTCAAATTAACACAATTAAACTTTTACATCTGGTAATCCAGTACTGAATACTATATGTAGATCACATACTAGAACTACAGAAAACCATTCCATGACAAGAGCAATTAAACCTGCATAAATGTTGGGGCTCATTCTGTAGTTTATTGTCAGTTGTTAAAGTGACAATCTTCAACATTATAAAAGTGATCAAGTAGATTCATGAAGTCAGTGGCACAGCTGCCGAGACGATAACCTGTGTATTACTACACTTTAATAACGTAATTGTGTCACATGTTATTTTAAAACTAGGACCTATATATACACATTCTGGTCATGTGTTTATACAAGATTATGATCTTATAATTGATAAGACCAGGTTTGAACAATACGAAGCATGTCAGTCTCAGAAAAATTACCTAAGTCTAAATAGCCTTTTTTTTTTCATGTTTAGCGACGATATACTAATTAAACAGACACTCTCTTATCATATATCATAATTATATAATGTACCATGCCATTTCTGTTTATTAAGAAACTAAGTGAATATTTATAACATTTTAAAAGTAATAAACTGTAAATGCCGGCTATGCAACCAGTATTAACCACAATCAATACATCGCAAGCTTCGTTTTCGAATCGCTGATAAATTATTGTGTCGTCATAATCGCTAAAAATGGGAATGTGAAACTCGTCTAGTACAGTTAAAAATATCCATGGTAAACAAAATGCTTCAAATTAGGAAATAAATAGCTGCTGACAGGTCTTGAAATGTTTTGAGATTTTTTAAATAATTATTTTCAAATGTCTCATGGAAATAAAAAAAATCTAGCAGCATAAACCAAAACTTTATTTCATTGAATTTAAAGTCTTCAGGACTTGTTCGAATCCCTACATATGCTCAACATCAACAGCAGGACAGATGGGTGGACGATGCTATATGTAATATAGTGCATTATTTAAGAAATTATTTTCAATTTATAATTGTTTATCGGCCAATAAACAAAAATCTGATGCATAGGAATTAAACACAAGGGCGTTCTTTTCGCGTTGTTTATTAGGTAGTTTAACAACGATAATTTTGTTCTTCGTCTATAAAAAAAATTAGCGAGTATCAAGTTAGAATAAACTTTAAACTGTATGTGGAAGCAAAATAAAGCCACCCAACTAACATATAGAAATCTGATTTTATTGGAGGAAACTACCTTCTCCACCTTAAAGGGTTCACCAACAATAATCATTTCCAAAAACATCGAACAACAAATTTACACTGCAAACAATATTTGTATACGAAATTTGGCATCAGAAAGAAAAAAAAACAGCTGAAAGGAGGAAAAGACAAGGAATCCGTCTCCCTTACTTCACAAACTCTGAGCTGCCGGTGGTCTCGTAGTTCTGTGTCTGTTTGACCTCCTCCTCCTTCGCCTCTGCCTTGTATCGGGTCACGTTGGTCCGGCGCTGATCCTCCCGCCACCGCGCATTTTCCATCATCTCTGCAAGCTTCCGCTGCTTCTCCTCCTCTGTCAGCCTCCTGCAGGATGAACGGATGAATGAATTGGATGATGGACAAACAGAAACGGTCGAAATTAGCACAAGGCTGTGAGCCCAGCACTGGTAAATACAGAACAGGGCTTTCTCAGGTCGAAATTAGAACAAGGCTGTGAGCCCAGCACTGGTAAATACAGAACAGGGCTTTCTCAGGTCGAAATTAGCACAAGGCTGTGAGCCCAGCACTGGTAAATACAGAACAGGGCTTTGTCATGTCGAAGTTAGCACAAGGCTGTGAGCCCAGCACTGGTAAATACAGAACAGGGCTTTCTCAGGTCGAAAGTAGAAGGCTGTGAGCCCAGCACTGGTAAATACAGAACAGGGCTTTCTCAGGTCGAAAGTAGAACAACGCTGTGAGCCCAGCACTGGTAAATACAGAACAGGGCTTTCTCAGGTCGAAAGTAGAACAAGGCTGTGAGCCCAGCACTGGTAAATACAGAACAGGGCTTTGTCAGGTCGAAGTTAGCACAAGGCTGTGAGCCCAGCACTGGTAAATACAGAACAGGGCTTTCTCAGGTCGAAAGTAGAACAAGGCTGTGAGCCCAGCACTGGTAAATACAGAACAGGGCTTTCTCAGGTCGAAAGTAGAACAAGGCTGTGAGCCCAGCACTGGTAAATACAGAACAGGGCTTTCTCAGGTCGAAAGTAGAACAAGGCTGTGAGCCCAGCACTGGTAAATACAGAACAGGGCTTTCTCAGGTCGAAAGTAGAACAAGGCTGTGAGCCCAGCACTGGTAAATACAGAACAGGGCTTTCTCAGGTCGAAATTAGAACAAGGCTGTGAGCCCAGCACTGGTAAATACAGAACAGGGCTTTCTCAGGTCGAAAGTAGAACAAGGCTGTGAGCCCAGCACTGGTAAATACAGAACAGGGCTTTCTCAGGTCGAAATTAGAACAAGGCTGTGAGCCCAGCACTGGTAAATACAGAACAGGGCTTTCTCAGGTCGAAAGTAGAACAAGGCTGTGAGCCCAGCACTGGTAAATACAGAACAGGGCTTTCTCAGTTCGAAAGTAGAACAAGGCTGTGAGCCCAGCACTGGTAAATACAGAACAGGGCTTTCTCAGGTCGAAATTAGCACAAGGCTGTGTGCCCAGCACTGGTAAATACAGAACAGGGCTTTCTCAGGTCGAAATTAGCACAAGGCTGTGAGCCCAGCACTGGTAAATACACAACAGGGCTTTCTCAGGTCGAAATTAGTACAAGGCTGTGAGCCCAGCACTGGTAAATACAGAACAGGGTTTTGTCAGGTCGAAATTAAAAACAAGGCTGTGTGCCCAGCACTGGTAAATACAGAACAGGGCTTTCTCAGGTCGAAAGTAGAACAAGGCTGTGAGCCCAGCACTGGTAAATACAGAACAGGGCTTTCTCAGGTCGAAATTAGAACAAGGCTGTCAGCCCAGCACTGGTAAATACAGAACAGGGCTTTCTCAGGTCGAAAGTAGAACAAGGCTGTGAGCCCAGCACTGGTAAATACAGAACAGGGCTTTCTCAGGTCGAAATTAGCACAAGGCTGTGTGCCCAGCACTGGTAAATACAGAACAGGGCTTTCTCAGGTCGAAATTAGCACAAGGCTGTGAGCCCAGCACTGGTAAATACAGAACAGGGCTTTCTCAGGTCGAAATTAGAACAAGGCTGTGAGCCCAGCACTGGTAAATACAGAACAGGGTTTTGTCAGGTCGAGATTAGAACAAGGCTGTGTGCCCAGCACTGGTAAATACAGAACAGGGTTTTGTCAGGTCGAAATTAGAACAAGGCTGTGAGCCCAGCACTGGTAAATACAGAACAGGGTTTTGTCAGGTCGAAATTAGAACAAGGCTGTGTGCCCAGCACTGGTAAATACAGAACAGGGTTTTGTCAGGTCGAAATTAGCACAAGGCTGTGTGCCCAGCACTGGTAAATACAGAACAGGGTTTTGTCAGGTCGAAATTAGCACAAGGCTGTGAGCCCAGCACTGGTAAATACAGAACAGGGTTTTGTCAGGTCGAAATTAGCACAAGGCTATGAGCCCAGCACTGGTAAATACAGAACAGGGTTTTCTCAGGTCGAAATTAGCAGAATGCTGTGTGCCCAGCACTGGTAAATACAGAACAGGGCTTTGTCAGGTCGAAGTTAGAACAAGGCTGTGAGCCCAGCACTGGTAAATGTAGAACAGGGCTTTCTCAGGTCGAAATTAGCACAAGCCGGGCTTGCTCAAATTATCTGTTTTATATAGGCAGGTTTGAAACATTTCCTTGCTCTCAAGTTGTAATATAAGAAATCTGGCTTGCTTGGCCAAACACTGAGACAGTCAACGGAAAGAATGTATTAATGGAGACACTTCTACTTTAGCAGACACTCAAACACTGCATATAATAATGATGATATAATCTGTGAACCTAAAGAACAAGTGGGCATTTAAAAAAAAAGGCTAAAATAAGAACAAAGTTATCATTGTCTGCCTTTTTTTCTACCATTTTGTGAAATAACCTCACTTTACATGTATATACAAAACATTTTTTAAATATTGTCAGGTTTGCTTCACTTCCTCACTAATAACATGTCAATGAAACTGGTCACCTTTGATAAATTTTATAGTCAATATACTGTACTCATGAGATTTACTAGAAGTACATGTTGATTTATGTTAAAATGTTCATTTAGCAAAATTAAAATAATGATCAATGAATCACCATGTCAACTAAATTGTTATAACCTCTGTATACGTTTATACATCATGTCATTTGATCATCGTTATTGCTATATATTTTAACATAATTATTATTACTAACACTAAGCATGATTATGAACAGAAGCTTCATTTACTTAAATTACAATGAGTGCTTATTGCTCCTCACTCATTAATACTACAGTGGCTTCAAAACATGCTTTACAAATAAACAGATAAGCAACCTGCCGAAAATAAGGTGTAAATTAGATCTGGGTGACACAAACCTCTTGGGTTGCCTTGGCGGTGACCTGCTTTCTGACTTTCTGCTTCGTTTTAACCTCCCATCTGGTGACCTTGAAGTTGACCTGTGGTCTGATGAGACCCTGACATTCGACCTGGCTTTTATATGCTCATTTTCAGGATTCTAAAAATAAATTGTGGTTGTATACTAAACTCATGCATGCAAACAATAAATTATTGCTGTTCAACTGAATACTATTGCTGACCGACATCAAAGGAGTTGAAACACCTAGCGCCGTGTTCACAAAACAAGTTGAGCCTGATTTTAAGATTTACGTTGAGCCCGATCCTGAATTTTCAAAATCAGGCTCAAAAATGGCGTTCAAAACAAATCTGGATCAAATTTAACTATAATATAATATATATTTTATATAACTAAAACTCTTCTCGGTGTAGATTTACTGTCTGATATATTCTCAACAAAAAATAAACAAAAAATCTTGTTATTTTGTTTACATAAACAAATATTTCAAAAATAAAATATTTTGAGATTCCGCTCATTTGAACTGGAAGATCAAGATCAGCAACGACTGACCTTGATCCTGCGGTTGATCCTTTGTGAACACGGGGCCAGTAGATCTTATCACGGATCCAGTAGATCTTATCACGGGGCCAGTAGATCTTATTCATAATCCTTTGTGAACATGGGGCCAGTAGATCTTATTCATAATCCTTTGTGAACACGAGGCCAGTAGATCTTATTCATAATCCTTTGTGAACACGGGGCCAGTAGATCTTATTCATAATCCTTTGTGAACACGGGGCCAGTAGATCTTATTCATAATCCTTTGTGAACATGGGGCCAGTAGATCTTATTCATAATCCTTTGTGAACACGGGGCCAGTAGATCTTATTCATAATCCTTTGTGAACATGGGGCCAGTAGATTTTATTCATAATCCTTTGTGAACACGGGGCCAGTAGATCTTATTCATAATCCTTTGTGAACATGGGGCCAGTAGATCTTATTCATAATCCTTTGTGAACACGGGGCCAGTAGATCTTATTCATAATCCTTTGTGAACATGGGGCCAGTAGATCTTATTCATAATCCTTTGTGAACATGGGGCCAGTAGATCTTATTCATAATCCTTTGTGAACATGGGGCCAGTAGATCTTATTCATAATCCTTTGTGAACACGGGGCCAGTAGATCTTATTCATAATCCTTTGTGAACATGGGGCCAGTAGATCTTATTCATAATCCTTTGTGAACATGGGGCCAGTAGATCTTATTCATAATCCTTTGTGAACATGGGGCCAGTAGATCTTATTCATAATCCTTTGTGAACATGGGGTCAGTAGATCTTATTCATAATCCTTTGTGAACACGGGGCCAGTAGATCTTATTCATAATCCTTTGTGAACATGGGGCCAGTAGATCTTATTCATAATCCTTTGTGAACATGGGGCCAGTAGATCTTATTCATAATCCTTTGTGAACACGGGGCCAGTAGATCTTATTCATAATCCTTTGTGAACACGGGGCCAGTAGATCTTATTCATAACGCATTCTTAACAATAAACAGTAGGAATTAAGTTTGTTCTACAAAGACATAATATCATGGTGTTTAGTGCTTCAAACTGTTTCAACCAAACATTTTGTTTTAATCATAGCATTCTCAACATTTCATATTAACTGACCTTGTTAACCAATACATCAGATTTTATGTACCTTAAATAGGTCATCTCAAAATTCACATACAATGGTCCATTTTATGTATCTGTTTACGCGCATGCATATATTTATGAAATCTACTATTCGACAGTGTCACAATGATAAAGGAAGCATCAATAAAAACAAACAAACCAGACAAAAGAGACACCTATTATGTTGTCCAACTGTTACTAAGAAATAGCATCATACCAAAATAACCAGCCCATAGTTCTTCTTTTTCACTGGCTTTTCCCTGTCACTTTCATCTGATGATGCATATTTTGAAGCCCGCCTGGGTTTGACATTTGAGTCTGAATCACTTGAGCTACCACTAGAAGAAGCCTTATTCTTTGACTGATCTTGCTGAGATCTCCCTCTTTGTGACCCTTGCCTTGACCTTGACCTTTGAACCTCCTCCTCTGATGATGAAGAGGATGACCTTGTTCTAGATTGTTTCAAGTTTCTTGAAGTTGCTTCCATTTTTATTCTTTTATTTCTTTCGTATTTCTCATCACTATCTGAATCACTTGAACTTTGTTGTCTTGAGCTTTTTATTATAGAGTTATGCACTTGTTTTCCATTGTTTCTTGAATATTTAGAAGTTGTATTGTAATCACTATCAGAACCTGAATCATGTCTTCTTCTTTCATGTTTATCGGACTGGTTCCTGTATTTATCTCTACCATCACTGTTGTGTTCCCGTACATTTCTCCTGTCTTCATGAGCAGACCAATCATAATGTCTATTGTCTCTATGAGATCTGTTAGAACATTCATTTGACCTTCTGACATCTCTACCTGACCTTGACCTATCATCTTTCTGTGACCTAAGTTCAACTTCCTTTGACCTATTTCTACTACCAACTGATTCCACCTCACTGTCTGACGCGCTGAAACTAAACCTTCTTTTTTGTCTACCATCAGTTATTTGTTCGACATATTTGTCTCTAATTCTTCTATCATCTCTGCTCACTTGTTGATTATAAAATCTTTGTCCAGTTTTCTCCCTTACCACAGGACTTACCTCCCTTGCTTTATTAATAACTTTGTCCTTAGTTCTCTCAACATATTTCCCTTCCCTGTCTCCTCCTTTATGCTTTGACTTCAGAATATTTAGATATGCAGACATCAGATCATCGTCACTCCCATCAGAATCTGAATGTCCTTTCTTGTGCTTCTTTTTCTTTGACTTCTTGTGCTCCGATTTATTCTGTCTTTCAAGCTGAAATCCAAACAAATATCACTGTATATATTAAATAGAAATGTATATAGCCAGTTTATATTTCGATGATAATAAGGACACAAACCATTTACTGAAAATAGGGGGAATACATGGTTGTCTATTTAGAAACATGGTGCACTCATCTGTATTATTAAATCGTCTGATTTACCTGCATTGATTCCGCCATTTTCATAACTTGCACTTTTACTGACTGTAGTTAGTTAAACAAATGAACACAGCATTTTTCCAAACACAAAATCATCAAAAACATGTCTGCAGAAAAAACAATTATTTATTTAAAGCATAAAAAAATGATTTCTTTATAAGAACATTAGAGTATGTACGATCTTACAACCGACAAAGTGACATAAATTAAAACAACCCGATAAAGTTAATTACCACATACTTTGATCTAAAATGAAAGCAAAGTGAATAAGAACCATCGTTACAACATAATAAGGCTACTTTCGTTTTAGGTTACACAAACTAATCAACGATGCACAAATCAACACGCTTGTTGATTTGTTCGATATTTTAGTGTTTTTTCTGTTATGTTTATGTTTATTTGCCTGTTTTCAAGTTATATTGTCACTTTCTTCTGCTAATTTTGACAAAGATTGATTTGAAAGATCATACATACACACTGTTAGTAACTACTGCAATGTCCTTTCACATTCTTCTCCAAGTCTTTATTAAATCATTAGTTGTAAAAAATGGACCACACACATGGAGTGACGAAAGCTGACTTACTGCTTTCTGAAGTCTCTTCATTTTGACCGGGTTTTCCAGCAGTTTTCTTTTGGCATCTTCCTCCTGCTTCCTAAAATAACGCATCACATGAATAAACATTTATCACGTGCTATAAGGAAAAGATCCAGAGCAAAATAGCTGGGTGCTGCCCCCTGCTCCTTTTTGCTTCCCCCCTGCTGCCCCCTGCTCCTTTTTGCTTCCCCCCTGCTGCCCCTCTGGGCTGGTCAACACAGAAATTTTAAATATCTTTTGAAATTTAATACGTCATTGCAAATATTCAATGACAAATAAATTGACTATGCTTAAAGACGTTCGCAACAATTTCCTTCAAATTGTGTCCAACGACAGATTTTCTTTAAACTTGGCACAAACATGTATCATAAAACTAAAACAGTCTTAAAAAATAGGGGTCACCGGCTTTTTTCCGGAAATATTGAATTTTGAATATGGTACCTGTCAAAGCCTTTTTTTCAGTTTGCGTTACTTAGAATGTTAAATAATATAAAGCGTTTATTTTCAAACCAAGATTGAGAATTTTAAATGCATCTTTTTTTAATGTTTCGTTTGGTAATATAAAAGTGCAGTTTAATGATAAAATGCGCTTTATCTACAGTTATCATTTAACAAATGACTTGTAATGGACACTTAACGAGGTGAATTTTGCATTAAATTTGTCTGGGAAAACATCCATAATTTGTCAAATATATGAATATCTTTTGTTCCAAACGACAGATTTTGTTAAAAGATTCCACATACATGCGTCATTGTATACTGAAACTGTCTTAAAAAATAGGGGTCACCGGCCTTGTTCCGCAAATATTGGGTTTTGAATACGGTACCTGTCAAAGCCCCTTTTTCAGTTTGGATTTTTATCAATGTTTAAGAATATAGGATAGTTATTTTTCAAACAAGGTTATGGTTCTTTCAACTGATATGTGTGTACATGCTTTGTTTGGCAATATACGTGCTTATATGTTGATAATAAAAAGGTTTTACATACAATTACTGCTTAAATAATGCATTTAATTTAATAATAAATTTAATTGTGTCAAATGGGAACTAATAATGCTTTCTGAAACTTCATTTTTATCAATGCATATTTTGTTCCAAACGACAGGTTTTCTTAAAATTTTGCACCGACATGCACCAATGTACACTTACACCAAAACATTAATGAAAAGAATGGCTCACCGAACTTGATTGGGAAATATTGGATTTCATATAGGGTACCTGTGTAGCCTTTTTCCTGTTTCATTTTAACATACATCAACAACGTACCAATAGAATGAAGATATTTAATCGATCATTCCTGAACTAAATTTGTTTGGAAAAACATTGCATAGTGTTTCTGATTATTATATATGCTTCATGAACTTTTACTATTAAACATATTTATTTTGAATGGCCAACTGAGATTAAATAAGTATATTGTAACCTATATACAATAAAGAAAAAATGAAGCAAAAGGAGAAATTAACCCAATTATTTTCTTTTTGTTGTGAACGTCTTTAAAACCCTAATTACAAGTCTTAGACTAATAAATTCCATGGATTTAGCAAATTATTAGAAAATGTCAACACGGTTTTCCACCCTGCCCCTTTTAGCAGCACCCTGTACCTTTTGTGATCCTAGATCTTTCCCAATGCTATATAGAGCTGCAAGGATTTAGCAATGGCTCGCTTAAAGACAATTTCGATTTCAAACATCATTTCGTTGAATGCTTCGATTTGATTAATTTTTCCTTTAACAGGTTTGTTTTTCAGTATTTGTGAGTTCTGTCTTTCAAAATAGTAAAGCTTTTTACTTGTTATCATTTGTGCCATTGAATTGGTTACTATGTACCCTATATATTACAATAGATAGAAAAATGATGAAAAAATTATGACAATGTATAACAACTAGTTCAATATAACAGCAACTATGATGCCATGCACTTTACATGAGTTATCTACACAAACACCATCATTTTAATTACCAGGTTTAGGACAAATCCTATATAAAAATATATAACAAAATCGAATCGAAAATGGTTGAGTATCGATAATCAAATCGGACCATTTTTCACAATCGAATGATCGATGCATCAACAGAATCCTTGCAGCTCTAATGCTATGCCAAGTTTTCCGTGTACAACATCCATAGCAACAGAGAGGGAGTTTGCGGGAATTGAGTATTACGCCTCATATGAGGCGCGTCGTGGGAAAACCGGACTAAATGCATGTAAGTCAAGTGTCTTCCCGGATTAGCCTGTGCAGTCCGCACAGGCTAATCCAGGACGGCACTTTCCGCCTACAGTGGATTTATGTTTAGAAGAGACTTCCTTGAAACAGAGAATACCATAAAAGCGGAAAGTGCCGTCCTGGATTAGCCTGTGCGGACTGCACAGGCTAAGCCGGGACGACACTTTACGCACATGCATTAAGACCCGTTTTCCCACGACACACCTCCTATTTAAAATGATGTGATTTAATTGAGTACTTGAAATTACGTTACTCCATATGATTAACATTAATTGATTATCAGAAATACGAATTTGAGCAAAAGACCTCTATAGTTCACAAAAGACCTCTATAGTTCACAAAAGACCTCTATAGTTCACAAAAGACCTCTATAGTTCACAAAAGACCTCTATAGTTCACAAAAGACCTCTATAGTTCACAAAAGACCTCTATAGTTCACAAAAGACCTCTATAGTTCACAAAAGACCTCTATAGTTCACAAAAGACCTCTATAGTTCACAAATTTCATTAATATGCCATTTTACAACCATGCATGAACAATACAAGCAAAATACAACAGGTGACGTGTCATAAATAGCTCGCATTCAACATTCATATTTCACTATATGACTATCGGTTTAACATTGACCAATCTTAACACAATCTGCATGGCGTTTTTTTAGTAGTTTTCAGTATATGAATTGGGTTGTGTCCCTCATTAAATTTTAATTAATGGAGTAAATGTTGTTTCAATATAGGGTATTTATGCAAATACGGGCCTGATCTGCTGCTCTGCTACACCCATTACAAATATTGTCATCGTACACATCGACCATTTCCATTGGCTATTGCGAGATTGCAAGTACATTTCTTTAGTTTGCATTTTGAGGGAAATTGTTATTTATTTGTGTTGTTTGATATTTAACTGCATATGAGGCGTGTCGTGGGAAAACCAGGCTTAATGCATGTGTGTGGAGTGTCGTCCCAGACGGCACTTTCCGGGTATGGTATGGCATTTTCTGTTTCAATTAAGTCTCTTCTAAACATAAATCCACTTTAGGCGGAAAGTGTCGTCACGTACCCTAATCTGGGACGACACTTAATGCACATGGATAAAGCCCGGTTTTCCCACGACATGCCTCATATGTTTTTATTCTTTAGTAATTATCCACTATCACTTAAATTTTGTTCAAAACTTATGAATGGACCTTAACGTATGCAGTTTGTGAAAAAAATGCAATAAATTAAGTCAAATGTGAAAAGCAATATGCAGTGTATGCCCCCTCAAATGTGAGAAAATCGGTAAAAGGCCAGTTACAATAATAGATGATGGAATACAGACAGAATTTTACCGAGATACAATATAAATAAATTATAATTATTATGACACATTATATCCACATTTCATCCAATCTGATACTATACTGTCCAGTTCTCTCACATTTCATCCAATCTGATACTATACTGTCCAGTTCTCTCACATTTCATCCAATCTGATACTATACTGTCCAGTTCTCTCACATTTCATCCAATCTGATACTATACTGTCCAGTTCTCTCACATTTCATCCAATCTGATACTATACTGTCCAGTTCTCTCACATTTCATCCAATCTGATACTATACTGTCCAGTTCTCTCACATTTCATCCAATCTGATACTATACTGTCCAGTTCTCTCACATTTCATCCAATCTGATACTATACTGTCCAGTTCTCTCACATTTCATCCAATCTGATACTATACTGTCCAGTTCTCTCACATTTCATCCAATCTGATACTATACTGTCCAGTTCTCTCACATTTCATCCAATCTGATACTATACTGTCCAGTTCTCTCACATTTCATCCAATCTGATACTATACTGTCCAGTTCTCTCACATTTCATCCAATCTGATACTATACTGTCCAGTTCTCTCACATTTCATCCAATCTGATACTATACTGTCCAGTTCTCTCACATTTCATCCAATCTGATACTATACTGTCCAGTTCTCTCACATTTCATCCAATCTGATACTATACTGTCCAGTTCTCTCACATTTCATCCAATCTGATACTATACTGTCCAGTTCTCTCACATTTCATCCAATCTGATACTATACTGTCCAGTTCTCTCACATTTCATCCAATCTGATACTATACTGTCCAGTTCTCTCATCCACATTTCATCCAATCTGATACTATACTGTCCAGTTCTCTCATCTGCAGTACCCAACCAAAATTTCGAACTCGTTGACAAATTCCTTAAAACCAAACAATATAAACAGCAAACAAAACATTCACGGTAATACGAGGGATTATCAAAAAGTTTGCGGAAAGGTTCTCGTGTTTCTTTATTTTTCATGCAACGTTTATGAATACTAAACGCAGATTGATTTAAAGCAAGTATATTTACCAATTTTCTTTAAAATCACGTATCAAATAAAATAACCACAGTTACTATAGTAACGTCACTATGCACTATGCGGCCCAAAGATTGTTAACGTCGACGTCAACAAAATATCTTATGGCGACTCGGCCGATGGTGGCTCTTAATCCTTTTCAAAGTACTCTCCATTAAACACAATACACTTTCTACAACGCTCAATCCACGAGTATATGAAACAATCTCTGAATGTGTCAGTGTGAATGTTAGAAATGGAGGCCTGCACTGCGCTGGAAATCTCGTCCGTGTCGTCAAAATGTATGCCTCGAAGGTAGCTCTTGATCACAGGGGAGAGAAAGAAATCACATGGCGACAGGTCTAGGCTGTATGGGGGATGATCCAGAAGCTAAAATGCCAGATGTTGTATGGCTGTCTGTGTAGCTGCTGCTCACAGGGAAGGGGCGTTGTCATGGTGAAAAATCATAGATGGCAGGTGCGAGGCCCTCTTCTTCCACATAGCCCTCAGAAAGTCACGTTTCAAAACCTAAAATGATAAACAAAATGTGATGCATAATTTGAATAATTTATAATATTGTAAGTCTGGTTAACACTATACAATATAAAAATATTGTTACGATTAATGTCTTCAACCCACCTTTGTGTAGTACGCTGCGTTGACCGTCTGCCCTTGGGGTACAGCATGCACCAGCACCACACCTCTGAGGTGGACTGAGTCTGCTTGAACTTCTTCAGGGATGGAGAACCGGGTGTTTTCCACATGGTAGATTGTTGCATGCTCTCAGGTGTATAGAAACTTATCCAGGTTTCGTCAACAGCTACAACTCTTTCCATGAAATTGGGTCCCTAGCGTTCAAATCGCCGCAATATCCGTTGACATGATTCCGATCACGTTCGCTTCTGATCATCTGTTAACATCTTCGGGATCCAACGTGCACACACTCTTTGCATGTTGAGATGTTCGTGAATGATGTTGAAAATTGTCCCATAACTACAGTCAGTTCTTGCTGCGATTTCTCTAATTTTGACCCTTTGTCAAGCAGCTCTTTCATGACAGCGACATCAGATGACGTTATCGTTACTGGGCGGCCGCTGCGATCGTCATCACCAAGGTTTTCCCGCCCTTCTTCAAAGCGCTTGAACCACTTGTAAATAGCAGTCTTCTTCGGAGCATCATCCCCGTATGCATTCACCATATATTCTATAGTTTTTATTTTTGACACAAAATTTGATAGCCGATGTATTTTCAGCATTCATTATCGCACTTGTTTACCAGGAACACGGCATGATTGCGGAAATGATGTCGAAATTTGTAAATAACGTCATCTGCACCATGCTAAACGTTGGCGGAATTCATAGCATTAATGTTGTTGAGGTATTATGTAAAACGGGTGAACCAGACGCCATAAATTATAAGCGACTTTACGGAATAAATTGATATTTTTGGCCGAATCTACCAAGATGAGGTTGCTATGGAGATTATAATTAATTAACCAATGTAGATATAGATATGGACTTTTTTATTTAAATATAAAAATAATGCACCATATCATATTCACATTTCATCATAATTCTATGTTTAATAAAGAAATGAGAGAACATTTCCGCGAACTTTTTGATCACCCCTCGTTAAATGAATTTGATTTCGGCTTAATAAATGACCTCCAAGAAAAGTTCACAGTGATTAAAATTAAATCAGCCAATAAGGTACAACACGTTCATGTTCCAAAGAGCTTGTTCTTAATTTTTAAAAATATTAAGTGAAATATGTAGCAAAAAGAAACCTTGTACGGGTACAAATAACATAATGGCTCATCATTAAACCCACCTAATCGCAAACAATGGGTCTTCACGCATCTTTGCTTTAGTGTCCATCTCAATATTGTGTTTGATCCGCTCTTCCAGAATGGCTGCAAACTGGTCTGAAACACACAGATATATACTGATCTGAAACACACGGACATATACTGGTCTGAAACGCACAGGCATACTCTGGTCTGAAGCAAACAGACATACTGGTTGGAAAAACACAGACCCAAAGACATATACTGATCTGCAACACACAGGCATATACTGGTCTGAAACACACAGACATATACTGGACTGAAACACACAGACATACAGGTCTGAAACACACAGACATACTGGTTTGAAACACACACACATATACTAGTCTGAAACACACAGACCCAAAGACATATACTGGTCTGAAACACACAGACATACTTGACTAAAACACACAGACATACTGGCCTGAAACACACAGACAGACATACTGGTCTGAAACACACAGACATACTGGTCTGAAACACACAGACATATACTGATCAGAAACACACAGACCCAAAGACATACTGGTCTGAAACACACAAGGCATATACTGGTCTGAAACACACAGATATACTGGTATGAAACACACAGACATACTGGTCTGAAACACACAGACATACTGGTCTGAAACACACAGACATAATGGTCTGAAACACACAGACATACTGGTCTGAGACACACAGACCTACTGGTCTGAAACACACAGACATACTGGTCTGAAACACTCAGACATACTGGTCTGAAACACACAGACATACTGGTCTGCAACACACAGACATACTGGTCTGAAACACACAGACACATACTGATCTGCAACACACAGACTCACAGACACATACTGATCTAAAACACTCAGACTCACAGACATACACTGGTCTGAAAAACACACACTCACAGACATATACTGGTCTGAAACACACAGACTCACAGACATATACTGGCCTGAAACACACACACTCACAGACATATACTGATGTGAAACACACACACTCACATCCATATACTGATCTAAAACACACAGACTCACAGACACATACTAGTCTGAAACACACAGACTCACAGACACATACTGGTCTGAAACACACAGACATAAACTGGTCTGAAACACACTGACTCACAGACATCAGCGTTTTTCCTCACCACTTTGGGACTGGTACCGGTACCGGTCAAATTGGGAAAATTAGCGTCGTTTTCAGCCAAATTGGGAATGTTATCACTTTCGTTAAAAAATATGTAAACACAGTAAGTTACTTCCAGAACTGCTAACAGTAACCAAGGATTTTTCTCAGGTCCCTACGTCGCAATTTGACGTCATCTGGTGCGTTTTAGCTCTTAAGATTAAGGCTTACACGTTTTCAATTTTTTGTAAACGTTTAAACGAAATTAAATAAACGAAACATCACCGTTTAAACGATATACCTCTAGCCTTTTAAAAGCAAGAGCGTCATTGTAAGAATCATGATTAGAATACATGTTGCACATTGTGCCTAAGCGCGTCAAATGTTAAAGACCCGTATTTAGAAAGCAAATGGTCGGTACACGTACGCTTTCCATGCGTGGAACGTGACGCGAGTATAAGATACTTATATGTGGATACAAGCCAACTGCGCCGCTTGGTCAGTCATAATGTCATTCCAAAGCGAAGATAAGCTGAGCGTTTCTGTAGGCTCATATCCATTTTACTGCATGTTGAAACTCCGCCTACAGGGCGGTGCTTCACGGTGATTGATTGCGGCTTAGGAATAACTGTAATTCGTTAAAATGTTTGGCGAAGTGACACTAACTTTGAACATTCACTGACTTTATACAGACTGAGTGGGTGTACATGTTTCTTGAGTGAAACGGCCTGGGGAAGGCCCTGAAGCTGTGCGTGGAGGTTTACGCTTGGGTAAAACAAAAGTAAAATACAGGAACATCGTCAATCTTTTCAGGGTCTTTTCAGATTTGTTCTTACATTTGGGAATTTTTAACTTCAAATTGGGAAAAATGGTCAAAAAATCGGATTGGGAATGGTACCGTTTTCCGGTACCGACTTAAATTAGAGGAAAAATGCTGGACATATACTGGTCTGAAACACACAGACATAAACTGGTCTGAAACACACAGGCTCACAGACATATGCTGGTCTGAAACACACAGACTCACAGACACATGCTGATCTGAAACACACAAACTCACAGACATATACTGGTCTGAACACACAGACTCACAGACATATACTGGTCTGAAACACACAGACTCACAGACATATACTGATCTGAAACACACAGACTCACAGACATATATTGGTCTGAAACACACAGACTCACAGACATATACTGGTCTGAAACACACAAACTCACAGACATATACTGGTCTGAACCACACAGACATATACTGGTCTGAAACTCAAGGCTTTATACTGGTCTGAAACACAGACTCACAGACAAATACTGGTCTGAAACACACAGACATATACTGGTCTGGAACACACACTCACAGACATATACTGGTCTGAAACACACAGACATATACTGCTCTGAACCACACAGACATGTACTGGTCTGAAACACACAGACATATGCTGGTGTGAAACACACAGACTCACAGACATATAATGATCTTAAACACATAGACTCACAGAGACATATGCTGGTCTGAAACACTCCGATTCACATACATATGCTGATCTGAAACACACAGACATATACTGGTCTGAAACGCACAGACTCACAGACATGTGCTGGTCCGAAACACACAGACTCACATATATATACTGATCTGAAACACACAGACTCACAGTCATATGCTGGTCTGCAACACACAGACTCACAGACATATACTGATCTGAAACACACAGACTCAAAGACATATGCTGATCCGAAATATACAGACTCACAGACATACACTGATCTGAAACACACAGACTCACAGACATATACTGATCTGAAACACACAGACATATGCTGGTCTGAAACACACAGACTCGCAGACATATACTGGTCTGAAACACGCAGACATATACTGGTCTGAACAACACAGACTCACAGACATATGCTGGTCTGAAACACACAGACTCACAGACATACACTGGTCTAAAACACACAGACTCAAAGACATATACTGATCTGAAACACACAGACTCGCAGACATATACTGATCTGAAACACACAGACTCACAGTCATATGCTGGTCTGAAACACACAAACTCACAGACATATGCTGATCTGAAAAACACAGACTCGTAGACATATGCTGATCTGAAACACACAGACTCACAGACATATGCTGATCTGAAACACACAGACTCACAGACATATACTGGTCAGAAACACACAGACTCACAGACATATACTGGTCGGAAACACACAGACTCACAGACATATACTGATCTGAAACACACAGACTCACACACATATGCTGGTCTGAAACACACAGACATATATTGCTCTAAAACATACAGACACACGCATATACTGGTCTCAAATACACAGACTTACAGACATATACTGGTCTGAAAAACACACACATATACTGGTCTGAAACACACAGATATATACTTGTCTGAAACATACAGACATATACTGGTCTGCACCACACAGACTCACAGACATATACTGGTGTGAAACACACAGACATATACTGATCTGCAACACACACTCACAGACATATACTGGTCTGAAACACACAGACTTACAGACATATACTGGTCTGAAACTAACAGACATATACTGGTCTGAACCACACAGACATATACTGGTCTGAACCACACAGACTCACAGACATATACTGGTCTGAAACTAACAGACATATACTGGTCTGAAACTAACAGACATATACTGGTCTGAACCACACAGACATATACTGGTCTGAAACACACAGACTCACAGACATGTACTGGTCTGAAACACACAGACATATACTGGTCTGAAACACACAAGACATATACTGGTCTGAAAAACACAGACATATACTGGTCTGAAACACAAAAGACATATACTGGTCTGAAACACACAATACATATACTGGTCTGAAAAACATAGACACACAGACATATACTGGTCTGAAAAACATAGACACACAGACATATACTGGTCTGAAACACACAGACAGATGTAACTTCAGAGAGACAAGGCTCTAGATGGCACCACGACGACTAGACAGATCTTAACACAGAAGGACTGTCCAATATACGATGCATGCATATCCATATAAGAGTGAATACCTATGGAAGACACTCTTTATTGTCTTCAAATTGTGAAATATAAATGAGGCGTGTCGTGGGGAAACCGGGCTTAATGCACGTGCGTAATGTGTCGTCCTTGATCAGCATGTGCAGTCCGCACAGGCTGATCCCAGACGGCACTTTCTGCCTTAAGTGGATTTATGTTTAGAAGAGACTTCCTTGAAACAAAAAATACCATAAAAGTGGAGTGTCGGCCCGGATCAGCCTGTGCGGACTGCACAGGCTGATCAGGAACGACACATAACTCACATGCATTAAGCCCGGTTTTCCCACTACACATCTCAAATAATAATTATTATGGTAAACCTCAAGAAATATCCATAAATTTCCACCAATTCAATATTTTATGCCCATTCTTGCTGATTCACATAACTTGTGTGAAGATTGGTCATGAAATTATTTCTACGGCCATTCTCCCCCTACCTCTGATTCAGTCGAGCAGTTGTCAGATACTGACATAGGTACCGTAAATTCTCGCGTATAAGACGCACTTTTTTCATCCGAAAATTGTATCATTTTTTCGGTGCGTCTTATACGCGGATATAAGCAAAAACTCCTAGCGTTTCTATTATAAATATCATCCGTAGTATTTTGGCCGCCATTTTCAATAGATGCTCGATCGACGTCACTAAGACGCTTATACATGGATAAGCAAATATTCGTACCCAATACGTTTGGTGATGTTTTATATTGTGTTTGTTTAAAAAGATAATATATAGTTCTAATTTTGTGTGTTTTATATTTTATTTCTTAATTTTACGAAATAAAATATATGTGCAATAATACAGAATGCATAAGAAATAAGAACCAGGGTCAAACGAAACGTAGTGTAAACACCACTTGACAAACTACTTCACACCTTTTGTATTACTCTGCAAACAATAACCACTGTCATTGATGATACTTGCAGAACTCTCTGTGTTTGTCAAACAAACAATTAGCGCTTATGGTGTAATTAAAGGTGTTGACACTGAGACTTCTCAATACACCAAAAATACATTTAGTGTAATGTATCCACGTTTGTAGATAGCAATTTTCACGACAAAAATATTTTCGGTGTTGATAAACAAAGGACGCAAAATGTAAGATTTTGATGTGTTACGAAGCATTTAGAAGCTTTTTAATCGCACAATTTTCTTTCCACAAACTACGACCTGATTTTTTAGGTGCGTCTTATACGCGGGGGCGTCCTATACGCGAGAATTTACGGTATGTGCACTTTGTACTGGTAAACTGCTTAGATCGGCTAAGCTTGCCCAGCAAAAATGTGAGTAGGTTACCTGACCGTCGTGATATGACTGAAATACTGTTAAAAACGGCGAAAAATCCCAACAAACAAACAACAAACAAACATTAAAAACATCTTTAAGACAAATAACCCTATGAAATGTTTTATTTAATTACATCTTTTAAAATAATATGTTGTTGTTTTGTTCAAAATGTCTTTGGAAGCATTATGATTTCCCAATGAGGGGAACTACAGAATACCTTGTTTGATATCTTCATTTTCTCCTATCTTGTCTATCCTCTTCCCCAGTAGAAAGTCCTCTGCATCTGGTTTACTTTCTTTGTACATCCACTGCAGTGGGACATCACTCTTCCTAAAGGACAACACATTCAGTTTGTATTATTTATTAATTCCAATAATAAATCAAGCATATCAGCGTAATCCTTTTGGACAAGTTCCTAGTGAATTTGGTAAGCTACAATTCCACGGTTAATGGCTGAATGGGCTAGTTTTGAAGACTCATGAACAAATAAAAGGACCATGATAATTGATTTATTGCCTAAATTGCTCACGTAAGTACTGCTTTGACAGAGATCAGGATGTTGTGACAGGAATGTGCCAGTTTGAACAAACTTGGATAAAACGAGTGTCACAATGGTCTTATTTCATTTATCAGGTTAATTAACTGTTATAGTCAGGGCGTAATGTATTTCAGAATGAAAAGCCTCGGATTACATACAAGGTTCAATGACTCAGTGGTGTTTGTGGCCAGATCTGGGCATTTTTTTGTTTATTCTGCAATCTTCTAGTCATACATAAACTTTGAATGTAGGTCAAGATTAGATTAAAAATGAAGTCTCTATGTTGCACAAGGGGTAATAACTCTGTTGGGATCTACTGCATTATGAAAACCAGATTTTACAGAGACTGAATAAAAGGTGACGAATGTATCGGGACTGCAAACAAATTATTGACGAATTACGGATGGCAGACAGTCCCACTTTACCAATACATTGGATGCGCGTCGTGGGAAAACCTGGGTTTAATGCATGTGCGTAAAGTGTCGTCCCGGATTAGCCTGTGCAGTCTGCAAATCCGGGATGACACTTTCCGCTTTTATGGTATTTTATGTTTAGTCTCTTCTAAACATAAATCCACTGTAGGTGGAAAGTGCCATCCCGGATTAGCCTGTGCAGACTGCACAGGCTAATCCGGGAGGACACTTTACGCACATGCATTAAGCCCGGTTTTTCCACGACGCACCTCATTGATTTTTTAAGGCCAATGTGGGGCTGAAATAGTGCCCTTCAAATGGTTCTGACATCACTATAACCAACAGCTGAAGAAAAAAAAAAAACTGCAATAGCTCATTGAGCACTTTGTGTGCAGGTAAGCTGAAAATGTATGCAAGAAGGCAAAATAGTTTAAAAAATGAGACATTTAAAATGAATTTTGTGCTACTTTTTAGATGGGGCTAAATTCCCTGGAATGTCTTATTGCCAAATAGCAGTTTACCTCGTGGAGACCTGAAAGTTAAAATTTTTATAAATTCCCATTATTTGCTGCAATAAAGTTATTAATCGATGTAGCTTACATAAATAACACTTAAACTGCTTTAAATGTGCTGAAATTTACCTAATATATGGATTAAATTCCGATTTCGCCTTGTTTATAAATGACTACATATATGTAGAGATTCCCAAAATGTCAGCCTAGTTTATCACTTCAACCAATCTGAGTGAGGCAGCAGTCAGGTTATCCTGATATTAACCAATCGAGTGACAGAACACTTCTTCCGTGTAGCAGATATCAATTAATGTTTACACAGTGGAGGACAGCGAGATGTGTTTAAATTTGAATAGTGTTTAGGTTTAAATTGGCATGTAAATTGAAAGCGTTATACAAATTTTATCGAACATTAATAAGGAATGGTTTATCTGTCCAGGTATGTACATTTTATTACAATCCATTCCGTTCACAACAACTATCTAGTTGAGGAAATTGAAATTGTATAGTTCACAACAACTATCTAATTTAGGGAATTGAAAGTAGCAATCAAAATCCTGTCAGAACAACAAAGACAAAGAAGGAAAACTTTCCACCATTAAATTGTTCTTTAAGCGGTATAGCCCATCAGGAAAACAGCCAATACAGTGCCTTCCCCAGGATATTTTTCAGGCGCCCTGGTCCCGAGAGTGGTGGGTTAGGGAGGGGTATCCCCTCTGTACTTCGAAAAAAAATAAATTCAGCATGTGTCAAATGATGTTATCTGATGCGTTTAGCTCTTAAAAATAAGGCTAAGACGTTTTTTAATTTTCTGTAAACGTTTAAACTAAATGAAATAAACGAAACATCGCCGTTCAAACGATATACCTCTAGCCTTTTTAAATCAAATGCATCATTTTTGTTGCGAAACTGAAGGTAATGAGTTTTTCCGGATGTTTATGTCCAGTGAGCATGACATTTGCGTCATGTCCAAACCCACCATTCCCGACGTTCTCGAATCTTTAGGAGAGATCCTATACATGCTTTGTTTTTGCAAAAACGGCGGGAAAATGTCCTTGTGAACGTCGTCAAATGTTAAAGACCAGTATTTAGTAAAGCACATGATCGGTACACGCACGCTTTCCAAACGTGGAACGTGACGTCGTGGTTGTCAGCAGACATGTCGCGATCTTTTGTAAAAAACATGGGTTTTACATGGCATACATGTACATAAACAAGACAGTTTGTTTTTACAAAACTAAAGCAGGAAAACTGGATAGGCTTTTCCGCTTAGGCCTATGAGTTCATATAAGCGTATTTCAGACTGATTTTTCGCAGTTTATTTTTTTATCAAATAAGTAAATGTCGATATTATAAAATACGAAAGGGATGAGCAGAGCGTATTTACTTTTTAGGTCGGTAATATGCATTGACGCGCGTATAGGGTTACTTGTCTGTGGATACATGCCTATTCGCAAATTTGTCAATCATAACGTCATTCCAAAGAGAATAAATTGAGCGTTTCTATTGGCTCATATTCATTTTACTGCAGGGCGGTGCTTCACAGTTATTGATTCCGGCTAATGAATAACTGTAAATTGTTAAACTTTTTAGCAAAGTGACGCTCGTTTTGATTTTGCCGACTTTATTGAGTGGGTGCACATGTTTCTCGAACGAAAAACGACCATTGTGACGTAAGAGATTACCTTTCACAGCTGTAATTTTTGGTCTGCTGCAGTCAACACAGCTAATTTATTGATAAAATACAAATGCCCCCGGTGATGTTTTTAAGCACAACACTGATTTTAGGCACCCAGGATATATTCAAGTTAATATTAAAGCGCCCTGGGGACCAGGGCGCTAAAACGGACTGGGGAAGGCCCTGCAATATTAAAAGTACAGTCAAGTTACCGTTAGCGGATCATAACCAATAGCTGATCAGTTTAATGCTCTATAAACCATATGTCATTTAATTGTACACATTTTAATGAGAAAATTGGCACATATAATATTCATTGTAAGTACTCTAAAACACAATTAACGAGTCGGAGGTTTGGATATCTCGCATTTCTTGAGTGTTGTACACTGCTTGAATACAACTTTGTTTACTTCCGCCTCGCTTTCGAAACGAGGCTGTGTATCTCGCGCTAATACATGTCACAGTTTTGTTGGTAAGTTAGAAGTCTTAGCATATATTTAAAGGTCAGTTACTAATCTTGTTAACTGCAGAAAATGAAATGCATTTAAGTTTTTACAGCGCTGTATAGGAAATGGGCGATTAAGGCAATAGCGGATCAGTCATGCATGGCTATTTACCGAGTAAAAGGGGTGGTCTCAAATATTTCAAAACCCTTAAAATTGTGTTACTAATATTATTACATACTACAACTGACAGGGTGGTTTTTTTATGCTACCATGAAAAACAAATTACTCCAGAGAAAGCAGCCAAAGTATGCTGGGCATTGAACAGTGTAATACACTGTATACAACAGTAAATGTCTCTTAGAAAATCTGCAAGAGAATATTGTTTGTCATATTGAATTCTTTACAGAAGACATTCTGGTGAAATAGAAATTGAAATCTTAATGCTCCATTAAATAATAAATGTTAGTAGCATGGATGCATGGTTTGGAGATTTATTTTAAACAATGTACCTAATTAGACTTTATACTTATTATAAAACATACAGTCTATATCATGGCATTCAACTTGTACAGAAATATCATTTTTCTTCTTCGTGAATACTCTGTGAATTACAGTAGAAAAAAATCTATTATAAAGAGATACCATATTTATAACTTAACCACCTGTTAAAGACATGCATTTTATTATTGACAGGAATATTCAAACCTGAAAGATAAGAAAACATGCTTCATTGAAAAATAAAAGACATTGCTCATGTGCCATGCATACTTTCCACTTGTTTTTTGTTTTTTAAGCCGACTTACATATATTCCTCCACAACAAGTAACGGTTTTCTTTTCCAGAGATGTAGTGAAATGAGCAAAAATGCTCTCATCAACAACGATTATGGTATCAGTACATGCAGAATTAACCCAATCAGTATAGTAACCCCCCTGACCTCAATCTTCTACGCTGAGTGATATCCCCTTATTGGAATGTCGAAAAGGTCAATGATGACAGAAACTTTTATAAAATCAATTTCTAATAGATCTAGTTATGTTTAGTTATTTTATGAAACCTCATGCTTCTACCACATTTTTGATTTCTCTGATATTTTACTGTTTTACATGATGATTTACATATATGTTTAATGATCTATGGTTCTATTATTTAAAGCTATAAATGTATGTCAATCTAGTGGATTCTATCAATAAATGATCTCTATTAGTAGTTTCCTGTTTGTTTTATTTTTGTATTATATTCATTATTTGAACAGCAGTAACAATGTGGTAGAAGCATGAGGTTTCATAAAATAACTAAACATAACAACAGAAAACCTTGTTAAGATGCCAATAATCGTCCGCATCATAAGTTTAGCCATTTTGGTCTAGATCTCTACATAGCTTATATTTCATTTACACGTGTTATATGCGATAAACAATAAACCGATCCGTTCAACATCAAAGTGAAACAGTTTGACGTCATCAGCTTATATCCCGCTTGCCACCCATGATGATGTCCTTTCACTGCTGTCGCTTTAATTAGCAGCCGAATTACATGCTGTCCACACAACGTCCTTTCACTGCTGTCGCTTTAATTAGCAGCCAAATTACATGCTGTCCACAAAACGTCCTTTCACTGCTGTCGCTTTAATTAGCAGCCGAATTACATGCTGTCCACACAACGTCCTTTCACTGCTGTCGCTTTAATTAGCAGCCGAAGTACACGCTGTCCACGTGGAGGGTGTACACAGTACCTGTATGTCATAAACGTTATCCATACGGCAAAAGATTTTTTTTGTTTAAGAGGAAATGTCAACTGCACATTGATGGTGATAAAAAAATTTGGTTGGTTGAAACTTTTATTCAAAAGTAAAGATCTCACAGTTCTCTGCGCTGCAAAGTTTTTGTATGGCCATCAATGCATCCACGCTTTCCATGCGGATGATGGAACGTTGTACATGTCAGCATAATTTTCGCTCGCTTTTCTAGCCGAACAAAGGCTTTTCATGAAATACATGTGTATTTCAACTGTAAATAAAATTTGTGTTCATGATGTGTGAACAGTAAAATTCGGATTTTGATTTAGTATATGTGTTGTGATAAATGATTTAAAATTAGTAACAAGAAACAATATAATATTTTTATATACAAATAGAATATTTTACATATGGATATAACACATTATGGATGTTAACAACAATGAAAAGGTGATTTAATTACATTTACTTTTTGAGATAGCGAAAAAAGGCTTGTGTTTACATGTATATGCACATGAATGACCTGACAAGTTATATCGCAATATCTCGATCCATGGAGCCCGCGAAGCGGGACTTCAAATTACTTTCACAAACAAATATGTTGCATATTAATTTATATTAGTTTCAAATCTCCGTTATAAAATCGTGCTGGGCTAGAAAAACACGCGAACTATTTATTAACGCCGGCGAAATCACGAAAAACTCGTGGAAATGATGCGTGTATAGCTGCAATGTTACATGTATACCGCAGCCTAGTTCAAATTTAAAGCGTTATCGGTAGATTCTGAGCTATGTTTTTTTTTTTGTACTAAAAAATAATCAAAGTTATATTTATAGGAGTTTCATTTGCTGTAAAGATTACATTACGTTTTAACGGCAACACAATAAGACGCGAGTTTGTTCGGGTTGAGTTAGTTTTCAAATCAGTTAATCTGTAAAAACTTCCGTATTTAAATATTCCCCCGGTGAGTCAAAATTCCCCCTCCAGAGGGCGGTGTGCCCCTTCCCCCAAAACCGATTGAGGGCCCATTTTTCTTGTTGTGTTATTGATTATTGAATAAGTGAAGATAAATATGCTGCATATATTCCTTATGATGGTACTAGTAGGACACAGGTCTATTATTTGGAACTGAAGGACTCATCCTGTGTATACTGCAGCCAGATCTACTACAATTACAGACTTTGATGTTAAGTTTGTTTGTTTGCTTTTTCAGTCATAAAACGGTGTTCAGTTAACTTACTCACTTTTGCTGGGCAAGCTTAGCAGATCTAAGCGGTTTACCAGATCTAAGCGGTTTACCAGAACTAAGTGCACATACTTAAATGCAAGTAACTACTACCTGCTTGAATCAGAGGTAGGGAGAGAATGGCCGTATAAATTATTTTATGACCAATCCCACACAAAAGTTATGTGGCCGGGCTGAGGCTCGAACTCACGAACACCTGGATTGACAGTCCAGCTCTCAACCAACTGAGCTAGCTAGGCCCTTGTGGATTTAGGTTGCAATTCTCAAAAACAAAATCATTAAAAAAAAATATATATACATTAAATTAAAATATCTGTGAGAAACCCCACTCACCAAATCAAATAAAACTAATTATATATACATTGAATTAATATATCTGTGAAAAAAAAACCACTATTCTAAATCATATAAAACTCATATTCTGGATCTATGAAAACGTAATCAAATTTGTTTGTTTTTTTTAAACATTTAGTACTAAGTAAATCATTTCATTTGTAAAAAAATAGACCGACCAATTAAATGTTTATAAAATAGGTGGGTCGGGGTTTTCAAAGTGGCATGTCAAAAGAATTAGTATGGTTTACTTCTAACTGTAGGCCTGGTGTTTCTTTTCTATTTTTGCCTATTTTGACACACTACTCGTGTGACCATTCATACTGTTATCCAGCCAGGTCTAAATTCTGTGTGTAAACATTAAAATAGTAAATTACCACATAAACAATACGTCTTCATATAACGTAAATTAATAGTTTTATTTGAGTTTTGATAGAAGTTTATTTGAAACTGAATCAGCAGCTGATCGACACTTTAAAGCCAGAACACGGAACCCCCCTGACCTAAAAATCTCGCCAGTCTTGTTACGCGTGATTTGACAATGTTGAAATCGTGAATACATTTTCCACACATGGCCATTTTTAAAATACTAATAAAACATGAAAATACACATTAACAGAGTTATTAGTTCATAGCAACCGATAATGTTCAAGAGTTGACAGATAATATGCCTTTGAGATGCCCCCTGACATTGCATGGTCACTTGATCCGTTATGGCTGCAACTGATTCGGTAATGCATTAATTACTGTGCTGGGAAAACAGGCCACAAAGTAGTAAAATCTGCACTTATACACACAATGTTTGTTTTATCAGTGAGAAAAGGGATTATTTTAATTAACTATTGACCATTTAGCAACAAATCATTTATTAGTTTATAACAACGCAACTTTATAACGTTACTGATCCGCTAATGGTAACTTGACTGTATCTCAATGTAGCGATGCCAAAGCAGCGAGAGTAGTGTCCCTTGGAGGAAGCTCATGAATATTAATATTATGGACATTATGTATTCAGCCTAATAATAAAAACTCATAGTTGGTATTACTGTTTATGTTGTTTTTGCATTACATTTATTGCACCTTGACGGATGATGTACAAAAATAGTCATAACAATACTTCTATGTGAGATAAATTAAATTTTATTTCCGTTTTGCACCTTTACAAAAATTACATTTTGGCTAAGTGTTTTATCTTAATAATGAAAAAAATGACAGTAGTCTTCATTTTTCATGTATTTTCCCAATTTGCGTCTTATTGCAGCCTTACGGGTGGTGCACAAAAATAGTCATAACAACACTTCTAAGTGAGATAATTATGATTTTATTTCAGTTTTGTAATCAGAAAACATGCACCATTTATAAAATACATTCCCCCCCCCCCATAGCTTTTAGCTTTATAAACACAAATTCATAGTTGGGCTGACTTTTCATGTTTTTTTCTTGTATCAAGTTTTATTGCACTTTGACGGGTGCTGTACAAAAATTGTCATAACTTCACTTTCAAGTAAGATATTTACATCCCCCAAAAATCCATGCTACTCAATGTTTGCCCATGCCATAAAAAATACAGTCAAAATGTTAAAAACTTACTCTTTCTCCCGCAACAATTCCTTCATTTTCCGACGTTCGTCGTTATCAGCTGCCATGTCTTTCTCTAAAATCATCAACATTCATTTAATGATTAAAAACAAAATTTGTTTTGAGAAAAAAACGACGTCGCGAAAATATGTGATAATGTGAACCCAAACCAAAAACGTTTACTTCTGACATGGACATGCAGATAAATCGTAAGATTTGTATACATTAGAAAATAAATATAGATAAAATCAACACAAAAACATACTCACCAACAAAAATTCAAAAACACCGAATGAACAAATATAGAGTTGTGTAAACGTCATCAAGATGTGTGTACTATTTAGGTTAAACTCCACTACAAATTTAACTCTTAGGTTAGAATCCAGTGAGTCAAAACAACGTAGGGCCTGATAGTTAAATAGCAAAATCTCATGGCGTTATTCGTCTTATTCATTTGTTAGGAATCTGGTTTCTTTACAAAATTGATTCCCTCTTATTGCAGCTGTAACATTTTGCTTCTAAGAAAATGTATTTCACTTGAATGTAGTCACAGTAGTATTACTATACGCGAACAGGACATGATCTCCGTATATTAACTCTGGAAACTTCCCATTCCTAGTAGTTCTGTATCACAATGCATGAAATGCACAAAAGACATTGACTTTAAAAGACAAAAACGTTTTTACCATCGACATTAAATTGTTTAAATTCTAAAAGTGCATTGTAAATGTCGCTAGGATGAACTGATTATGATAATGAGTATGATCAATTCGTTCAGAATTTTTCGGGTTAGGCGCAAAAATGTTTGTTTCAGGTTACATGCCCAAATAAATTAGGGTAGGTAGGTAGGGATTGATTTTTTTACTATTTTGTTATTTGGTAAATGGTCAACTTTAAGATTATAAAACTGAATGAATATTCAAATCATATCGGTTATATTCTTAAATATTGTTTTGAAGATCATGCTATCAAAACAAAACACTTATTTGTCTTAAAAAACAAAACCCAGTTAATTATTGGAAAAAAGTAAATAAATAATTTTTTTTGGACAAACTCAATATTCTAGGGTCGGGTCATTTTTTAGGGTAGGTCGGGTAACCTAAAACAAATATATTATTTCTTACGCCTTATATAGATTTAATAAAGAAATTCCCGAGTAAGGATAATTGTATTGTGTAAAATAGAATTAAGTGACAATATCGAGATTTTGTTTTAATGGATCAGTGTTTGTTCCAAACCTGACTATATTTATTAGCTTGTGGTATTCCGAAGATTTTCCCAGTGACAGATAAGTGTGCAAATCAGTTCTGTTGTGGAAATCGCATTGTCATATCGCTGATTCTAACATGATAGTGGATGGACGAAATTATAGCTGTTAAACTACCCAATAAACTACGTAAAAAGTAGTCCGAATTCTGAGCACAGCATACTAAAATGTAGTTCTCATTACAATTGCATTTTTTTTTGGTTAGATCATGTTAGAATCGATTTTTTTCGCATTATAGTTGTTAATCAGCCAATAAACAACTCTTTGTTGTTCTGATGCGTGGCTATTCAATTCCTACGCATCAGAACTCAAATTATTGTTTATTGGCCGATAAGCAACGATACATCGAAAATTATTTCTTAAACAATCACCATAAGCAACGAGCTGAAACATTTATACCTATCGGCATCTTTTGTCTTAACCAAAATTCCCCCAAATACGTGTTCATGGTTTACATGGCGTCTTGCACTTGACCATAGGAAAATGAACGTCATTTTGAAGAGTTGTGTTTCACATTCATTTTGGTCGAGAATTTAAAATAGACATTATTTTAGCTTCACTGATAATAATAAATATGGATTTGCCATGAAATATATTATGATTTCCGTAACGCTAGTGATGCAACGGATATACATCCGAAATATCCGATCAGATTGAAGCCATTTTCAGATTCGTGTTTCTGACAACGGCTTTAAATTTCTAATCGGATCCGAAATGCATTTTAATGAATAAATACTTAAGAGCACGCCTGAAAACAAAACTATTGCGGCATAACATATGTTTTGTTAGTAATGTCAGAAAAGCGACCGCTAGGTGTCCCATTTCGAATCTTATTTGGGTAGGAATGCGAAGATAAAATTTGGATTCGTTGCATCTAGATTTCAAGCGTACAGATCGTCTTTGACTGACGGTCGAGTGCCCCATGCTTGCGTCCGTACCATGGTCTCACAACTCGGAGGTCGCTGATTGGAGACTCGTTCCGAAAAATACCGCGCTGGTGATTAAAAAACAAGTGCTATCACTATCTGCAGGTGTCATATGCGCCCAAAGACGCTTTCAGTAAGCGCCGCATGTAGTGACACCAAAATGAATCTTCGTAAATAAGTGAGCAAAAGTGTAAACAATTACTTCCGTCAAAATGGCTGCTCTAGAAAAACTTATGAAAAACTGGAAAGATACTGATATTTAGATGGGCATACAAATGTGCGTTTTTTTTGGTAGTTATGCCTAACGGTAAAAAGATGGGTTAAAACATTACTATTTGTATAGAACACGATCAAATACTGTCATAAACTGTATATTTCATTGAAAAATAGAAGTTTAATAAGCTCGCACTTTCCTTTAACCCGGTATTCCCTATTTAAAAATACCGCGGCTTTCCCTGATACAAGCACTTGATGCATGCGCGACTCGACAAAACAATATACTGTCATGTGATTATCCTAAATATAAACGGCGCTATTTTTCAATTACTCCGTGGGCTATAGCATCTGCAGACACTATAGATTTTAGGACGATAAAAAGGAGGAAAACTACATAAAATCAATTTTTTCAGGTAAATAAAAACACACGTATCTAATTATTTAATGTTCTCTGTACGATTATGTAAGAACATCGTGTATTTTTGACAATTTTCTTTTTTTTTACGATTAGATCATCCGAGTCCAGAGTTAAATCCCTTTAATAAAAATAAAACTGCTGAATTCGTTTCTAAGGGACATCTTACCGATCAAAATACAAAAAAAAAACGCTTTGAAATCGGTGCAATAATAACGTTTCGGTTACTTTTAGCCGGATTTTTGAACGAAAAATCTCAGCTATCAACGAATAGTTTAAATTCCTTCCCAAATATTGTAGAGGAATAATTTCCATTCATTAATATCACAAACATAAACACAAGTTTATTTGAATATCACAAACAATACCACGTGCTCTCCTGTGTGAAATAGTTTAATTGCTAAACATGTGATATCCAATTGCAAAGATTGGATAAAATTGAACAAAAATTTGATTATGATAGACATTTGTGGATGCGTTCATTATGTGCGGGACGGAACAACGCTTTCTGTATGTTTATCACTTGCACCGCGTGCTTAACAGTAAGCGTCGTAGTCTACATTGGGTAGATATAGAGCATTACTGAGCATTGAAACTTGACCATGCTCTCGATTAATCTTTTTCCCGACGAAGGTAAAACACATAAACGAAATGACAACTCACTGGTACAGTAAATCTTTGTATATTCACACTACTATCTATATGAATAAATGGCGCGATCCAGGATTTCGGGCTAGGGGGCGTAAACTTTTGATTGTGCAGTTATAACCCCATGATGTCTATGGGTCTGCAGTGATCAGCTACAATCCGTATCGAAGATATATAATAAAGCTTTGCATATCATCATCATCAACATCATCATCATCATCATCAAAATCATCATCATCATCGCCATCATCAAATGCGCTTGTTTTGGCATATTATGTTCGAAAGACATGTTGGTTCATCTGTATGTCATGCACCTGTTTTGGCGGAAAATTGCCCTTGTTTGATGAGCCTGACCACTAAATACGTATTTGACATTCAATGTTATATATGTCTTGAATATCTTTAAACTTGTAAAATCAGTAGCTGACTACATTCAAACGCACACACATCGAAAATTATTTGCATTCATCATTTACCGAAGTTTCTCTTTTTGAAATGAATGTTTTAAGTAACTTTGTGTACTTACACGTACACACTCATGCTCATCAATTGTCTGCAAATGTGCTTTACACTGTGCTTTTGTTCATCGAAACGAACTAACGGACAGACAGACGAACACGTTTTTTAAATAAAATATTATGAAAGATACTCGTATTGTTGCGTATGATCTGACAACATAAGCTTGTTATTCGTTGCTCCGTAGCCGATTTTAAACACAATTTGCCACATATCGAGAACTTTGACCATCCTCCCTAGTTAATTGTTTGGTTTTCTTTATTTTTGTGTCGCCTAAAAAGGCGATGTATAGGTGTTACTTTTGGCGGCGTCGGCGGTGGCATTGTTTGCGGCGGCGTAAATATAAAAATCAATATATCAAGAACAAATCAGAACAAAATTGAAGTATAATTATACTTTCGGAGGTAGAAAACTAGCATGTCGCTTGTTCTTTTTCCGTCCGTTCACTGCACGATTCATCGTGAATGCGGTCACGGACACGGAAAATCAGACAACGCGATACATTTCAGACAGCCAGACATAGACGTCTTACAAAATGTATAACACACCTAAGTTATATATATTACCAGTATGCTAGGTTAACTTTTGTTTACTAAATAAACGACTTATGACTTTACAATTAGCTGCATAGCCTACAAAATTCAAATAATTATAGAAGAGTTTATTTATCATGTATATAACATGTGGTCTTTACGAATGATACTAATTATGGTGACAGCTGATTTAGAGGTTTCGCGAAGTCTGATATATGAACACGAATGCGGGCTAAAAAACTTACTTTAGAATGAAACCTACATTTCGAGCAGCGCTAGACAGTTATGTTTAAAATAAAAGCGAGGTATTTGGATTGATTTTTATATCGATCAGGATCTAAATAAAATTTAGAAAATTTTTAGAATAGTGGAAGATACTGGTGGATTTCCCGACCAAATATTCAGAAATCAAGTGCATTTTTTATTCGTACAATATCAACTTCTGAGACTTCTGATTGGGTAGGTTTAATCTAAAAAAGTCTTTTAAATATAAATCTTAACACCATAAAGGTTATATAGATCTATATATTTAAATCCCCCCCCCACCATCAATGAGGTGGGGGCATATTGTGTTGGCCTTATCGCGCTACGCCACTACAGTAATCATAGGTAGTGTTTTATCCTGGAAGGCAGAGGGGCATGGCGCAATATATTCAAAAAGGGGCATGGCGCAATATATTCAAAAAGGGCATTTTAGCGCGCGGCGTCCTTTTAAAAGGGCACTTGTGTTTCAGAGTATTGGCTATGAGTATCATGATTAACTATTAATTATCATGTAATTACCTGAATATTTAAATGATTGATGTATTTTCAAAACAAACAGTTATTCCAAAACATATATTTTATTATGAGTTATATATTTTTATGCAATAAACAGTATAGCAAAATGTACTATTGTTATTATAATGTTATAACTATTTTTGAAACGATGTTTTTTTTGGGCGTGTAAAGAAGTGTAAAACAAGATAAACACTAAATATACGTCTTATATCAGTATAGTTATTAAAATCGCCATCTCGTCGCAGTGACGTACATTCGATCTTCAAATAGACGCCATAATTATTTATATCGTCACCAGGTCTTTTATTTCCAGTCTAACGTATTACCAACATAAAATTCACGGTGATTGATTTAATACCACTACAAGTAAATAGTTTCTTGAAATAACACGACATTTTACGCACTACAACATGTATTGATTTTTCTAGAAATAATAATAAGAACTGTCAGTTTCAATACTTACAATACATTTATTATAATTAATAATAAAAATGTTCAAAAATATAAACGCTGTGTAGCAAGTCAGATGGTGCGAATCGTTACATGCGGGTGATCGTCATAAAAAGCGGGCAGAATTTACACGAAGTGCGCCATTAAAATACCGGGACGTATAAATCTATATACACATTTTATATTGAAAAAAAAAACACTCTGAAAGCATGTTGTCACACTTATTCCGAATATAAGTGTGACAAAGTTTTGGCACACGAAATATTTACACTGATTAAAAATAAGAAAAAAATCGCGTTTGTTGCATATCTGTCTGACTCGTTCGTTTTTTGCAATTCTCTTTATATAATGCGGGTAAATAGTTCGAGGCGTGTCTGTAACGTACCCAGTACTACTGAGAAATTTGGGAACCAAGGCAAGTTCTGTGGACCACATAATTATATTCTAATTATTTACTAATCGATACCTTATATTTACAAACAGAAAGATTCGTAGCAAATATATAATTACCGTTCGGTTCCGTCTGTTCTCTGCACAAATTTCAATAAACGAACGTTGTTTTTTGCCACTTTTACATTCTCCTTTTGAAATTGTGCCAACCTCCGTTTACACGACGGCATTTTCAGTCTCACAAATATAAGCAACAAGTTAACTTAAACAACTTTTTCACAAATTTTTGTCCGACAATCGTTTGAAAATAATTGAGAATCAGTAATGAAAACTATTTGTGTGCGTCAATCTTAACTGACACGTCCGGGTATATTTTGTAGGGGCTAGTATTTTCTTGACACTTGGGGCCCAATAGGTGTTGACAGGTAAGTCATATTTGACACGCATACCAATATACAACTGGGTTCCCTTTCACACCTCAAGTCTCCAGATAGAGAACCCCACTATTGGACTCGTTCAGTAAAGTTACTGACGGGTTGTCAATCAATTAAGTACATTTGTTAATAAGTGTAAACACAACTGAATAAAAATATTAAATTACCTGAATATATATACGTTTATACACATCCATACTATAGTAAATTTTTCAGGTGCCATTATTTGAAATTTTACATGTTCGTTGTGTTAAAAGTATTTGCCAAGAGGAATAATTATTCATATTAATTATAGAAAAAATCCAACGTAACCAGAGATCTATTAATGTTTATTTATGGGTCTTTGACGTAACGAACACGGACAGTGGTAAGGGGAATGTGGCAGTTAATGTTATGTACGTTAACCGTATATAGATAGTATCGTCACTTTAGTCGGTTTAAGAATCAACTTTCCCTAGAGCGGCTGACAATCAATAGTACAGTACTCGCTTAAATCTAATCGCTTCGAAATGTATGTCGGTAATAAATCGAGCACGGTAATCGATTAAATCTTGTCGATTGGAGGTTACGCATGCGCAAATAAATTCCTTCTTTGTTACATATAAAATATTCAAAATTTGATCTCACTTTTCACCATGACCAAGCTACTTTCCAATATATCCCCATACATTGTGGGAAAGATGAGGACATAACCTTTTGAAAAAACAGCATGTCAAAAAATTCTATGCGTTGTAACTCAAAATATTTACCTTAGAAAAAACACACCGGTTTTGACGGGCATGGAGGCTGCCATTTTGCGCATGAATACATGGGCCATAAATTATGAAGCTGGGAACCACTAGACAACAAAGTAGTGCACAAAACAGCCTTTTTTCTTATTGCTTACATATATACCTTTAAAATGATACCAAAACAGATCATTTAAACTGTATTTTACAAATTATATGCATCCTGCACTCAGTCACATGTGCTTATTATCTAACTGACAGCATGTAACCCTGAGGATGTGACTTCCGTTTTGGGGTAATTAGACCTTTAAGAGAACCCAACCCTTTCAAATTTGAATAAAAACCACAATTTCATAAATCTGATCTATTTCGAGAAAGAACATGAAGTCCTATTACACTGGTTTAAAGATTTATTGGAAAAAACAATAATTGAAAATGTCACATATAATGGCGTTTTGAGGCAAAAATTAAGATGGAAAAAAATGTACTTGGGTACGTCTGAAAAACATGATTTTAACTCAGAATTAAGCATAAGTTTGAGTTTTAATAGGCATAGCAGATACAATATATAAAGTCAGAAGTGAAAACAATCTTCATTGGCATTCTAAATGTTACAGAATAGGTTTTTATTCAGTTTTGAACAAATTTTTTTTTTAAGTTTCTGCATTTTTGGGCGTAAAATCCATATAAATTAAGCATTTCAGATGCCATTTGACCCCAGAAAATGGTTTGTTTACATACAATGAACAGATTTGACCTCCTGTCACACAACAAAAAAAGAATTTGACCCCAAAATGTCAATGCCAGATATTAATTAACAGTCTTCTGTCACACCTGAACCTCTTGGTGAGGTCAGCCGCCTGCAATCTTCAATCTGTTCCAGGTACTCTCTGCTGAGTAATCTGTGAAAATAAAAAGGTTTCCTGTGCATGTTTACTCAATATTGTGATAACTAGTGTAACGTAGATACAATAAGTGTACATATACAATAGTTTTACTAAGTTTTATTTACTGCGATAAGGCTAGTCGCTATGCCGGTTTCAGATTGTCGAGCAAATGTGCGAACAGTTCAGTTCTAAGACGGGTTTGAGAGTCCCAACAAGGGTTAAACTCTTGCTTTTCCTACTGGTGTTGATAAGAATAATGCCAGGCTGGAAAAGAAAACATTAGATAGTAGAATACATGACAATAATCATGTACTAACCTTAAAAAATAGCGATGGTACGGACACGACTGTGTCAGCTTTGCAGCCCCGCCCCAACGCTCCAGTGTAGTTGCAAAGTTCAGTAGTTTTGATGACTCGTCACTTCACCCAGACTTGTATACCAATGAGATGATGGTCCCGGCTGAGGTCCTGGTTCTTTTTAACACTGCATTTAAAAAACATACTCATATTAAATCAAACTGTGATGGTGATTAAAATTTGATGCCGCTATCTCCATTTGGTGGGGTCTAGGATGGCCTTAGCTTCTTAAGTGTTTTATGCATGCATTTCATGTATTTTTCAGCTGAAAGCCTGATTTAACTACAATTACAAAATAACGTATGAACTAAATAGGGTCTGTTAACTTTGCAAATTAGGAAAATTGGTATTATTCAAAGTAGGCAGGTCGGACAATCATCATGGCCAAAGCATCGGCCAGTGCGGACACGACCTTTGCGGGCATTGTTACAGGTTCTTAAACTAAATATTCAGGATTACAACACAATGCATTATGACATTAATGAGAGAATTGTTGAAACTAATGCAAATTAATGTCAAAATGAAACTGCAAAACAACACGATGAACACAATGGCTCTCGGATTGCCACTCTGAGGGACATTTTGCTTTAATTTTCCCATATTTACCCCCCTAATGCCCCCTAGAGTAACCATCCCATAAAATACAGCCCTAAATGGGGTCAAGGTGCCATCCGGCAGTTATTCTTTGCAGTACAGTGTGTTTGTAAGAGTCCATTTTCAAAATCTTTGCAGGCGACTAATATTAGGTGAAGTTCTTTAAGAGAACCCAACCCTTTCAAATTTGAATAAAAACCACAATTTTCATAAATCTGATCTATTTCGAGAAAGAACATGAAGTCCTATTACACTGGTTTAAAGATTTATTGGAAAAAAAAATAATTGAAAATGTCACATATAATGGCGTTTTGAGGCAAAAATTAAGATGGAAAAAAATGTACTTGGGTACGTCTGGAAAACATGATTTTAACTCAGAATTAAGCATAAGTTTGAGTTTTAATAGGCATAGCAGATACAACATATAAAGTCAGAAGTGAAAACAATCTTCATTGGCATTCTAAATGTTACAGAATAGGTTTTTAGTCAGTTTTGAACAATTTTTTTTTTTAAGTTTCTGCATTTTTGGACGTAAAATCCATATAAATTAAGCATTTCAGATGCCATTTGACCCCAGAAAAGGGTTTGTTTACATACAATCGACAGATATGACCTCCTGTCACACAACAAAAAAAGAATTTGACCCAAAATGTCAATGCCAGATATTAATTAACAGTCTTCTGTCACACCTGAACCTCTTGGTGAGGTCAGCCGCCTGCAATCTTCAATCTGTTCCAGGTACTCTCTGCTGAGTAATCTGTGAAAATAAAAAGGTTTTCTGTGCATGTTTACTCAATATTGTGATAACTAGTGTAACTTAGATACAATAAGTGTACATATACAATAGTTTACTAAGTTTTATTTACTGCGATAAGGCTAGTCGCTATGCCGGCTTCAGATTGTCGAGCTCATGTGCGAACAGTTCAGTTCTAAGATGGGTTTGGAAGTCCCAACAAGGGTTAAACTCTTGCTTTTCCTACTGGTGTTGATAAGAATAATGCCAGGCTGGAAAAGAAAACATTAGATAGTAGAATACATGACAATAATCATGTACTAACCTTAAAAAATACCGATGGTAATGACAAGACTGTGTCAGCTTTGCAGCCCCGCCCCAACGCTCCAGTGTAGTTGCAAAGTTCAGTAGTTTTGATGACTCGTCACTTCACCCAGTCTTGTATACCAATGAGATGATGGTCCCGGCTGAGGTCCTGGTTCTTTTTAACACTGCATTTAAAAAACATACTCATATTAAACCAAACTGTGATGGTGATTAAAATTTTGATGCCGCTATCTCCATTTGGTGGGGTCTAGGATGGCCTTAGCGGCTTAAGTGTTTTATGCATGCATTTCATGTATTTTTCAGCTGAAAGCCTGATTTAACTACAATTACAAAATAACGTATGAACTAAATAGGATCTGTTAACTTTGCAAATTAGGAAAATTGGTATTATTCAAAGTAGGCAGGTAGGACAATCATCATGGCCAAACCATCGGCCAGTGCGGACACGAACTTTGCGGGCATTATTGTCAGTTACAGGTTCTTAAACTAAATATTCAGGATTACAACACAATGCATTATGACATTAATGAGAGAATTGTTGAAACTAATGCAAATTAATGTCAAAATGAAACTGCAAAACAACACGATGAACACAATGGCTCTCGGATTGCCACTCTGGGGGACATTTTGCTTTAATTTTCCCATATTTACCCCCCTAATGCCCCCTATAGTAACCATCCCATAAAATACAGCCCTAACTGGGGTCAAGGTGGCATCTGGCAGTTATTCTTTTCAGTACAGTGTGTTTGTAAGAGTCCATTTTCAAAATCTTTGCAGACGACTAATATTAGGTGAAGTTCTTAAAGGTTACGCATGCGCAAATAAATTCCTTCTTTGTTACATATAAAATATTCAAAATTTGATCTCACTTTTCACCATGACCAAGCTACTTTGCAATATATCACCATACATTGTTGGAAAGATGAGGACATAACCTTTTGAAAAAACAGCATGTCGAAAAATTCTATGAATTGTAACTCAAAATATTTACCTTAGAAAAAACACACCGGTTTTGACGGGCATGGAGGCTGCCATTTTGCGCATCAATACATGGGCCAAAAGTTATCAAGCTGGGAACCACTAGACAACAAAGTAGTGCACAAAACAGCCTTTTTTTCTTATTGCTTACATATATACCTTTAAAATGATACCAAAACATATCATTTAAACTGTATTTTACAAATTATATGCATCCTGCACTCAGTCACATGTGCTTATTATCTAACTGACAGCATGTAACGCTGATGATGTGACTACCGTTTTGGGGTAATTAGACCTTTAAGAGAACCCAACCCTTTCAAATTTGAATAAAAACCACAATTTTCATAAATCTGATCTATTTCAAGAAAGAACATGAAGTCCTATTACACTGGTTTAAAGATATTTGGAAAAAAAAATAATTGAAAATGACACATATAATGGTTTTGAGGCAAAAATTAAGATGGAAAAAAATGTACTTGGGTACGTCTGGAAACCATTATTTTAACTCAGAATTAAGCATAAGTTTGAGTTTTAATAGGCATAGCAGATACAATATATAAAGTCAGAAGTGAAAACAATCTTCATTGGCATTCTAAATGTTACAGAATAATTTTTATTCAGTTTTGAACAATTTTTTTTTTTAAGTTTTTGCATTTTTGGGCGTAAAATCCGTATAAATTAAGCATTTCAGATGCCATTTGACCCCAGAAAATGGTTTGTTTACATACAATCAACAGATTTGACCTCCTGTCACACAACAAAAAAAGAATTTGACCCCAAAATGTCAATGCCAGATATTCATTAACAGTCTTCTGTCACACCTGAACCTCTTGGTGAGGTCAGCCGCCTGCAATCTTCAATCTGTTCCAGGTACTCTCTGCTGAGTAATATGTGAAAATAAAAAGGTTTCCTGTGCATGTTTACTCAATATTGTGATAACTAGTGTAACGTAGATACAATAAGTGTACATATACAATAGTTTACTAAGTTTTATTTACTGCGATAAGGCTAGTCGCTATGCCGGCTTCAGATTGTCGAGCAAATGTGCGAACAGTTCAGTTCTAAGATGGGTTTGAGAGTCCCAACAAGGGTTAAACTCTTGCTTTTCCTACTGGTGTTGATAAGAATAATGCCAGGCTGGAAAAGAAACATTAGATAGTAGAATACATGACAATAATCATGTACTAACCTTAAACAATAGCGATGGTACGGACACGACTGTGTCAGCTTTGCAGCCCCGCCCCAACGCTCCAGTGTAGTTGCAAAGTTCAGTAGTTTTGATGACTCGTCACTTCACCCAGACTTGTATACCAATGAGATGATGGTCCCGGCTGAGGTCCTGGTTCTTTTTAACACTGCATTTAAAAAACATACTCATATTAAACCAAACTGTGATGGTGATTAAAATTTTGATGCCGCTATCTCCATTTGGTGGGGTCTAGGATGGCCTTAGCGGCTTAAGTGTTTTATGCATGCATTTCATGTATTTTTCAGCTGAAAGCCTGATTTAACTACAATTACAAATAACGTATTAACTAAATAGGATCTGTTAACTTTGCAAATTAGGAAAATTGGTATTATTCAAAGTAGGCAGGTCGGACAATCATCATGGCCAAAGCATCGGCCAGTGCGGACACGACCTTTGCGGGCATTATTGTCAGTTACAGGTTCTTAAACTAAATATTCAGGATTACAACACAATGCATTATGACATTAATGAGAGAATTGTTGAAACTAATGCAAATTAATGTCAAAATGAAACTGCAAAACAACACGATGAACACAATGGCTCTCGGATTGCCACTCTGGGGGACATTTTGCTTTAATTTTCCCATATTTACCCCCCTAATGCCCCCTAGAGCAACCATCCCATAAAATACAGCCCTAAATGGGGTCAAGGTTGCATCTGGCAGTTATTCATTTCAGTACAGTGTGTTTGTAAGAGTCCATTTTCAAAATCTTTGCAGGCGACTAATATTAGGTGAAGTTCTTTAAGAGAACCCAACCCTTTCAAATTTGAATAAAAACCACAATTTTCATAAATCTGATCTATTTCGAGAAAGAACATGAAGTCCTATTACACTGGTTTAAAGATTTATTGGAAAAAATAAATCGAAAATGTCACATATAATGGCGTTTTGTGGCAAAAATTAAGATCGAAAAAAATGTACTGGATTACGTCTTGAAAACATGATTTTAACTCAGAATTAAGCATAAGTTTGAGTTTTAATAGGCATAGCAGATACAATATATAAAGTCAGAAGTGAAAACAATCTTCATTGGCATTCTAAATGTTACAGAATAGGTTTTTAGTCAGTTTTGAACAATTTGTTTTTTTAAGTTTCTGCATTTTTGGGAGTGAAAAATCCATATAAATTAAGCATTTCAGATGCCATTTGACCCCAGAAAATGGTTTGTTTACATACAATCAACAGATTTGACCTCCTGTCACACAACAAAAAAAGAATTTGACCCAAAATGTCAAGGCCAGATATTAATTAACAGTCTTCTGTCACACCTGAACCTGTTGGTGAGGTCAGCCTCCAGCAATCTTCAATCTGTTCCAGGTACTCTCTGCTGAGTAATCTGTGAAAATAAAAAGGTTTTCTGTGCATGTTTACTCAATATTGTGATAACTAGTGTAACTTAGATACCATAAGTGTACATATACAATAGTTTACTAAGTTTTATTTACTGCGATAAGGCTAGTCGCTATGCCGGCTTCAGATTGTCGAGCTCATGTGCGAACAGTTCAGTTCTAAGATGGGTTTGAGAGTCCCAACAAGGGTTAAACTCTTGCTTTTCCTACTGGTGTTGATAAGAATAATGCCAGGCTGGAAAAAAAAACATTAGATAGTAGAATACATGACAATAATCATGTACTAACCTTAAACAATAGCGATGGTACGGACACGACTGTGTCAGCTTTGCAGCCCCGCCCCAACGCTCCAGTGTAGTTGCAAAGTTCAGTAGTTTTGATGACTCGTCACTTCACCCAGACTTGTATACCAATGAGATGATGGTCCCGGCTGAGGTCCTGGTTCTTTTTAACACTGCATTTAAAAAACATACTCATATTAAACCAAACTGTGATGGTGAATAAAATTTTGATGCCGCTATCTCCATTTGGTGGGGTCTAGGATGGCCTTAGCGGCTTAAGTGTTTTATGCATGCATTTCATGTATTTTTCAGCTGAAAGCCTGATTTAACTACAATTACAAATAACGTATTAACTAAATAGGATCTGTTAACTTTGCAAATTAGGAAAATTGGTATTATTCAAAGTAGGCAGGTCGGACAATCATCATGGCCAAAGCATCGGCCAGTGCGGACACGACCTTTGCGGGCATTATTGTCAGTTACAGGTTCTTAAACTAAATATTCAGGATTACAACACAATGCATTATGACATTAATGAGAGAATTGTTGAAACTAATGCAAATTAATGTCAAAATGAAACTGCAAAACAACACGATGAACACAATGGCTCTCGGATTGCCACTCTGGGGGACATTTTGCTTTAATTTTCCCATATTTACCCCCCTAATGCCCCCTAGAGTAACCATCCCATAAAATACAGCCCTAAATGGGGTCAAGGTGGAATCTGGCAGTTATTCTTTTCAGTACAGAGTGTTTGTAAGAGTCCATTTTCAAAATCTTTGCAGACGACTAATATTAGGTGAAGTTCTTAAAGGTTACGCATGCGCAAATAAATTCCCTCTTTGTTACATATAAAATATTCAAAATTTGATCTCACTTTTCACCATGACCAAGCTACTTTCCAATATATCACCATACATTGTTGGAAAGATGAGGACATAACCTTTTGAAAAAACAGCATGTCGAAAAATTCTATGAATTGTAACTCAAAATATTTACCTTAGAAAAAACACACCGGTTTTGACGGGCATGGAGGCTGCCATTTTGCGCATCAATACATGGGCCAAAAGTTATCAAGCTGGGAACCACTAGACAACAAAGTAGTGCACAAAACAGCCTTTTTTCTTATTGCTTACATATATACCTTTAAAATGATACCAAAACAGATCATTTAAACTGTATTTTACAAATTATATGCATCCTGCATTCAGTCACAGTGCTTATTATCTAACTGACAGCATGTAACGCTGATGATGTGACTTCCGTTTTGGGGTAATTAGACCTTTAAGAGAACCCAACCCTTTCAAATTTGAATAAAAACCACAATTTTCATAAATCTGATCTATTTCGAGAAAGAACATGAAATCCTATTACACTGGTTTAAAGATATTTGGAAAAAAAATAATTTGAAAATGTCACATATAATGGTTTTGAGTCAAAAATTAAGATGGAAAAAAATGTACTTGGGTACGTCTGGAAAACATGATTTTAACTCAGAATTAAGCATAAGTTTGAGTTTTAATAGGCATAGCAGATACAATATATAAAGTCAGAAGTGAAAACAATCTTCATTGGCATTCTAAATGTTACAGAATAGGTTTTTAGTCAGTTTTGAACAAATTTTGTTTTTAAGTTTGTGCATTTTTGGGGGTAAAATCCATATAAATTAAGCATTTCAGATGGCATTTGACCCCAGAAAAGGGTTTGTTTACATACAATCAACAGATTTGACCTCCTGTCACACAACAAAAAAAGAATTTGACCCCAAAATGTCAATGCCAGATATTAATTAACAGTCTTCTGTCACACCTGAACCTGTTGGTGAGGTCAGCCGCCTGCAATCTTCAATCTGTTCCAGGTACTCTCTGCTGAGTAATCTGTGAAAATAAAAAGGTTTCCTGTGCATGTTTACTCAATATTGTGATAACTAGTGTAACTTAGATACAATAAGTGTACATATACAATAGTTTACTAAGTTTTATTTACTGCGATAAGGCTAGTCGCTATGCCGGCTTCAGATTGTCGAGCTCATGTGCGAACAGTTCAGTTCTAAGATGGGTTTGAGAGTCCCAACAAGGGTTAAACTCTTGCTTTTCCTACTGGTGTTGATAAGAATAATGCAAGGCTGGAAAAGAAAACATTAGATAGTAGAATACATGACAATAATCATGTACTAACCTTAAAAAATAGCGATGGTACGGACACGACTGTGTCAGCTTTGCAGCCCCGCCCCAACGCTCCAGTGTAGTTGCAAAGTTCAATAGTTTTGATGACTCGTCACTTCACCCAGACTTGTATACCAATGAGATGTTGGTCAGGGCTGGGGTCCTGGTTCTTTTTAACACTGCATTTAAAAAACATACTCATATTAAACCAAACTGTGATGGTGATTAAAATTTTGATGCCGCTATCTCCATTTGGTGGGGTCTAGGATGGCCTTAGCGGCTTAAGTGTTTTATGCATGCATTTCATGTATTTTTCAGCTGAAAGCCTGATTTAACTACAATTACAAAATAACGTATGAACTAAATAGGATCTGTTAACTTTGCAAATTAGGAAAATTGGTATTATTCAAAGTAGGCAGGTCGGACAATCATCATGGCCAAAGCATCGGCCAGTGCGGACACGACCTTTGCGGGCATTATTGTCAGTTACAGGTTCTTAAACTAAATATTCAGGATTACAACACAATGCATTATGACATTAATGAGAGAATTGTTGAAACTAATGCAAATTAATGTCAAAATGAAACTGCAAAACAACACGATGAACACAAAGCTCTCGGATTGCCACTCTGGGGGACATTTTGCTTTAATTTTCCCATATTTACCCCCCTAATGCCCCCTAGAGCAACCATCCCATAAAATACAGCCCTAAATGGGGTCAAGGTTGCATCTGGCAGTTATTCATTTCAGTACAGTGTGTTTGTAAGAGTCCATTTTCAAAATCTTTGCAGGCGACTAATATTAGGTGAAGTTCTTTAAGAGAACCCAACCCTTTCAAATTTGAATAAAAACCACAATTTTCATAAATCTGATCTATTTCGAGAAAGAACATGAAGTCCTATTACACTGGTTTAAAGATTTATTGGAAAAAAAAAATTGAAAATGTCACATATAATGGCGTTTTGAGGCAAAAATTAAGATGGAAAAAAATGTACTTGGGTACGTCTGGAAAACATGATTTTAACTCAGAATTAAGCATAAGTTTGAGTTTTAATAGGCATAGCAGATACAATATATAAAGTCAGAAGTGAAAACAATCTTCATTGGCATTCTATATGTTACAGAATAGGTTTTTAGTCAGTTTTGAACAATTTTGTTTTTTTAAGTTTCTGCATTTTTGGGGGTAAAATCCATATAAATTAAGCATTTCAGATGCCATTTGACCCCAGAAAAGGGTTTGTTTACATACAATCAACAGATTTGACCTCCTGTCACACAACAAAAAAAGAATTTGACCCAAAATATCAATGCCAGATATTAATTAACAGTCTTATGTCACACCTGAACCTCTTGGTGAGGTCAGCCGCCTGCAATCTTCAATCTGTTCCAGGTACTCTCTGCTAAGTAATCTGTGAAAATAAAAAGGTTTTCTGTGCATGTTTACTCAATATTGTGATAACTAGTGTAACTTAGATACAATAAGTGTACATATACAATAGTTTACTAAGTTTTATTTACTGCGGTAAGGCTAGTCGCTATGCCGGCTTCAGATTGTCGAGCTCATGTGCGAACAGTTCAGTTCTAAGACGGGTTTGAGAGTCCCAACAAGGGTTAAACTCTTGCTTTTCCTACTGGTGTTGATAAGAATAATGCCAGGCTGGAAAAAGAAAACATTAGATAGTAGAATACATGACAATAATCATGTACTAACCTTAAAAAATAGCGATGGTACGGACACGACTGTGTCAGCTTTGCAGCCCCGCCCCAACGCTCCAGTGTAGTTGCAAAGTTCAGTAGTTTTGATGACTCGTCACTTCACCCAGACTTGTATACCAATGAGATGATGGTCCCGGCTGAGGTCCTGGTTCTTTTTAACACTGCATTTAAAAAACATACTCATATTAAATCAAACTGTGATGGTGATTAAAATTTGATGCCGCTATCTCCATTTGGTGGGGTCTAGGATGGCCTTAGCTTCTTAAGTGTTTTATGCATGCATTTCATGTATTTTTCAGCTGAAAGCCTGATTTAACTACAATTACAAAATAACGTATGAACTAAATAGGGTCTGTTAACTTTGCAAATTAGGAAAATTGGTATTATTCAAAGTAGGCAGGTCGGACAATCATCATGGCCAAAGCATCGGCCAGTGCGGACACGACCTTTGCGGGCATTGTTACAGGTTCTTAAACTAAATATTCAGGATTACAACACAATGCATTATGACATTAATGAGAGAATTGTTGAAACTAATGCAAATTAATGTCAAAATGAAACTGCAAAACAACACGATGAACACAATGGCTCTCGGATTGCCACTCTGAGGGACATTTTGCTTTAATTTTCCCATATTTACCCCCCTAATGCCCCCTAGAGTAACCATCCCATAAAATACAGCCCTAAATGGGGTCAAGGTGCCATCCGGCAGTTATTCTTTGCAGTACAGTGTGTTTGTAAGAGTCCATTTTCAAAATCTTTGCAGGCGACTAATATTAGGTGAAGTTCTTTAAGAGAACCCAACCCTTTCAAATTTGAATAAAAACCACAATTTTCATAAATCTGATCTATTTCGAGAAAGAACATGAAGTCCTATTACACTGGTTTAAAGATTTATTGGAAAAAAAAATAATTGAAAATGTCACATATAATGGCGTTTTGAGGCAAAAATTAAGATGGAAAAAAATGTACTTGGGTACGTCTGGAAAACATGATTTTAACTCAGAATTAAGCATAAGTTTGAGTTTTAATAGGCATAGCAGATACAACATATAAAGTCAGAAGTGAAAACAATCTTCATTGGCATTCTAAATGTTACAGAATAGGTTTTTAGTCAGTTTTGAACAATTTTTTTTTTTAAGTTTCTGCATTTTTGGACGTAAAATCCATATAAATTAAGCATTTCAGATGCCATTTGACCCCAGAAAAGGGTTTGTTTACATACAATCGACAGATATGACCTCCTGTCACACAACAAAAAAAGAATTTGACCCAAAATGTCAATGCCAGATATTAATTAACAGTCTTCTGTCACACCTGAACCTGTTGGTGAGGTCAGCCGCCTGCAATCTTCAATCTGTTCCAGGTACTCTCTGCTGAGTAATCTGTGAAAATAAAAAGGTTTTCTGTGCATGTTTACTCAATATTGTGATAACTAGTGTAACTTAGATACAATAAGTGTACATATACAATAGTTTACTAAGTTTTATTTACTGCGATAAGGCTAGTCGCTATGCCGGCTTCAGATTGTCGAGCTCATGTGCGAACAGTTCAGTTCTAAGATGGGTTTGGAAGTCCCAACAAGGGTTAAACTCTTGCTTTTCCTACTGGTGTTGATAAGAATAATGCCAGGCTGGAAAAGAAAACATTAGATAGTAGAATACATGACAATAATCATGTACTAACCTTAAAAAATACCGATGGTAATGACAAGACTGTGTCAGCTTTGCAGCCCCGCCCCAACGCTCCAGTGTAGTTGCAAAGTTCAGTAGTTTTGATGACTCGTCACTTCACCCAGTCTTGTATACCAATGAGATGATGGTCCCGGCTGAGGTCCTGGTTCTTTTTAACACTGCATTTAAAAAACATACTCATATTAAACCAAACTGTGATGGTGATTAAAATTTTGATGCCGCTATCTCCATTTGGTGGGGTCTAGGATGGCCTTAGCGGCTTAAGTGTTTTATGCATGCATTTCATGTATTTTTCAGCTGAAAGCCTGATTTAACTACAATTACAAAATAACGTATGAACTAAATAGGATCTGTTAACTTTGCAAATTAGGAAAATTGGTATTATTCAAAGTAGGCAGGTAGGACAATCATCATGGCCAAACCATCGGCCAGTGCGGACACGAACTTTGCGGGCATTATTGTCAGTTACAGGTTCTTAAACTAAATATTCAGGATTACAACACAATGCATTATGACATTAATGAGAGAATTGTTGAAACTAATGCAAATTAATGTCAAAATGAAACTGCAAAACAACACGATGAACACAATGGCTCTCGGATTGCCACTCTGGGGGACATTTTGCTTTAATTTTCCCATATTTACCCCCCTAATGCCCCCTATAGTAACCATCCCATAAAATACAGCCCTAACTGGGGTCAAGGTGGCATCTGGCAGTTATTCTTTTCAGTACAGTGTGTTTGTAAGAGTCCATTTTCAAAATCTTTGCAGACGACTAATATTAGGTGAAGTTCTTAAAGGTTACGCATGCGCAAATAAATTCCTTCTTTGTTACATATAAAATATTCAAAATTTGATCTCACTTTTCACCATGACCAAGCTACTTTGCAATATATCACCATACATTGTTGGAAAGATGAGGACATAACCTTTTGAAAAAACAGCATGTCGAAAAATTCTATGAATTGTAACTCAAAATATTTACCTTAGAAAAAACACACCGGTTTTGACGGGCATGGAGGCTGCCATTTTGCGCATCAATACATGGGCCAAAAGTTATCAAGCTGGGAACCACTAGACAACAAAGTAGTGCACAAAACAGCCTTTTTTTCTTATTGCTTACATATATACCTTTAAAATGATACCAAAACATATCATTTAAACTGTATTTTACAAATTATATGCATCCTGCACTCAGTCACATGTGCTTATTATCTAACTGACAGCATGTAACGCTGATGATGTGACTACCGTTTTGGGGTAATTAGACCTTTAAGAGAACCCAACCCTTTCAAATTTGAATAAAATCCACAATTTTCATAAATCTGATCTATTTCAAGAAAGAACATGAAGTCCTATTACACTGGTTTAAAGATATTTGGAAAAAAAAATAATTGAAAATGACACATATAATGGTTTTGAGGCAAAAATTAAGATGGAAAAAAATGTACTTGGGTACGTCTGGAAACCATTATTTTAACTCAGAATTAAGCATAAGTTTGAGTTTTAATAGGCATAGCAGATACAATATATAAAGTCAGAAGTGAAAACAATCTTCATTGGCATTCTAAATGTTACAGAATAATTTTTATTCAGTTTTGAACAATTTTTTTTTTTAAGTTTTTGCATTTTTGGGCGTAAAATCCGTATAAATTAAGCATTTCAGATGCCATTTGACCCCAGAAAATGGTTTGTTTACATACAATCAACAGATTTGACCTCCTGTCACACAACAAAAAAAGAATTTGACCCCAAAATGTCAATGCCAGATATTCATTAACAGTCTTCTGTCACACCTGAACCTCTTGGTGAGGTCAGCCGCCTGCAATCTTCAATCTGTTCCAGGTACTCTCTGCTGAGTAATATGTGAAAATAAAAAGGTTTCCTGTGCATGTTTACTCAATATTGTGATAACTAGTGTAACGTAGATACAATAAGTGTACATATACAATAGTTTACTAAGTTTTATTTACTGCGATAAGGCTAGTCGCTATGCCGGCTTCAGATTGTCGAGCAAATGTGCGAACAGTTCAGTTCTAAGACGGGTTTGAGAGTCCCAACAAGGGTTAAACTCTTGCTTTTCCTACTGGTGTTGATAAGAATAATGCCAGGCTGGAAAAGAAACATTAGATAGTAGAATACATGACAATAATCATGTACTAACCTTAAACAATAGCGATGGTACGGACACGACTGTGTCAGCTTTGCAGCCCCGCCCCAACGCTCCAGTGTAGTTGCAAAGTTCAGTAGTTTTGATGACTCGTCACTTCACCCAGACTTGTATACCAATGAGATGATGGTCCCGGCTGAGGTCCTGGTTCTTTTTAACACTGCATTTAAAAAACATACTCATATTAAACCAAACTGTGATGGTGATTAAAATTTTGATGCCGCTATCTCCATTTGGTGGGGTCTAGGATGGCCTTAGCGGCTTAAGTGTTTTATGCATGCATTTCATGTATTTTTCAGCTGAAAGCCTGATTTAACTACAATTACAAATAACGTATTAACTAAATAGGATCTGTTAACTTTGCAAATTAGGAAAATTGGTATTATTCAAAGTAGGCAGGTCGGACAATCATCATGGCCAAAGCATCGGCCAGTGCGGACACGACCTTTGCGGGCATTATTGTCAGTTACAGGTTCTTAAACTAAATATTCAGGATTACAACACAATGCATTATGACATTAATGAGAGAATTGTTGAAACTAATGCAAATTAATGTCAAAATGAAACTGCAAAACAACACGATGAACACAATGGCTCTCGGATTGCCACTCTGGGGGACATTTTGCTTTAATTTTCCCATATTTACCCCCCTAATGCCCCCTAGAGCAACCATCCCATAAAATACAGCCCTAAATGGGGTCAAGGTTGCATCTGGCAGTTATTCATTTCAGTACAGTGTGTTTGTAAGAGTCCATTTTCAAAATCTTTGCAGGCGACTAATATTAGGTGAAGTTCTTTAAGAGAACCCAACCCTTTCAAATTTGAATAAAAACCACAATTTTCATAAATCTGATCTATTTCGAGAAAGAACATGAAGTCCTATTACACTGGTTTAAAGATTTATTGGAAAAAATAAATCGAAAATGTCACATATAATGGCGTTTTGTGGCAAAAATTAAGATCGAAAAAAATGTACTGGATTACGTCTTGAAAACATGATTTTAACTCAGAATTAAGCATAAGTTTGAGTTTTAATAGGCATAGCAGATACAATATATAAAGTCAGAAGTGAAAACAATCTTCATTGGCATTCTAAATGTTACAGAATAGGTTTTTAGTCAGTTTTGAACAATTTGTTTTTTTAAGTTTCTGCATTTTTGGGAGTGAAAAATCCATATAAATTAAGCATTTCAGATGCCATTTGACCCCAGAAAATGGTTTGTTTACATACAATCAACAGATTTGACCTCCTGTCACACAACAAAAAAAGAATTTGACCCAAAATGTCAAGGCCAGATATTAATTAACAGTCTTCTGTCACACCTGAACCTGTTGGTGAGGTCAGCCTCCAGCAATCTTCAATCTGTTCCAGGTACTCTCTGCTGAGTAATCTGTGAAAATAAAAAGGTTTTCTGTGCATGTTTACTCAATATTGTGATAACTAGTGTAACTTAGATACCATAAGTGTACATATACAATAGTTTACTAAGTTTTATTTACTGCGATAAGGCTAGTCGCTATGCCGGCTTCAGATTGTCGAGCTCATGTGCGAACAGTTCAGTTCTAAGATGGGTTTGAGAGTCCCAACAAGGGTTAAACTCTTGCTTTTCCTACTGGTGTTGATAAGAATAATGCCAGGCTGGAAAAAAAAACATTAGATAGTAGAATACATGACAATAATCATGTACTAACCTTAAACAATAGCGATGGTACGGACACGACTGTGTCAGCTTTGCAGCCCCGCCCCAACGCTCCAGTGTAGTTGCAAAGTTCAGTAGTTTTGATGACTCGTCACTTCACCCAGACTTGTATACCAATGAGATGATGGTCCCGGCTGAGGTCCTGGTTCTTTTTAACACTGCATTTAAAAAACATACTCATATTAAACCAAACTGTGATGGTGAATAAAATTTTGATGCCGCTATCTCCATTTGGTGGGGTCTAGGATGGCCTTAGCGGCTTAAGTGTTTTATGCATGCATTTCATGTATTTTTCAGCTGAAAGCCTGATTTAACTACAATTACAAATAACGTATTAACTAAATAGGATCTGTTAACTTTGCAAATTAGGAAAATTGGTATTATTCAAAGTAGGCAGGTCGGACAATCATCATGGCCAAAGCATCGGCCAGTGCGGACACGACCTTTGCGGGCATTATTGTCAGTTACAGGTTCTTAAACTAAATATTCAGGATTACAACACAATGCATTATGACATTAATGAGAGAATTGTTGAAACTAATGCAAATTAATGTCAAAATGAAACTGCAAAACAACACGATGAACACAATGGCTCTCGGATTGCCACTCTGGGGGACATTTTGCTTTAATTTTCCCATATTTACCCCCCTAATGCCCCCTAGAGTAACCATCCCATAAAATACAGCCCTAAATGGGGTCAAGGTGGAATCTGGCAGTTATTCTTTTCAGTACAGAGTGTTTGTAAGAGTCCATTTTCAAAATCTTTGCAGACGACTAATATTAGGTGAAGTTCTTAAAGGTTACGCATGCGCAAATAAATTCCCTCTTTGTTACATATAAAATATTCAAAATTTGATCTCACTTTTCACCATGACCAAGCTACTTTCCAATATATCACCATACATTGTTGGAAAGATGAGGACATAACCTTTTGAAAAAACAGCATGTCGAAAAATTATATGAATTGTAACTCAAAATATTTACCTTAGAAAAAACACACCGGTTTTGACGGGCATGGAGGCTGCCATTTTGCGCATCAATACATGGGCCAAAAGTTATCAAGCTGGGAACCACTAGACAACAAAGTAGTGCACAAAACAGCCTTTTTTCTTATTGCTTACATATATACCTTTAAAATGATACCAAAACAGATCATTTAAACTGTATTTTACAAATTATATGCATCCTGCATTCAGTCACAGTGCTTATTATCTAACTGACAGCATGTAACGCTGATGATGTGACTTCCGTTTTGGGGTAATTAGACCTTTAAGAGAACCCAACCCTTTCAAATTTGAATAAAAACCACAATTTTCATAAATCTGATCTATTTCGAGAAAGAACATGAAATCCTATTACACTGGTTTAAAGATATTTGGAAAAAAAATAATTTGAAAATGTCACATATAATGGTTTTGAGTCAAAAATTAAGATGGAAAAAAATGTACTTGGGTACGTCTGGAAAACATGATTTTAACTCAGAATTAAGCATAAGTTTGAGTTTTAATAGGCATAGCAGATACAATATATAAAGTCAGAAGTGAAAACAATCTTCATTGGCATTCTAAATGTTACAGAATAGGTTTTTAGTCAGTTTTGAACAAATTTTGTTTTTAAGTTTGTGCATTTTTGGGGGTAAAATCCATATAAATTAAGCATTTCAGATGGCATTTGACCCCAGAAAAGGGTTTGTTTACATACAATCAACAGATTTGACCTCCTGTCACACAACAAAAAAAGAATTTGACCCCAAAATGTCAATGCCAGATATTAATTAACAGTCTTCTGTCACACCTGAACCTGTTGGTGAGGTCAGCCGCCTGCAATCTTCAATCTGTTCCAGGTACTCTCTGCTGAGTAATCTGTGAAAATAAAAAGGTTTCCTGTGCATGTTTACTCAATATTGTGATAACTAGTGTAACTTAGATACAATAAGTGTACATATACAATAGTTTACTAAGTTTTATTTACTGCGATAAGGCTAGTCGCTATGCCGGCTTCAGATTGTCGAGCTCATGTGCGAACAGTTCAGTTCTAAGATGGGTTTGAGAGTCCCAACAAGGGTTAAACTCTTGCTTTTCCTACTGGTGTTGATAAGAATAATGCAAGGCTGGAAAAGAAAACATTAGATAGTAGAATACATGACAATAATCATGTACTAACCTTAAAAAATAGCGATGGTACGGACACGACTGTGTCAGCTTTGCAGCCCCGCCCCAACGCTCCAGTGTAGTTGCAAAGTTCAATAGTTTTGATGACTCGTCACTTCACCCAGACTTGTATACCAATGAGATGTTGGTCAGGGCTGGGGTCCTGGTTCTTTTTAACACTGCATTTAAAAAACATACTCATATTAAACCAAACTGTGATGGTGATTAAAATTTTGATGCCGCTATCTCCATTTGGTGGGGTCTAGGATGGCCTTAGCGGCTTAAGTGTTTTATGCATGCATTTCATGTATTTTTCAGCTGAAAGCCTGATTTAACTACAATTACAAAATAACGTATGAACTAAATAGGATCTGTTAACTTTGCAAATTAGGAAAATTGGTATTATTCAAAGTAGGCAGGTCGGACAATCATCATGGCCAAAGCATCGGCCAGTGCGGACACGACCTTTGCGGGCATTATTGTCAGTTACAGGTTCTTAAACTAAATATTCAGGATTACAACACAATGCATTATGACATTAATGAGAGAATTGTTGAAACTAATGCAAATTAATGTCAAAATGAAACTGCAAAACAACACGATGAACACAAAGCTCTCGGATTGCCACTCTGGGGGACATTTTGCTTTAATTTTCCCATATTTACCCCCCTAATGCCCCCTAGAGCAACCATCCCATAAAATACAGCCCTAAATGGGGTCAAGGTTGCATCTGGCAGTTATTCATTTCAGTACAGTGTGTTTGTAAGAGTCCATTTTCAAAATCTTTGCAGGCGACTAATATTAGGTGAAGTTCTTTAAGAGAACCCAACCCTTTCAAATTTGAATAAAAACCACAATTTTCATAAATCTGATCTATTTCGAGAAAGAACATGAAGTCCTATTACACTGGTTTAAAGATTTATTGGAAAAAAAAAATTGAAAATGTCACATATAATGGCGTTTTGAGGCAAAAATTAAGATGGAAAAAAATGTACTTGGGTACGTCTGGAAAACATGATTTTAACTCAGAATTAAGCATAAGTTTGAGTTTTAATAGGCATAGCAGATACAATATATAAAGTCAGAAGTGAAAACAATCTTCATTGGCATTCTATATGTTACAGAATAGGTTTTTAGTCAGTTTTGAACAATTTTGTTTTTTTAAGTTTCTGCATTTTTGGGGGTAAAATCCATATAAATTAAGCATTTCAGATGGCATTTGACCCCAGAAAAGGGTTTGTTTACATACAATCAACAGATTTGACCTCCTGTCACACAACAAAAAAAGAATTTGACCCAAAATATCAATGCCAGATATTAATTAACAATCTTCTGTCACACCTGAACCTGTTGGTGAGGTCAGCCGCCTGCAATCTTCAATCTGTTCCAGGAACTCTCTGCTAAGTAATCTGTGAAAATAAAAAGGTTTTCTGTGCATGTTTACTCAATATTGTGATAACTAGTGTAACTTAGATACAATAAGTGTACATATACAATAGTTTACTAAGTTTTATTTACTGCGATAAGGCTAGTCGCTATGCCGGCTTCAGATTGTCGAGCTCATGTGCGAACAGTTCAGTTCTAAGACGGGTTTGAGAGTCCCAACAAGGGTTAAACTCTTGCTTTTCCTACTGGTGTTGATAAGAATAATGCCAGGCTGGAAAAAGAAAACATTAGATAGTAGAATACATGACAATAATCATGTACTAACCTTAAAAAATAGCGATGGTACGGACACGACTGTGTCAGCTTTGCAGCCCCGCCCCAACGCTCCAGTGTAGTTGCAAAGTTCAGTAGTTTTGATGACTCGTCACTTCACCCAGACCTGTATACCATTGAGATGATGGTTCCGGCTGAAGTCCTAGTTCTTTTTAACACTGCATTTAAAAAACATACTCATATTAAACCAAAATGTGATGGTGATTAAAATTTTGATGCCGCTATCTCCATTTGGTGGGGTCTAGGATGGCCTTAGCGGCTTAAGTGTTTTATGCATGCATTTCATGTATTTTTCAGCTGAAAGCCTGATTTAACTACAATTACAAGATAACGTATGAACTAAATAGGATCTGTTAACTTAGCACATTAGGAAAATTGGTATTATTCAAAGTAGGCAGGTCGGACAATCATCATGGCCAAAGCATCGGCCAGTGCGGACACGACCTTTGCGGGCATTATTGTCAGTTACAGGTTCTTAAACTAAATATTCAGGATTACAACACAATGCATTATGACATTAATGAGAGAATTGTTGAAACTAATGCAAATTAATGTCAAAATGAAACTGCAAAACAACACGATGAACACAATGGCTCTCGGATTGCCACTCTGGGGGACATTTTGCTTTAATTTTCCCATATTTACCCCCCTAATGCCCCCTATAGTAACCATCCCATAAAATACAGCCCTAAATGGGGTCAAGGTGGCATCTGGCAGTTATTCATTTCAGTACAGTGTGTTTGTAAGAGTCCATTTTCAAAATCTTTGAAGGCGACTAATATTAGGTGAAGTTCTTTAAGAGAACCCAACCCTTTCAAATTTGAATAAAAACCACAATTTTCATAAATCTGATCTATTTCGAGAAAGAACATGAAGTCCTATTACACTGGTTTAAAGATTTATTGGAAAAAAAAAATTGAAAATGTCACATATAATGGCGTTTTGAGGCAAAAATTAAGATCGAAAAAAATGTACTGGATTACGTCTGGAAAACATGATTTTAACTCAGAATTAAGCATAAGTTTGAGTTTTAATAGGCATAGCAGATACAATATATAAAGTCAGAAGTGAAAACAATCTTCATTGGCATTCTAAATGTTACAGAATAGGTGTTTAGTCAGTTTTGAACAATTTTTGGTTTTAAGTTTCTGTATTTTTGGGGGTAAAATCCATATAAATTAAGCATTACAGGTGCTATTTGAGCCCAGAAAAGGGTTTGTTTACATACAATCAACAGACTTGACCTCCTGTCACACAACAAAAAAAGAATTTGACCCAAAATGTCAATGCCAGATATTAATTAACAGTCTTCTGTCACACCTGAACCTGTTGGTGAGGTCAGCCGCCTGCAATCTTCAATCTGTTCCAGGTCCTCTCTGCTAAGTAATCTGTGAAAATAAAAAGGTTTTCTGTGCATGTTTACTCAATATTGTGATAACTAGTGTAACTTAGATACAATAAGTGTACATATACAATAGTTTACTAAGTTTTATTTACTGCGATAAGGCTAGTCGCTATGCCGGCTTCAGATTGTCGAGCTCATGTGCGAACAGTTCAGTTCTAAGACGGGTTTGAGAGTCCCAACAAGGGTTAAACTCTTGCTTTTCCTACTGGTGTTGATAAGAATAATGCCAGGCTGGAAAAAGAAAACATTAGATAGTAGAATACATGACAATAATCATGTACTAACCTTAAAAAATAGCGATGGTACGGACACGACTGTGTCAGCTTTGCAGCCCCGCCCCAACGCTCCAGTGTAGTTGCAAAGTTCAGTAGTTTTGATGACTCCTCACTTCACCCAGACCTGTATACCATTGAGATGATGGTTCCGGCTGAAGTCCTAGTTCTTTTTAACACTGCATTTAAAAAACATACTCATATTAAACCAAAATGTGATGGTGATTAAAATTTTGATGCCGCTATCTCCATTTGGTGGGGTCTAGGATGGCCTTAGCGGCTTAAGTGTTTTATGCATGCATTTCATGTATTTTTCAGCTGAAAGCCTGATTTAACTACAATTACAAGATAACGTATGAACTAAATAGGATCTGTTAACTTAGCACATTAGGAAAATTGGTATTATTCAAAGTAGGCAGGTCGGACAATCATCATGGCCAAAGCATCGGCCAGTGCGGACACGACCTTTGCGGGCATTATTGTCAGTTACAGGTTCTTAAACTAAATATTCAGGATTACAACACAATGCATTATGACATTAATGAGAGAATTGTTGAAACTAATGCAAATTAATGTCAAAATGAAACTGCAAAACAACACGATGAACACAATGGCTCTCGGATTGCCACTCTGGGGGACATTTTGCTTTAATTTTCCCATATTTACCCCCCTAATGCCCCCTAGAGTAACCATCCCATAAAATACAGCCCTAACTGGGGTCAAGGTGGCATCTGGCAGTTATTCTTTTCAGTACAGTGTGTTTGTAAATGTCCATTTTCAAAATCTTTGCAGACGACTAATATTAGGTGAAGTTCTTAAAGATTACGCATGCGCAAATAAATTCCTTCTTTGTTACATATAAAATATTCAAAATTTGATCTCCCTTTTCACCGTGACCAAGCTACTTTCCAATATATCACCATACATTGTTGGAAAGATGAGGACATAACCTTTTGACAAAACAGCATGTCGAAAAATTCTATGCGTTGTAACTCAAAATATTTACCTTAGAAAAAACACACCGGTTTTGACGGGCATGGAGTCTGCCATTTTGCGCATCAATACATGGGCCAAAACTTATCAAGCTGGGAACCACTAGACAACAAAGTAGTGCACAAAACAGCCTTTTTTCTTATTGCTTACATATATACCTTTAAAATGATACCAAAACATATCATTTAAACTGTATTTTACAAATTATATGCATCCTGCACTCAGTCACATGTGCTTATTATCTAACAGACAGCATGTAACGCTGATGATGTGACTTCCGTTTTGGGGTAATTAGACCTTTAAGAGAACCCAACCCTTTCAAATTTGAATAAAAAGCACAATTTTCATAAATCTGATCTATTTCGAGAAAGAACATGAAGTCCTATTACACTGGTTTAAAGATATTTGGAAAAAAAAATAATTGAAAATGTCACATATAAAGGCTTTGAGGCAAAAATTAAGATCGAAAAAAATGTACTTGGGTACGTCTGGAAACCATGATTTTAACTCAGAATTAAGCATAAGTTTGAGTTTTAATAGGCATAGCAGATACAATATATAAAGTCAGAAGTGAAAACAATCTTCATTGGCATTCTAAATGTTACAGAATAGGATTTCAGTCAGTTTTGAACAAATTTTGTTTTTAAGTTTCTGTATTTTTGGGGGTAAAATCCATATAAATTAAGCATTTCAGATGCCATTTGACCCCAGAAAAGGGTTTGTTATATACAATCAACAGATTTGACCTCCTGTCACACAACAAAAAAAGAATTTGACCCCAAAATGTCAATGCCAGATATTCATTAACAGTCTTCTGTCACACCTGAACCTCTTGGTGAGGTCAGCCGCCTGCATCTTCAATCTGTTCCAGGTACTCTCTGCTGAGTAATCTGTGAAAATAAAAAGGTTTCCTGTGCATGTTTACTCAATATTGTGATAACTAGTGTAACTTAGATACAATAAGTGTACATATACAATAGTTTACTAAGTTTTATTTACTGCGATAAGGCTAGTCGCTATGCCGGCTTCAGATTGTCGAGCAAATGTGCGAACAGTTCAGTTCTAAGATGGGTTTGAGAGTCCCAACAAGGGTTAAACTCTTGCTTTTCCTACTGGTGTTGATAAGAATAATGCCAGGCTGGAAAAGAAAACATTAGATAGTAGAATACATGACAATAATCATGTACTAACCTTAAAAAATAGCGATGGTACGGACACGACTGTGTCAGCTTTGCAGCCCCGCCCCAACGCTCCAGTGTAGTTGCAAAGTTCAGTAGTTTTGATGACTCGTCACTTCACCCAGACTTGTATACCAATGAGATGATGGTCCCGGCTGAGGTCCTGGTTCTTTTTAACACTGCATTTAAAAAACATACTCATATTAAAACAAACTGTGATGGTGATTAAAATTTTGATGCCGCTATCTCCATTTGGTGGGGTCTAGGATGGCCTTAGCGGCTTAAGTGTTTTATGAATGCATTTCATGTATTTTTCAGCTGAAAGCCTGATTTAACTACAATTACAAAATAACGTATGAACTAAATAGGATCTGTTAACTTTGCAAATTAGGAAAATTGGTATTATTCAAAGTAGGCAGGTCGGACAATCATCATGGCCAAAGCATCGGCCAGTGCGGACACGACCTTTGCGGGCATTATTGTCAGTTACAGGTTCTTAAACTAAATATTCAGGATTACAACACAATGCATAATGACATTAATGAGAGAATTGTTGAAACTAATGCAAATTAATGTCAAAATGAAACTGCTAAACAACACGATGAACACAATGGCTCTCGGATTGCCACTCTGGGGGACATTTTGCTTTAATTTTCCCATATTTACCCCCCTAATGCCCCCTAGAGCAACCATCCCATAAAATACAGCCCTAAATGGGGTCAAGGTGGCATCTGGCAGTTATTCATTTCAGTACAGTGTGTTTGTAAGAGTCCATTTTCAAAATCTTTGCAGGCGACTAATATTAGGTGAAGTTCTTTAAGAGAACCCAACCCTTTCAAATTTGAATAAAAACCACAATTTTCATAAATCTGATCTATTTCGAGAAAGAACATGAAGTCCTATTACACTGGTTTAAAGATTTATTGGAAAAAAAATAATTGAAAATGTCACATATAATGGCGTTTTGAGGCAAAAATTAAGATGGAAAAAAATGTACTTGGGTACGTCTGGAAAACATGATTTTAACTCAGAATTAAGCATAAGTTTGAGTTTTAATAGGCATAGCAGATACAATATATAAAGTCAGAAGTGAAAACAATCTTCATTGGCATTCTAAATGTTACAGAATAGGTTTTTAGTCAGTTTTGAACAATTTTGTTTTTTTAAGTTTCTGCATTTTTGAGGGTAAATAATCCATATAAATTAAGCATTTCAGATGCCATTTGACCCCAGAAAAGGGTTTGTTTACATACAATCAACAGATTTGACCTCCTGTCACACAACAAAAAAAGAATTTGACCCAAAATGTCAATGCCAGATATTAATTAACAGTCTTCTGTCACACCTGAACCTGTTGGTGAGGTCAGCCGCCTGCAATCTTCAATCTGTTCCAGGTACTCTCTGCTGAGTAATCTGTGAAAATAAAAAGGTTTTCTGTGCATGTTTACTCAATATTGTGATAACTAGTGTAACTTAGATACAATAAGTGTACATATACAATAGTTTACTAAGTTTTATTTACTGCGATAAGGCTAGCCGCTATGCCGGCTTCAGATTGTCGAGCTCATGTGCGAACAGTTCAGTTCTAAGATGGGTTTGAGAGTCCCAACAAGGGTTAAACTCTTGCTTTTCCTACTGGTGTTGATAAGAATAATGCCAGGCTGGAAAAGAAAACATTAGATAGTAGAATACATGACAATAATCATGTACTAACCTTAAAAAATAGCGATGGTACGGACACGACTGTGTCAGCTTTGCAGCCCCGCCCCAACGCTCCAGTGTAGTTGCAAAGTTCAGTAGTTTTGATGACTCGTCACTTCACCCAGACTTGTATACCAATGAGATGATGGTCCCGGCTGAGGTCCTGGTTCTTTTTAACACTGCATTTAAAAAACATACTAATATTAAACCAAAATGTGATGGTGATTAAAATTTTGATGCCGCTATCTCCATTTGGTGGAGTCTAGGATGGCCTTAGCGGCTTAAGTGTTTTATGCGTACATTTCATGTATTTTTCAGCTGAAAGCCTGATTTAACTACAATTACAAAATAACGTATGAACTAAATAGGATCTGTTAACTTTGCAAATTAGGAAAATTGGAATTATTCAAAGTAGGCAGGTCGGACAATCATCATGGCCAAAGCATCGGCCAGTGCGGACACGACCTTTGCGGGCATTATTGTCAGTTACAGGTTCTTAAACTAAATATTCAGGATTACAACACAATGCATTATGACATTAATGAGAGAATTGTTGAAACTAATGCAAATTAATGTCAAAATGAAACTGCAAAACAACACGATGAACACAATGGCTCTCGGATTGCCACTCTGGGGGACATTTTGCTTTAATTTTCCCATATTTACCCCCCTAATGCCCCCTAGAGTAACCATCCCATAAAATACAGCCCTAACTGGGGTCAAGGTGGCATCTGGCAGTTATTCTTTTCAGTACAGTATGTTTGTAAATGTCCATTTTCAAAATCTTTGCAGACGACTAATATTAGGTGAAGTTCTTAAAGATTACGCATTCGCAAATAAATTCCTTCTTTGTTACATATAAAATATTCAAAATTTGATCTCCCTTTTCACCGTGACCAAGCTACTTTCCAATATATCACCATACATTGTTGGAAAGATGAGGACATAACCTTTTGAAAAAACAGCATGTCGAAAAATTCTATGCGTTGTAACTCAAAATATTTACCTTAGAAAAAACACACCGGTTTTGACGGGCATGGAGGCTGCCATTTTGCGCATCAATACATGGGCCAAAACTTATCAAGCTGGGAACCACTAGACAACAAAGTAGTGCACAAAACAGCCTTTTTTCTTATTGCTTACATATATACCTTTAAAATGATACCAAAACATATCATTTAAACTGTATTTTACGAATTATATGCATCCTGCACTCAGTCACAAGTGCTTATTATCTAACTGACAGCATGTAACGCTGATGATGTGACTTCCGTTTTGGGGTAATTAGACCTTTAAGAGAACCCAACCCTTTCAAATTTGAATAAAAACCACAATTTTCATAAATCTGATCTATTTCGAGAAAGAACATGAAGTCCTATTACACTGGTTTAAAGATATTTGGAAAAAAAAATAATTGAAAATGTCACATATAATGGTTTTGAGGCAAAAATTAAGATGGAAAAAAATGTACTTGGGTACGTCTGGAAACCATGATTTTAACTCAGAATTAAGCATAAGTTTGAGTTTTAATAGGCATAGCAGATACAATATATAAAGTCAGAAGTGAAAACAATCTGCATTGGCATTCTAAATGTTACAGAATAGGTTTTCAGTCAGTTTTGAACAAATTTTGTTTTTAAGTTTCTGCATTTTTGGGGGTAAAATCCATATAAATTAAGCATTTCAGATGCCATTTGACCCCAGAAAAGGGTTTGTTTACATACAATCAACAGATTTGACCTCCTGTCACACAACAAAAAAAGAATTTGACCCCAAAATGTCAATGCCAGATATTCATTAACAGTCTTCTGTCACACCTGAACCTCTTGGTGAGGTCAGCCGACTGCAATCTTCAATCTGTTCCAGGTACTCTCTGCTGAGTAATCTGTGAAAATAAAAAGGTTTCCTGTGCATGTTTACTCAATATTGTGATAACTAGTGTAACTTAGATACAATAAGTGTACATATACAATAGTTTACTAAGTTTTATTTACTGCGATAAGGCTAGTCGCTATGCCGGCTTCAGATTGTCGAGCTCATGTGCGAACAGTTCAGTTCTAAGATGGGTTTGAGAGTCCCAACAAGGGTTAAACTCTTGCTTTTCCTACTGGTGTTGATAAGAATAATGCCAGGCTGGAAAAGAAAACATTAGATAGTAGAATACATGACAATAATCATGTACTAACCTTAAAAAATAGCGATGGTACGGACACGACTGTGTCAGCTTTGCAGCCCCGCATCAACGCTCCAGTGTAGTTGCAAAGTTCAGTAGTTTTGATGACTCGTCACTTCACCCAGACTTGTATACCAATGAGATGATGGTCCCGGCTGAGGTCCTGGTTCTTTTTAACACTGCATTTAAAAAACATACTCATATTAAACCAAACAGTGATGGTGATTAAAATTTTGATGCCACTATCTCCATTTGGTGGGGTCTAGGATGGCCTTAGCGGGCTTAAGTGTTTTATGAATGCATTTCGTGTATTTTTCAGCTGAAAGCCTGATTTAACTACAATTACAAAATAACGTATGAACTAAATAGGATCTGTTAACTTTGCAAATTATAAAAATTGGTATTATTCAAAGTAGGCAGGTCGGACAATCATCATGGCCAAAGCATCGGCCAGTGCGGACACGACCTTTGCGGGCATTATTGTCAGTTACAGGTTCTTAAACTAAATATTCAGGATTACAACACAATGCATTATGACATTTATGAGAGAATTGTTGAAACTAATGCAAATTAATGTCAAAATGAAACTGCAAAACAACACGATGAACACAATGGCTCTCGGATTGCCACTCTGGGGGACATTTAGCTTTAATTTTCCCATATTTACCCCCCTAATGCCCCCTAGAGCAACCATCCCATAAAATACAGCCCTAAATGGGGTCAAGGTGGCATCTGGCAGTTATTCATTTCAGTACAGTGTGTTTGTAAGAGTCCATTTTCAAAATCTTTGCAGACGACTAATATTAGGTGAAGTTCTTTAAGAGAACCCAACCCTTTCAAATTTGAATAAAAACCACAATTTTCATAAATCTGATCTATTTCGAGAAAGAACATGAAGTCCTACTACACTGGTTTAAAGATTTATTGGAAAAACAAAAATTGAAAATGTCACATATAATGGCGTTTTGAGGCAAAAATTAAGATGGAAAAAAATGTACTTGGGTACGTCTGGAAAACCTGATTTTAACACAGAATTAAGCATAAGTTTGAGTTTTAATAGGCATAGCAGATACAATATATAAAGTCAGAAGTGAAAACAATCTTCATTGGCATTCTAAATGTTTCAGAATAGGTTTTTAGTCAGTTTTGAAGATTTTTTTTTTTTAAGTTTCTGCATTTTTGGGGGTAAAATCCATATAAATTAAGCAATTCAGATGCCATTTGACCTCAGAAAAGGGTTTGTTTACATACAATCAACAGATATGACCTCCTGTCACACAACAAAAAAAGAATTTGACCCAAATTATCAATGCCAGATATTAATTAACAGTCTTCTGTCACACCTGAACCTGCTGGTGAGGTCAGCCGCCTGCAATCTTCAATCTGTTCCAGGTACTCTCTGCTAAGTAATCTGTGAAAATAAAAAGGTTTTCTGTGCATGTTTACTCAATATTGTGATAACTAGTGTAACTTAGATACAATAAGTGTACATATACAATAGTTTACTAAGTTTATTTACTGCGATAAGGCTAGTCGCTATGCCGGCTTCAGATTGTCGAGCTCATGTGCGAACAGTTCAGTTCTAAGACGGGTTTGAGAGTCCCAACAATGGTTAAACTCTTGCTTTTCCTACTGGTGTTGATAAGAATAATGCCAGGCTGGAAAAGAAAACATTAGATAGTAGAATACATGACAATAATCATGTACTAACCTTAAAAAATAGCGATGGTACGGACACGACTGTGTCAGCTTTGCAGCCCCGCCCCAACGCTCCAGTGTAGTTGCAAAGTTCAGTAGTTTTGATGACTCGTCACTTCACCCAGACTTGTATACCAATGAGATGATGGTCCCGGCTGAGGTCCTGGTTCTTTTTAACACTGCATTTAAAAAACATACTAATATTAAACCAAAATGTGATGGTGATTAAAATTTTGATGCCGCTATCTCCATTTGGTGGAGTCTAGGATGGCCTTAGCGGCTTAAGTGTTTTATGCGTACATTTCATGTATTTTTCAGCTGAAAGCCTGATTTAACTACAATTACAAAATAACGTATGAACTAAATAGGATCTGTTAACTTTGCAAATTAGGAAAATTGGAATTATTCAAAGTAGGCAGGTCGGACAATCATCATGGCCAAAGCATCGGCCAGTGCGGACACGACCTTTGCGGGCATTATTGTCAGTTACAGGTTCTTAAACTAAATATTCAGGATTACAACACAATGCATTATGACATTAATGAGAGAATTGTTGAAACTAATGCAAATTAATGTCAAAATGAAACTGCAAAACAACACGATGAACACAATGGCTCTCGGATTGCCACTCTGGGGGACATTTTGCTTTAATTTTCCCATATTTACCCCCCTAATGCCCCCTAGAGTAACCATCCCATAAAATACAGCCCTAACTGGGGTCAAGGTGGCATCTGGCAGTTATTCTTTTCAGTACAGTATGTTTGTAAATGTCCATTTTCAAAATCTTTGCAGACGACTAATATTAGGTGAAGTTCTTAAAGATTACGCATTCGCAAATAAATTCCTTCTTTGTTACATATAAAATATTCAAAATTTGATCTCCCTTTTCACCGTGACCAAGCTACTTTCCAATATATCACCATACATTGTTGGAAAGATGAGGACATAACCTTTTGAAAAAACAGCATGTCGAAAAATTCTATGCGTTGTAACTCAAAATATTTACCTTAGAAAAAACACACCGGTTTTGACGGGCATGGAGGCTGCCATTTTGCGCATCAATACATGGGCCAAAACTTATCAAGCTGGGAACCACTAGACAACAAAGTAGTGCACAAAACAGCCTTTTTTCTTATTGCTTACATATATACCTTTAAAATGATACCAAAACATATCATTTAAACTGTATTTTACGAATTATATGCATCCTGCACTCAGTCACAAGTGCTTATTATCTAACTGACAGCATGTAACGCTGATGATGTGACTTCCGTTTTGGGGTAATTAGACCTTTAAGAGAACCCAACCCTTTCAAATTTGAATAAAAACCACAATTTTCATAAATCTGATCTATTTCGAGAAAGAACATGAAGTCCTATTACACTGGTTTAAAGATATTTGGAAAAAAAAATAATTGAAAATGTCACATATAATGGTTTTGAGGCAAAAATTAAGATGGAAAAAAATGTACTTGGGTACGTCTGGAAACCATGATTTTAACTCAGAATTAAGCATAAGTTTGAGTTTTAATAGGCATAGCAGATACAATATATAAAGTCAGAAGTGAAAACAATCTGCATTGGCATTCTAAATGTTACAGAATAGGTTTTCAGTCAGTTTTGAACAAATTTTGTTTTTAAGTTTCTGCATTTTTGGGGGTAAAATCCATATAAATTAAGCATTTCAGATGCCATTTGACCCCAGAAAAGGGTTTGTTTACATACAATCAACAGATTTGACCTCCTGTCACACAACAAAAAAAGAATTTGACCCCAAAATGTCAATGCCAGATATTCATTAACAGTCTTCTGTCACACCTGAACCTCTTGGTGAGGTCAGCCGACTGCAATCTTCAATCTGTTCCAGGTACTCTCTGCTGAGTAATCTGTGAAAATAAAAAGGTTTCCTGTGCATGTTTACTCAATATTGTGATAACTAGTGTAACTTAGATACAATAAGTGTACATATACAATAGTTTACTAAGTTTTATTTACTGCGATAAGGCTAGTCGCTATGCCGGCTTCAGATTGTCGAGCTCATGTGCGAACAGTTCAGTTCTAAGATGGGTTTGAGAGTCCCAACAAGGGTTAAACTCTTGCTTTTCCTACTGGTGTTGATAAGAATAATGCCAGGCTGGAAAAGAAAACATTAGATAGTAGAATACATGACAATAATCATGTACTAACCTTAAAAAATAGCGATGGTACGGACACGACTGTGTCAGCTTTGCAGCCCCGCATCAACGCTCCAGTGTAGTTGCAAAGTTCAGTAGTTTTGATGACTCGTCACTTCACCCAGACTTGTATACCAATGAGATGATGGTCCCGGCTGAGGTCCTGGTTCTTTTTAACACTGCATTTAAAAAACATACTCATATTAAACCAAACAGTGATGGTGATTAAAATTTTGATGCCACTATCTCCATTTGGTGGGGTCTAGGATGGCCTTAGCGGGCTTAAGTGTTTTATGAATGCATTTCGTGTATTTTTCAGCTGAAAGCCTGATTTAACTACAATTACAAAATAACGTATGAACTAAATAGGATCTGTTAACTTTGCAAATTATAAAAATTGGTATTATTCAAAGTAGGCAGGTCGGACAATCATCATGGCCAAAGCATCGGCCAGTGCGGACACGACCTTTGCGGGCATTATTGTCAGTTACAGGTTCTTAAACTAAATATTCAGGATTACAACACAATGCATTATGACATTTATGAGAGAATTGTTGAAACTAATGCAAATTAATGTCAAAATGAAACTGCAAAACAACACGATGAACACAATGGCTCTCGGATTGCCACTCTGGGGGACATTTAGCTTTAATTTTCCCATATTTACCCCCCTAATGCCCCCTAGAGCAACCATCCCATAAAATACAGCCCTAAATGGGGTCAAGGTGGCATCTGGCAGTTATTCATTTCAGTACAGTGTGTTTGTAAGAGTCCATTTTCAAAATCTTTGCAGACGACTAATATTAGGTGAAGTTCTTTAAGAGAACCCAACCCTTTCAAATTTGAATAAAAACCACAATTTTCATAAATCTGATCTATTTCGAGAAAGAACATGAAGTCCTACTACACTGGTTTAAAGATTTATTGGAAAAACAAAAATTGAAAATGTCACATATAATGGCGTTTTGAGGCAAAAATTAAGATGGAAAAAAATGTACTTGGGTACGTCTGGAAAACCTGATTTTAACACAGAATTAAGCATAAGTTTGAGTTTTAATAGGCATAGCAGATACAATATATAAAGTCAGAAGTGAAAACAATCTTCATTGGCATTCTAAATGTTTCAGAATAGGTTTTTAGTCAGTTTTGAAGATTTTTTTTTTTTAAGTTTCTGCATTTTTGGGGGTAAAATCCATATAAATTAAGCAATTCAGATGCCATTTGACCTCAGAAAAGGGTTTGTTTACATACAATCAACAGATATGACCTCCTGTCACACAACAAAAAAAGAATTTGACCCAAATTATCAATGCCAGATATTAATTAACAGTCTTCTGTCACACCTGAACCTGCTGGTGAGGTCAGCCGCCTGCAATCTTCAATCTGTTCCAGGTACTCTCTGCTAAGTAATCTGTGAAAATAAAAAGGTTTTCTGTGCATGTTTACTCAATATTGTGATAACTAGTGTAACTTAGATACAATAAGTGTACATATAGAATAGTTTACTAAGTTTATTTACTGCGATAAGGCTAGTCGCTATGCCGGCTTCAGATTGTCGAGCTCATGTGCGAACAGTTCAGTTCTAAGACGGGTTTGAGAGTCCCAACAATGGTTAAACTCTTGCTTTTCCTACTGGTGTTGATAAGAATAATGCCAGGCTGGAAAAGAAAACATTAGATAGTAGAATACATGACAATAATCATGTACTAACCTTAAAAAATAGCGATGGTACGGACACGACTGTGTCAGCTTTGCAGCCCCGCCCCAACGCTCCAGTGTAGTTGCAAAGTTCAGTAGTTTTGATGACTCGTCACTTCACCCAGACTTGTATACCAATGAGATGATGGTTCCGGCTGAGGTCCTGGTTCTTTTTAACACTGCATTTAAAAAACATACTAATATTAAACCAAAATGTGATGGTGATTAAAATTTTGATGCCGCTATCTCCATTTGGTGGGGTCTAGGATGGCCTTAGCGGCTTAAGTGTTTTATGCATGCATTTCATGTATTTTTCAGCTGAAAGCCTGATTTAACTACAATTACAAAATAACGTATGAACTAAATAGGATCTGTTAACCTTGCAAATTAGGAAAATTGGTATTATTCAAAGTAGGCAGGTCGGACAATCATCATGGCCAAAGCATCGGCCAGTGCGGACACGACCTTTGCGGGCATTATTGTCAGTTACAGGTTCTTAAACTAAATATTCAGGATTACAACACAATGCATTATGACATTAATGAGAGAATTGTTGAAACTAATGCAAATTAATGTCAAAATGAAACTGCAAAACAACACGATGAACACAATGGCACTCGGATTGCCACTCTGGGGGACATTTTGCTTTAATTTTCCCATATTTGCCCCCCTAATTCCCCCTAGAGCAACCATCCCATAAACTACAGCCCTAAATGGGGTCAAGGTGGCATCTGGCAGTTATCCTTTTCAGTACAGTGTGTTTGTAAGAGTCCATTTTCAAAATCTTTGCAGACGACTAATATTAGGTGAAGTTCTTAAAGGTTACGCATGCGCAAATAAATTCCTTCTTTGTTACATATAAAGTATTCAAAATTTGATCTCACTTTTCACCATGACCAAGCTACTTTCCAATATATCACCATACATTGTTGGAAAGATGAGGACATAACCTTTTGAAAAAACAGCATGTCAAAAAATTCTATGCGTTGTAAATCAAAATATTTACCTTAGAAAAACACACCGGTTTTGACGGGCATGGAGGCTGCCATTTTGCGCATGAATACATGGGCCAAAAGTTATGAAGCTGGGAACCACCAGACAACAAAGTAGTGCACAAAACAGCCTTTTTACTTATTGCTTACATATATACCTTTAAAATGATACCAAAACAGATCATTTAAACTGTATTTTACGAATTATATGCATCCTGCACTGAGTCACATGTGCTTATTATCTAACTGACAGCATGCAACCCTAGGATGTGTCTTCCGTTTTTGGGTAATTAGACCTAGAAAACTAAGTATGCACTGAATCGAGCACAGTCAGAGTGACAATAACACAAAACAGCGGGTGTCTTTTTCGCTAACAAAGGCCAGACAAAATTAATCACGAGGCAATTAAGATCGTTATCAATTAGGGCGAGTGGCGGCTTTTGCCTTTGAAAAGGGCAACGTGGTGCTTCAAAAAAAAGGGCGTGGCGCCGCGCCGCGCAAAAAGGGCCTGGATAAAACACTAATAGGTTAGCTATGTGACGTAATGGAATCGTCGCAATTTTTGGAAAATAACTTCTGACGTAGTTCACAAAGAATCTTCAATCTTTAAAATACAAACACGTTTCAATGTGTTAGAAATCATGAAAAAAATGTTTTCGACGGAAGTGTAAGCAAGAGAATCAGGGATCTCACTAGGATTTTAAAATAGGAGTCCTGGGACTCTTTCCCCCTAAAAAGTAGGAGTCCCAAATAGAAAAAAAGAGTTAAAGTTAAGTATGTGACGCGCGAGAGTGAATGGAATTTTTACAATTTATACAATATATGACAGTTATAAATAAAATAATAATAATAATGTTATTTTTATTATTATTTGGTTATGTAATTATAACAATATTTTTGTACCAATAATTGATTTTAAAACAGGTAAATTCTGGACAATAAGCAATTGATGGTCTAAACTTGTTGACTGTTTCGTTATGTGTAGGCCTAGTAAAAAGTTATGATGCGGTGATTACAGTACAACAGGCAGGTTCCAAAGCATAAGTTACTGTCAAGTAGAGTAATTGTGAAACAAGTTAACAAGACAAAAATGTAAAAAAGGAGCAATTATTGATGATATTAAACACCAAAACATGTGTTTGCATGTGTTTTACAATGTTTGTGATCGGAAAAATCGGCGACGAAAATTTTCGCGAGGTCGCGAAAATATGTGACATTGCAAAATTGTGTACTTAAATTACCACCAGTATTGTTAATTTATGTCTTGTCATATGTGTTATTTACTAGAAAGTTCCATTATGTATGATTATTGATCGATGCTTTTATATTCCTGTCAAAATTCAGCCCTAGATTTTCGTATAAAATTTCTGTCATAAAAAAATCTCCTATCACCGTATTACTGAGATTTAGTTGTTATTCATGAAATTGGATTGGCAATATAAATTAATGAAATCAGCTGAAGCTGTTTCTCACTCATTTTAACAATGCTGTTTGTTTCAATTTGTCAACTATGTTCTAACTGTTCTTAATTGAGGACGCCTTTTGTCACATTTCGGCGATTTAGCACATTCTGATTGACTTGTTGATTATAGCACATCAATGAGTGACAAATGTAATTTACCAATGGAAATTAACAGTAACTGTCTAGAATGCTGTGGGCGGAGCTAAGGGACTGCTGTGGGCGGAGCTAAAGCTGCAGTGTGTACTGGGGCCAATATTGATTGTTATCGTGGCTACTGCCGAGTTTACTGCAGGCACTCATGTCGTGTTAAATTACAGGGTATACACAGTAAGCGAAAAAGCATGTGTCTCAAGGACTCTTGGCATGGGTTTGACATGCGTCCTTTTGAAAAAATATGCGTCCTAATACGCTTGATTTTGCGTTTCCGAGATCCCTGAGAGTATTATAAAGAAAATTATGGAGTATAATGCATACTGTACGGTATGTACAAATGTGTCCTGGTTTAAATACGTTGTATTTTTAGCAACGTCGTGAAAAATGGAATGTGGCAGTGCTGGTAAATTTGGGGCTAGGAAAATCACATAATTGGAAAGAGTGTCAAACTAGTATAGTGTGTTATGATTATTTTCAAATCGAACATAAGTTGATCTAATGCATGTTGGATTATTGATATATCAAATCAGGTAAGATTTTTTATTTGCTATTAGATCTAATGCATGTAGGAAGTATTTACCTTGAAATAAAAGCCGATAATGCTTACAATGGTAGATTTATCTGCTAGCGATGTTCTTAATTGTTTTATTTAGTAGTAATAACAAAAACTGAACGACACGGTTGAATGCGTGTTAACAGCCGTGTTCTGTTGGATGACTGGTGTTAAGTGCATTAACAAAAGACGGTAAACTGCAAGTGCAGCGACATTATTGAGCCACGAATGACAAGTTGCTTTCTTATCAATTAAGAATTTCATTTAAAAGCCAAATTTCCCCGAATGTCTAAATTTACAAAAGTTTATTTTTAACCAACAGCGCATGCGAGTACCAAAAAGATAATAACAAAGCAAAAAGACTGATTTAAATTACATGTCTCTTTCAAAAATGGTTGTGGTACTCACATGCGCTGATAGTTAAATTTGACAACAAAAGTTGATAAAATTGAAAAAATGGTTGTTTTCGAAGAAACGCACGCTGTTTGAACGTTCCGCGTTCGATTCGATTCGATATTCATGTCAACGTCAAGCGCACATCATGTTCTAACTACAGGCATGATTGATATTGATAGTAAATGAAATTAAAAAATCGTCAATTTTATGGGCCAAAATCGACCCTTATCGACCCTGGTCCTTTTGATCAGTTATGGGGTAAGTTTTTAACGGCTAGTTAAATTTATGTTAAATGTCGGAGATAGTCTGTTTGTAGAAGAGAATAACATTGGAAAGAACCAGAAACTATCGCAGGCTTGCTGGATAGCTTCTTTAAAAATAATTTCCCAAGGCCATGAGTTTGAACTACATAAGAGATGCCGCAAGGAAAGATCAAAGACGACGACGTCGCGTATGAAGAAACGTTCTTTTAAAGACATAGATCCTGTGCAAGTTTGGTTTTAAGATTGGATAAAAAGTGAAGTATCCAGCGTGAGAACGAAACAGATTGTTGACGACACACGGACGACATACGACTTCGTGCTCAGGTGAGCTAAAAACTCTCGCCTTAGCACCTTGTAATAAAATGAAATCAACAAATTCAAAAGAAATTCAGCAAAACGGAAAATTCTGCGTAATCAGTAAATCTAAAGTTACATACCAGCAAAACGGAAATTTCTGCGTAATCAGTAAATCTAAAGTTACATGTATACATTTAAATTAAAAGCGGCAATTTAAGAGGAATGAAATGTAATCATCGTTTCAGACCGGCAGATTTATTGCTCAATAACATGCAAATTACTTTTAAAAAAAACTACTACTAAGTGCTAATTATAATTTATCTGATGCAAATGTTATGTTGTTTTCGTTCCAGATGCATTTTTTTTTCAATATGGGCGAACATTCGATTTTGCCTTAGAGCAATGTCGGGTAATATCGACACCATTAAGACGTGAAATCGATTTCGTCTTTCAGTGTCTGTAGGATACGCATGCGCAAATAAATTCCTTCTTTGTTACATATAAAATATTCAAAATTTGATCTCACCTTTCACCATGACCAAGCTACTTTCCAATATATCACCATACATTGTTGGAAAGATGAGGACATAACCTTTTGAAAAAACAGCATCTCAAAAAATTCTATGCGTTGTAACTCAAAATAAATACCTTAGAAAAAACACACCGGTTTTGACGGGCATGGAGGCTGCCATTTTGCGCATGAATACATGGGCCAAAAGTTACGAAGCTGGGAACCACTAGACAACAAAGTAGTGCACAAAACAGCCTTTTTCCTTATTGCTTACATATATACCTTTAAAATGATACCAAAACATATCATTTAAACTGTATTTTACGAATTATATGCATCCTGCACTCAGTCACATGTGCTTATTATCTAACTGACAGCATGTAACCCTGAGGATGTGACTTCCGTTTTGGGGTAATTATACCTGTATTACCCGCTAAGAAAATTAATAACGTAGTGTGTAGCCGTTTTGACTTGACAGTTTTACTAACGAATGGTCAAATCGTTGTCGACCATGTCATTTTATTTGACGGATTATCTGGTCACAGTCAGGCGGGTAATATCGACACGTTTCGGGTAATATCGACACCTTACATGATTCCAAGTATACAAGCACATTTACACCATACTGTGCGTTTTTTGTCGCTTAGCTTTTATTTAGAGTTTTATTTAATGTATGTTTATATTCGACTCACCTCTGAACTAATGTGTACATCCGTCTGTACCGGAGATAAATCGTCTATGCACAGTTCCCGTTCCATTTTTAAAACGACTCATGCATTTTGATGAAGACTAAGAAAGCAACATTTGTTAATGACCTAGATAATTTGACCAAGCCAACAAATCATGTAGATTTAACACCTAACAATTTTCAAAGCAAAATGCAAACCAGCGCCCAAATTTAAACTTGTTTGATAATACTAGGTAGCTTGTTTTTGGACGTGAACTCTACTAAAAGGATGCCATAAATGTGAGTGTCATATTCTAGGAAGCAATCATTACCGTTCGTGTATGCATGCGTTTCTAAAACAAATATTTTATACTAGGCAATAAACGCACTATTTGACAAATGATTTCTGCACCAATGTGTCAATAAAATCAATTTCACTACAGCCAGCAAGTCATCCAATGAGAACGCTTGTAATTACCAATATGCAATTGAACGTCGATAGGTGTTTATCACGCTGTCAATCAAATTTTAATAGGTAAAGGAGCAAGTAATTTGCAACACATGGATATGAGTTGGTTATGCGCTTGTTAGTAGCGCGTTTTTAACACCGCTTCCTAAATGAACATCTACAGATTTGATAGTGCAATATATTATGAAGATAAACAAAGACACCACTTGACCCATTAGCTGGTGTCGATATTACCCGACGATGCATAATGTTGTCGGGTAATATCGACACCCCGTGAAGGAATGTTTAAAAATGTCTGAACTCATTTAAAAAGAGTTTATTGAGAAAAAGCAACAAATTCCACCTGAGATTGTCACTTAAAGACTTAAAGACTTAGTCATATAGGTGGGTGGGGTTTGGCGGTGGCTGCATACCCGAAACAATATTATGAATCTACATGGATATAGGACTATAATAACAGAAATAATTCCAATCTATAATAAAGACTCAATTACAAACACAATTATAGATTAACAAATACATATTTCCAAGGCAACATTTGTACATGAACTAAGCTAAAACTCAAAGAGAATACTAATATGTTACATGTTTCTTTACAGCGCGCACTTTAGAATAGATCGTGCAGGCAATTGGTAACGAAATTCACAAGTGCTAATTTTACTAATTTGAAAAAATGTTGCTCTGACTCAAATTGACAATAACACATATTGTATGTAATAATTATCATGTTGGGCAATAGATTATTTTCCTTTGACAACGAGCAAACGAGGCAAAAATGTAATATACTTTTTTATGAAATAGTTCGCGCGTTATAAAACTTACAATTAACATTCACCTCACGCATAAAATTTAATGGCCGAAAATAAAAATATAGTTTATGTGGCAGTATTAAACAGAACAGATAGTTGATCGACACTATTTGTGGATAGAAACTGTTATGACCGTTTGCTACTTTGACTCGTTAGTTAACACCTTGTGAAAACATAGTATAATACCAATGATCGACGGGCCCCCACTTAAATTGGGGACCGACATGTGCACCGTATGTAGAACAAATAATGTGTTCTTCAGCAAACATCAAATTAAGAAAGTCTAAACTAGTTGTTTGCTGCGCTGATATTTTGTAAGATTACGATAAAATATATATATAATTTCTAAGATATAACTGTAACCATAGTTTACATATTTTTTTATGCAGCAACATTCATATAACATGTATATAACACATAAAACTACAATATCTTGATTGAAAAAGATGATGATGATGATTATGATGACGATGATTATGGTGACGATGATGATGATGATGATGATGATCATCATCATCATAAATTTGAACGTGGTCATTGTAAGGACTCTTGTATTTATGTTTGACTGTCCAGGGCCCGTATTCACAAAGCTCTTAAGGGAAAGCTAATTTCTTAAATTCGTACAATTCCTTAAGTCTCCGGCTGTTTCATGTATACAACTGTGTGCGTCCGTTGTCATCAAAATATTTAAACTAGTCAATATTGTTTATGTGTTTAGTATTTTACATTTTTTGTGAACCGAAAGAATCAAGTTTCATCAAGAAAATTGAACTGGAATGTTCACTTACATTTAAGTAAAACGTACATTAAGTTTTCCCTTAGGAGCTTTGTGAATACCGACTCAGAACTACAATATAGTTTGGACGAGGTAAAACAATAAATAAATTATTATCGGGATAATTTAACAAAGAAAATACCAATTATGTAATAAATTAAACAAGAAATGTCTTTAAAAAAGACAATCGGCGTTGAAATTAATATTGAGATGTCATTTAAAAATTACCTAAACAGACGGCCAAGATGATCGGTTACGTGACTTCTCAGACCCCAGATTGTTTGGTCGCCACCAATATTAGGAGACTTATTGGACTCCTGATTTTTCGGACACTATAAGAAAACTTCTCGGACCCAAAAGTTAATTTGAGATAAATTTATTAATTTAAAAATTAAATAAAATTATCATTAATATATATGCTGTGAATAAACCAATCATACAGCTCCATGTTTCTACCAGTGATATATGAATAGCCAAATAATTTAGGTTAATATACTTGTTATCTGAATTTGTCAAGCCAATTTAACAAATTAACAATGTAAGAACATAATTTCGGGAATGAATTAAAATTATAATGTATCAGACGAGTCTATATAGTTATTTATAGTACCGGTAATATACCATTCATGTTAGTTATCTAATATAATAACGATCTGAAGTCAAATAAGCATTTATACTGTGTATCCCAATAAAAAGCAATAGTCAGGGAAAATTCAGCGATTTTTGAAATGTTAAGACTTTATTTTTGATAACGCAACCATAAAAATTCATTAGACTATGACGATTTTAAATTATATCAGTAGAAATGTGATATATCAGGGGTTCCTGTGTATGATTAGTATTGCTAATTGTGTATTCATGCTACGCGAATAACGGTTCGACTTATTCCGAATCTTTGCAAAAAACGGTAATACATACATCAACAAGCCGGAACATACATGGCAAGAAACAATATTAACTAGTACATTTCTGTTCGAAGTATGCACGCGCCTAAATATATTAAAATATTTATGGCTAGATAAATCTCGTTGAGGTGTAGAGAATACATGTATGTCAACAATGATATTTTTCAAGTATCTTGCCTTTTCAACAGTAATGCACAATGTCAGTTTGACCCTACACTGACTTGCAGGCGAGCGAATGGTCATTTTGCCCTCAATATAGACTATCCCTCTCGTGGGAAATTGTCGATTACAATTACTATTTATAGAATCGCTGTGTCTATTGTGTACGGATATAAAAGAACACACGCAAACGAAGAAAGAGTGTTCATTTACATCGTTGCAAACATCAAATTTATTGCTTTTTAACGTGTCGATTGTCATGTCAAATCATTTTAATAGCGTTGCTCATATACGAAAGCTCTCATTTTGTGCGAAATGTTATTCCCTTATTTAATTTGCCATATGTATTCCAAACCTGTTACGAATTCGTCTACTATATTGTTGAAATGTTGCACCTACTCATTTATGACTAGTGTAGTGGGAATTTATGGTAAATTAGCCGATGGAATGTTAGGATTTATTCATCTGGGACTACTGGCGGGAAGTTTGACAACAATTGATTGAATATTCCGGAAGGTCAAAAGTTGGGTTGAACAGCTACGCCAAAAAACAATAATGGAATAATAATCACACACATTTACCAAATAAACGCATTCATTTCAGTAACAACAATCCACACTGAAACAATAGTAAAGTTTTCAGCAGTGTCACGCTTCATGTAGATCATTTTTCCAAATTAATTAATTCTGCCCAACCTGTCGATATAACACACATTAAATTGTTGTTTACAGCTAATTACTAATTTACCCATTACTCTACCAATCTCCTGAAAACAATTTATTCGGCTCGACAAGCCTTCCAGATATTGTTTAAACCTGAACTTCACCAATTCTGTATTCCCATGGATAGGGTTTGCAGCATTGCTTTTCTTTGGTGAATTAAATTGTTGTTGTTCTGGTATTTTGCTAGGCTCTCGTGCACTCATTAAATTAAAGGTGTTTAGGGGCTAATTCCCGAATGTCTGTAAAATCGGTGGTTTGTTTTCATGAGTAACTGGCGATTTATGTGGTATATAGCTCCATCGGGTGTTTGACTGTTACATTATCTGTCATTGTGAGTGGGAATAATATTTGCAGGCAACCACGTTTTACCAACTTTGCTGTTCACATGTATTGATTGTCCTAGGTATGCGTGTCTCAGTTTTAACTGGGATGTTTATGTTGATTATGTCTACCTTGCAACAATTGTTATTGTGAAAATCCGAGGTCTAAACTCAAGAAATGCAATCGCTCTTGGCTTCTTTTGCTTGACAATGATGCGTGTGACTGTTTTAAACACGACTTCAGACACACTAGTTGACTGTGCTCCTGTGGGAGAACTAGTTTTGCAATTGCAGTGACCTTGACCTTTGACATGCAGGCACGGGTCACATATGTGACACAAGTAGTAGTAGTGATAGCTGGCACCATGGTATATTAGTATGTTATAGTTTTGTTTCGGTTTTGTCTATACAGATGTAGAATAGTCAAATGACTTAATAACAAGACCAGTGCGATGTTATATATTTATTCTGACATTCTAATAAAAGCTAATAATAATAATAATAATAATAATCACTTTATTTTACGAAGGTGACATATAAGACATAGTATTGTCATGACAAACACAGACCTTATTTTCATATGGCCTTCATACACATTCAAACATTCAACCAATAATTATCATGTTGGGCAATAGATTATTTTCCTTTGACAACGAGCAAACGAGGCAAAAATGTAATATAATTTTTTTATGCTATAGTTCGCGCGTTATAAAACTTACAATTAACATTCACCTCACGCATAAAATTTAATGGCCGAAAATAAAAATATAGTTTGGGTGGCAGTATTAAACAGAACAGATAGTTGATCGACACTATTTGTGGATAGAAACTGTTATGACCGTTTGCTACTTTGACTCGTTAGTTAACACCTTGTGAAAACATAGTATAATACCAATGATCGACGGGCCCCCACTTAAATTGGGGACCGACATGTGCACCGTATGTAGAACAAATAATGTGTTCTTCAGCAAACATCAAATTAAGAAAGTCTAAACTAGTTGTTTGCTGCGCTGATATTTTGTAAGATTACGATAAAATATATATATAATTTCTAAGATATAACTGTAACCATAGTTTACATATTTTTTTATGCAGCAACATTCATATAACATGTATATAACACATAAAACTACAATATCTTGATTGAAAAAGATGATGATGATGATTATGATGACGATGATTATGGTGACGATGATGATGATGATGATGATCATCATCATCATCATAAATTTGAACGTGGTCATTGTAAGGACTCTTGTATATATGTTTGACTGTCCAGGGCCCGTATTCACAAAGCTCTTAAGGGAAAGCTAATTTCTTAAATTCATACAATTCCTTAAGTCTCCGGCTGTTTCATGTATACAACTGTGTGCGTCCGTTGTCATCAAAATATTTAAACTAGTCAATATTGTTTATGTGTTTAGTATTTTACATTTTTTGTGAACCGAAAGAATCAAGTTTCATCAAGAAAATTGAACTGGAATGTTCACTTACATTTAAGTAAAACGTACATTAAGTTTTCCCTTAGGAGCTTTGTGAATACCGACTCTGAACTACAATATAGTTTGAACGAGGTAAAACAATAAATAAATTATTATCGGGATAATTTAACAAAGAAAATACCAATTATGTAATAAATTAAACAAGAAATGTCTTTAAAAAAGACAATCGGCGTTGAAATTAATATTGAAATGTCATTTAAAAATTACCTAAACAGACGGCCAAGATGATCGGTTACGTGACTTCTCAGACCCCAGATTGTTTGGTCGCCACCAATATTAGGAGACTTATTGGACTCCTGATTTTTCGGACACTATAAGAAAACTTCTCGGACCCAAAAGTTAATTTGAGATAAATTTATTAATTTAAAAATTAAATAAAATTATCATTAATATATATGCTGTGAATAAACCAATCATACAGCTCCATGTTTCTACCAGTGATATATGAATAGCCAAATAATTTAGGTTAATATACTTGTTATCTGAATTTGTCAAGCCAATTTAACAAATTAACAATGTAAGAACATAATTTCGGGAATGAATTAAAATTATAATGTATCAGACGAGTCTATATAGTTATTTATAGTACCGGTAATATACCATTCATGTTAGTTATCTAATATAATAACGATCTGAAGTCAAATAAGCATTTATACTGTGTATCCCAATAAAAAGCAATAGTCAGGGAAAATTCAGCGATTTTTGAAATGTTAAGACTTTATTTTTGATAACGCAACCATAAAAATTCATTAGACTATGACGATTTTAAATTATATCAGTAGAAATATGATATATCAGGGGTTCCTGTGTATGATTAGTATTGCTAATTGTGTATTCATGCTATGCGAATAACGGTTCGACTTATTCCGAATCTTTGCAAAAAACGGTAAGACATACATCAACAAGCCGGAACATACATGGCAAGAAACAATATTAACTAGTACATTTCTGGTCGAAGTATGCACGCGCCTAAATATATTAAAATATTTATGGCTAGATAAATCTCGTTGAGGTGTAGAGAATACATGTATGTCAACAATGATATTTTTCAAGTATCTTGCCTTTTCAACAGTAATGCACAATGTCAGTTTGACCCTACACTGACTTGCAGGCGAGCGAATGGTCATTTTGCCCTCAATATAGACTATCCCTCTCGTGGGAAATTGTCGATTACACTTACTATTTATAGAATCGCTGTGTCTATTGTGTACGGATATAAAAGAACACACGCAAACGAAGAAAGAGTGTTCATTTACATCGTTGCAAACATCAAATTTATTGCTTTTTAACGTGTCGATTGTCATGTCAAATCATTTTAATAGCGTTGCGCATATACGAAAGCTCTCATTTTGTGCGAAATGTTATTCCCTTATTTAATTTGCCATTTGTATTCCAAACCTGTTACGAATTCTTCTACTATATTGTTGAAATGTTGCACCTACTCATTTATGACTAGTGTAGTGGGAATTTATGGTAAATTAGCCGATGGAATGTTAGGATTTATTCATCTGGGACTACTGGCGGGAAGTTTGACAACAATTGATTGAATATTCCGGAAGGTCAAAAGTTGGGTTGAACAGCTACGCCAAAAAACAATAATGGAATAATAATCACACACATTTACCAAATAAACGCATTCATTTCAGTAACAACAATCCACACTGAAACAATAGTAAAGTTTTCAGCAGTGTCACGCTTCATGTAGATCATTTTTCCAAATTAATTAATTCTGCCCAACCTGTCGATATAACACACATTAAATTGTTGTTTACAGCTAATTACTAATTTACCCATTACTCTACCAATCTCCTGAAAACAATTTATTCGGCTCGACAAGCCTTCCAGATATTGTTTAAACCTGAACTTCACCAATTCTGTATTCCCATGGATAGGGTTTGCAGCATTGTTTTTCTTTGGTGAATTAAATTGTTGTTGTTCTGGTATTTTGCTAGGCTCTCGTGCACTCATTAAATTAAAGGTGTTTAGGGGCTAATTCCCGAATGTCTGTAAAATCGGTGGTTTGTTTTCATGAGTAACTGGCGATTTATGTGGTATATAGCTCCATCGGGTGTTTGACTGTTACATTATCTGTCATTGTGAGTGGGAATAATATTTGCAGGCAACCACGTTTTACCAACTTTGCTGTTCACATGTATTGATTGTCCTAGGTATGCGTGTCTCAGTTTTAACTGGAATGTTTATGTTGATTATGTCTACCTTGCAACAATTGTTATTGTGAAAATCCGAGGTCTAAACTCAAGAAATGCAATCGCTCTTGGCTTCTTTTGCTTGACAATGATGCGTGTGACTGTTTTAAACACGACTTCAGACACACTAGTTGACTGTGCTCCTGTGGGAGAACTAGTTTTGCAATTGCAGTGACCTTGACCTTTGACATGCAGGCACGGGTCACATATGTGACACAAGTAGTAGTAGTGATAGCTGGCACCATGGTATATTAGTATGTTATAGTTTTGTTTCGGTTTTGTCTATACAGATGTAGAATAGTCAAATGACTTAATAACAACACCAGTGCGATGTTATATATTTATTCTGACATTCTAATAAAAGCTAATAATAATAATAATAATAATAATCACTTTATTTTACGAAGGTGACATATAAGACATAGTATTGTCATGACAAACACAGACCTTATTTTCATATGGCCTTCATACACATTCAAACATTCAACCAATAATTATCATGTTGGGCAATAGATTATTTTCCTTTGACAACGAGCAAACGAGGCAAAAATGTAATATAACTTTTTTTATGAAATAGTTCGCGCGTTATAAAACTTACAATTAACATTCACCTCACGCATAAAATTTAATGGCCGAAAATAAAAATATAGTTTGGGTGGCAGTATTAAACAGAACAGATAGTTGATCGACACTATTTGTGGATAGAAACTGTTATGACCGTTTGCTACTTTGACTCGTTAGTTAACACCTTGTGAAAACATAGTATAATACCAATGATCGACGGGCCCCCACTTAAATTGGGGACCGACATGTGCACCGTATGTAGAACAAATAATGTGTTCTTCAGCAAACATCAAATTAAGAAAGTCTAAACTAATTGTTTGCTGCGCTGATATTTTGTAAGATTACGATAAAATATATATATAATTTCTAAGATATAACTGTAACCATAGTTTACATATTTTTTTATGCAGCAACATTCATATAACATGTATATAACACATAAAACTACAATATCTTGATTGAAAAAGATGATGATGATGATTATGATGACGATGATTATGGTGACGATGATGATGATGATGATGATCATCATCATCATCATAAATTTGAACGTGGTCATTGTAAGGACTCTTGTATCTGTGTTTGACTGTCCAGGGCCCGTATTCACAAAGCTCTTAAGGGAAAGCTAATTTTTCTTAAATTCGTACAATTCCTTAAGTCTCCGGCTGTTTGATGTATACAACTGTGTGCGTCCGTTGTCATCAAAATATTTAAACTAGTCAATATTGTTTATGTGTTTAGTATTTTACATTTTTTGTGAACCGAAAGAATCAAGTTTCATCAAGAAAATTGAACTGGAATGTTCACTTACATTTAAGTAAAACGTACATTAAGTTTTCCCTTAGGAGCTTTGTGAATACCGACTCTGAACTACAATATAGTTTGAACGAGGTAAAACAATAAATAAATTATTATCGGGATAATTTAACAAAGAAAATACCAATTATGTAATAAATTAAACAAGAAATGTCTTTAAAAAAGACAATCGGCGTTGAAATTAATATTGAGATGTCATTTAAAAATTACCTAAACAGACGGCCAAGATGATCGGTTACGTGACTTCTCAGACCCCAGATTGTTTGGTCGCCACCAATATTAGGAGACTTATTGGACTCCTGATTTTTCGGACACTATAAGAAAACTTCTCGGACCCAAAAGTTAATTTGAGATAAATTTATTAATTTAAAAATTAAATAAAATTATCATTAATATATATGCTGTGAATAAACCAATCATACAGCTCCATGTTTCTACCAGTGATATATGAATAGCCAAATAATTTAGGTTAATATACTTGTTATCTGAATTTGTCAAGCCAATTTAACAAATTAACAATGTAAGAACATAATTTCGGGAATGAATTAAAATTATAATGTATCAGACGAGTCTATATAGTTATTTATAGTACCGGTAATATACCATTCATGTTAGTTATCTAATATAATAACGATCTGAAGTCAAATAAGCATTTATACTGTGTATCCCAATAAAAAGCAATAGTCAGGGAAAATTCAGCGATTTTTGAAATGTTAAGACTTTATTTTTGATAACGCAACCATAAAAATTCATTAGACTATGACGATTTTAAATTATATCAGTAGAAATGTGATATATCAGGGGTTCCTGTGTATGATTAGTATTGCTAATTGTGTATTCATGCTACGCGAATAACGGTTCGACTTATTCCGAATCTTTGCAAAAAACGGTAATACATACATCAACAAGCCGGAACATACATGGCAAGAAACGTTATTAACTAGTACATTTCTGGTCGAAGTATGCACGCGCCTAAATATATTAAAATATTTATGGCTAGATAAATCTCGTTGAGGTGTAGAGAATACATGTATGTCAACAATGATATTTTTCAAGTATCTTGCCTTTTCAACAGTAATGCACAATGTCAGTTTGACCCTACACTGACTTGCAGGCGAGCGAATGGTCATTTTGCCCTCAATATAGACTATCCCTCTCGTGGGAAATTGTCGATTACAATTACTATTTATAGAATCGCTGTGTCTATTGTGTATGGATATAAAAGAACACACGCAAACGAAGAAAGAGTGTTAATTTACATCGTTGCAAACATCAAATTTATTGCTTTTTAACGTGTCGATTGTCATGTCAAATCATTTTAATAGCGTTGCGCATATACGAAAGCTCTCATTTTGTGCGAAATGTTATTCCCTTATTTAATTTGCCATATGTATTCCAAACCTGTTACGAATTCGTCTACTATATTGTTGAAATGTTGCACCTACTCATTTATGACTAGTGTAGTGGGAATTTATGGTAAATTAGCCGATGGAATGTTAGGATTTATTCATCTGGGACTACTGGCGGGAAGTTTGACAACAATTGATTGAATATTCCGGAAGGTCAAAAGTTGGGTTGAACAGCTACGCCAAAAAACAATAATGGAATAATAATCACACACATTTTTACCAAATAAACGCATTCATTTCAGTAACAACAATCCACACTGAAACACTAGTAAAGTTTTCAGCAGTGTCACGCTTCATGTAGATCATTTTTCCAAATTAATTAATTCTGCCCAACCTGTCGATATAACACACATTAAATTGTTGTTTACAGCTAATTACTAATTTACCCATTACTCTACCAATCTCCTGAAAACAATTTATTCGGCTCGACAAGCCTTCCAGATATTGTTTAAACCTGAACTTCACCAATTCTGTATTCCCATGGATAGGGTTTGCAGCATTGTTTTTCTTTGGTGAATTAAATTGTTGTTGTTCTGGTATTTTGCTAGGCTCTCGTGCACTCATTAAATTAAAGGTGTTTAGGGGCTAATTCCCGAATGTCTGTAAAATCGGTGGTTTGTTTTCATGAGTAACTGGCGATTTATGTGGTATATAGCTCCATCGGGTGTTTGACTGTTACATTATCTGTCATTGTGAGTGGGAATAATATTTGCAGGCAACCACGTTTTACCAACTTTGCTGTTCACATGTATTGATTGTCCTAGGTATGCGTGTCTCAGTTTTAACTGGAATGTTTATGTTGATTATGTCTACCTTGCAACAATTGTTATTGTGAAAATCCGAGGTCTAAACTCAAGAAATGCAATCGCTCTTGGCTTCTTTTGCTTGACAATGATGCGTGTGACTGTTTTAAACACGACTTCAGACACACTAGTTGACTGTGCTCCTGTGGGAGAACTAGTTTTGCAATTGCAGTGACCTTGACCTTTGACATGCAGGCACGGGTCACATATGTGACACAAGTAGTAGTAGTGATAGCTGGCACCATGGTATATTAGTATGTTATAGTTTTGTTTCGGTTTTGTCTATACAGATGTAGAATAGTCAAATGACTTAATAACAACACCAGTGCGATGTTATATATTTATTCTGACATTCTAATAAAAGCTAATAATAATAATAATAATAATAATCACTTTATTTTACGAAGGTGACATATAAGACATAGTATTGTCATGACAAACACAGACCTTATTTTCATATGGCCTTCATACACATTCAAACATTCAACCAATAATTATCATGTTGGGCAATAGATTATTTTCCTTTGACAACGAGCAAACGAGGCAAAAATGTAATATAATTTTTTTATGCAATAGTTCGCGCGTTATAAAACTTACAATTAACATTCACCTCACGCATAAAATTTAATGGCCGAAAATAAAAATATAGTTTGGGTGGCAGTATTAAACAGAACAGATAGTTGATCGACACTATTTGTGGATAGAAACTGTTATGACCGTTTGCTACTTTGACTCGTTAGTTAACACCTTGTGAAAACATAGTATAATACCAATGATCGACGGGCCCCCACTTAAATTGGGGACCGACATGTGCACCGTATGTAGAACAAATAATGTGTTCTTCAGCAAACATCAAATTAAGAAAGTCTAAACTAATTGTTTGCTGCGCTGATATTTTGTAAGATTACGATAAAATATATATATAATTTCTAAGATATAACTGTAACCATAGTTTACATATTTTTTTATGCAGCAACATTCATATAACATGTATATAACACATAAAACTACAATATCTTGATTGAAAAAGATGATGATGATGATTATGATGACGATGATTATGGTGACGATGATGATGATGATGATCATCATCATCATCATAAATTTGAACGTGGTCATTGTAAGGACTCTTGTATTTATGTTTGACTGTCCAGGGCCCGTATGCACAAAGCTCTTAAGGGAAAGCTAATTTCTTAAATTCGTACAATTCCTTAAGTCTCCGGCTGTTTCATGTATACAACTGTGTGCGTCCGTTGTCATCAAAATATTTAAACTAGTCAATATTGTTTATGTGTTTAGTATTTTACATTTTTTGTGAACCGAAAGAATCAAGTTTCATCAAGAAAATTGAACTGGAATGTTCACTTACATTTAAGTAAAACGTACATTAAGTTTTCCCTTAGGAGCTTTGTGAATACCGACTCTGAACTACAATATAGTTTGAACGAGGTAAAACAATAAATAAATTATTATCGGGATAATTTAACAAAGAAAATACCAATTATGTAATAAATTAAACAAGAAATGTCTTTAAAAAAGACAATCGGCGTTGAAATTAATATTGAGATGTCATTTAAAAATTACCTAAACAGACGGCCAAGATGATCGGTTACGTGACTTCTCAGACCCCAGATTGTTTGGTCGCCACCAATATTAGGAGACTTATTGGACTCCTGATTTTTCGGACACTATAAGAAAACTTCTCGGACCCAAAAGTTAATTTGAGATAAATTTATTAATTTAAAAATTAAATAAAATTATCATTAATATATATGCTGTGAATAAACCAATCATACAGCTCCATGTTTCTACCAGTGATATATGAATAGCCAAATAATTTAGGTTAATATACTTGTTATCTGAATTTGTCAAGCCAATTTAACAAATTAACAATGTAAGAACATAATTTCGGGAATGAATTAAAATTATAATGTATCAGACGAGTCTATATAGTTATTTATAGTACCGGTAATATACCATTCATGTTAGTTATCTAATATAATAACGATCTGAAGTCAAATAAGCATTTATACTGTGTATCCCAATAAAAAGCAATAGTCAGGGAAAATTCAGCGATTTTTGAAATGTTAAGACTTTATTTTTGATAACGCAACCACAAAAATTCATTAGACTATGACGATTTTAAATTATATCAGTAGAAATATGATATATCAGGGGTTCCTGTGTATGATTAGTATTGCTAATTGTGTATTCATGCTACGCGAATAACGGTTCGACTTATTCCGAATCTTTGCAAAAAACGGTAATACATACATCAACAAGCCGGAACATACATGGCAAGAAACGTTATTAACTAGTACATTTCTGTTCGAAGTATGCACGCGCCTAAATATATTAAAATATTTATGGCTAGATAAATCTCGTTGAGGTGTAGAGAATACATGTATGTCAACAATGATATTTTTCAAGTATCTTGCCTTTTCAACAGTAATGCACAATGTCAGTTTGACCCTACACTGACTTGCCGGCGAGCGAATGGTCATTTTGCCCTCAATATAGACTATCCCTCTCGTGGGAAATTGTCGATTACAATTACTATTTATAGAATCGCTGTGTCTATTGTGTACGGATATAAAAGAACACACGCAAACGAAGAAAGAGTGTTCATTTACATCGTTGCAAACATCAAATTTATTGCTTTTTAACGTGTCGATTGTCATGTCAAATCATTTTAATAGCGTTGCGCATATACGAAAGCTCTCATTTTGTGCGAAATGTTATTCCCTTATTTAATTTGCCATATGTATTCCAAACCTGTTACGAATTCGTCTACTATATTGTTGAAATGTTGCACCTACTCATTTATGACTAGTGTAGTGGGAATTTATGGTAAATTAGCCGATGGAATGTTAGGATTTATTCATCTGGGACTACTGGCGGGAAGTTTGACAACAATTGATTGAATATTCCGGAAGGTCAAAAGTTGGGTTGAACAGCTACGCCAAAAAACAATAATGGAATAATAATCACACACATTTACCAAATAAACGCATTCATTTCAGTAACAACAATCCACACTGAAACAATAGTAAAGTTTTCAGCAGTGTCACGCTTCATGTAGATCATTTTTCAAAATTAATTAATTCTGCCCAACCTGTCGATATAACACACATTAAATTGTTGTTTACAGCTAATTACTAATTTACCCATTACTCTACCAATCTCCTGAAAACAATTTATTCGGCTCGACAAGCCTTCCAGATATTGTTTAAACCTGAACTTCACCAATTCTGTATTCCCATGGATAGGGTTTGCAGCATTGTTTTTCTTTGGTGAATTAAATTGTTGTTGTTCTGGTATTTTGCTAGGCTCTCGTGCACTCATTAAATTAAAGGTGTTTAGGGGCTAATTCCCGAATGTCTGTAAAATCGGTGGTTTGTTTTCATGAGTAACTGGCGATTTATGTGGTATATAGCTCCATCGGGTGTTTGACTGTTACATTATCTGTCATTGTGAGTGGGAATAATATTTGCAGGCAACCACGTTTTACCAACTTTGCTGTTCACATGTATTGATTGTCCTAGGTATGCGTGTCTCAGTTTTAACTGGAATGTTTATGTTGATTATGTCTACCTTGCAACAATTGTTATTGTGAAAATCCGTGGTCTAAACTCAAGAAATGCAATCGCTCTAGGCTTCTTTTGCTTGACAATGATGCGTGTGACTGTTTTAAACACGACTTCAGACACACTAGTTGACTGTGCTCCTGTGGGAGAACTAGTTTTGCAATTGCAGTGACCTTGACCTTTGACATGCAGGCACGGGTCACATATGTGACACAAGTAGTAGTAGTGATAGCTGGCACCATGGTATATTAGTATGTTATAGTTTTGTTTCGGTTTTGTCTATACAGATGTAGAATAGTCAAATGACTTAATAACAAGACCAGTGCGATGTTATATATTTATTCTGACATTCTAATAAAAGCTAATAATAATAATAATAATAATAATCACTTTATTTTACGAAGGTGACATATAAGACATAGTATTGTCATGACAAACACAGACCTTATTTTCATATGGCCTTCATACACATTCAAACATTCAACCAATAATTATCATGTTGGGCAATAGATTATTTTCCTTTGACAACGAGCAAACGAGGCAAAAATGTAATATAATTTTTTTATGAAATAGTTCGCGCGTTATAAAACTTACAATTAACATTCACCTCACGCATAAAATTTAATGGCCGAAAATAAATGACCGTTTGCTACTTTGACTCGTTAGTTAACACCTTGTGAAAACATAGTATAATACCAATGATCGACGGGCCCCCACTTAAATTGGGGACCGACATGTGCACCGTATGTAGAACAAATAATGTGTTCTTCAGCAAACATCAAATTAAGAAAGTCTAAACTAATTGTTTGCTGCGCTGATATTTTGTAAGATTACGATAAAATATATATATAATTTCTAAGATATAACTGTAACCATAGTTTACATATTTTTTTATGCAGCAACATTCATATAACATGTATATAACACATAAAACTACAATATCTTGATTGAAAAAGATGATGATGATGATTATGATGACGATGATTATGGTGACGATGATGATGATGATGATGATGACCATCATCATCATAAATTTGAACGTGGTCATTGTAAGGACTCTTGTATTTATGTTTGACTGTCCAGGGCCCGTATTCACAAAGCTCTTAAGGGAAAGCTAATTTCTTAAATTCGTACAATTCCTTAAGTCTCCGGCTGTTTCATGTATACAACTGTGTGCGTCCGTTGTCATCAAAATATTTAAACTAGTCAATATTGTTTATGTGTTTAGTATTTTACATTTTTTGTGAACCGAAAGAATCAAGTTTCATCAAGAAAATTGAACTGGAATGTTCACTTACATTTAAGTAAAACGTACATTAAGTTTTCCCTTAGGAGCTTTGTGAATACCGACTCTGAACTACAATATAGTTTGAACGAGGTAAAACAATAAATAAATTATTATCGGGATAATTTAACAAAGAAAATACCAATTATGTAATAAATTAAACAAGAAATGTCTTTAAAAAAGACAATCGGCGTTGAAATTAATATTGAGATGTCATTTAAAAATTACCTAAACAGACGGCCAAGATGATCGGTTACGTGACTTCTCAGACCCCAGATTGTTTGGTCGCCACCAATATTAGGAGACTTATTGGACTCCTGATTTTTCGGACACTATAAGAAAACTTCTCGGACCCAAAAGTTAATTTGAGATAAATTTATTAATTTAAAAATTAAATAAAATTATCATTAATATATATGCTGTGAATAAACCAATCATACAGCTCCATGTTTCTACCAGTGATATATGAATAGCCAAATAATTTAGGTTAATATACTTGTTATCTGAATTTGTCAAGCCAATTTAACAAATTAACAATGTAAGAACATAATTTCGGGAATGAATTAAAATTATAATGTATCAGACGAGTCTATATAGTTATTTATAGTACCGGTAATATACCATTCATGTTAGTTATCTAATATAATAACGATCTGAAGTCAAATTTTAAATTATATCAGTAGAAATATGATATATCAGGGGTTCCTGTGTATGATTAGTATTGCTAATTGTGTATTCATGCTACGCGAATAACGGTTCGACTTATTCCGAATCTTTGCAAAAAACGGTAATACATACATCAACAAGCCGGAACATACATGGCAAGAAACGTTATTAACTAGTACATATAAGTTCGAAGTATGCACGCGCCTAAATATATTAAAATATTTATGGCTAGATAAATCTCGTTGAGGTGTAGAGAATACATGTATGTCAACAATGATATTTTTCAAGTATCTTGCCTTTTCAACAGTAATGCACAATGTCAGTTTGACCCTACACTGACTTGCAGGCGAGCGAATGGTCATTTTGCCCTCAATATAGACTATCCCTCTCGTGGGAAATTGTCGATTACAATTACTATTTATAGAATCGCTGTGTCTATTGTGTACGGATATAAAAGAACACACGCAAACGAAGAAAGAGTGTTCATTTACATCGTTGCAAACATCAAATGTATTGCTTTTTAACGTGTCGATTGTCATGTAAAATCATTTTAATAGCGTTGCGCATATACGAAAGCTCTCATTTTGTGCGAAATGTTATTCCCTTATTTAATTTGCCATATGTATTCCAAACCTGTTACGAATTCGTCTACTATATTGTTGAAATGTTGCACCTACTCATTTATGACTAGTGTAGTGGGAATTTATGGTAAATTAGCCGATGGAATGTTAGGATTTATTCATCTGGGACTACTGGCGGGAAGTTTGACAACAATTGATTGAATATTCCGGAAGGTCAAAAGTTGGGTTGAACAGCTACGCCAAAAAACAATAATGGAATAATAATCACACACATTTACCAAATAAACGCATTCATTTCAGTAACAACAATCCACAATGAAACAATAGTAAAGTTTTCAGCAGTGTCACGCTTCATGTAGATCATTTTTCAAAATTAATTAATTCTGCCCAACCTGTCGATATAACACACATTAAATTGTTGTTTACAGCTAATTACTAATTTACCCATTACTCTACCAATCTCCTGAAAACAATTTATTCGGCTCGACAAGCCTTCCAGATATTGTTTAAACCTGAACTTCACCAATTCTGTATTCCCATGGATAGGGTTTGCAGCATTGTTTTTCTTTGGTGAATTAAATTGTTGTTGTTCTGGTATTTTGCTAGGCTCTCGTGCACTCATTAAATTAAAGGTGTTTAGGGGCTAATTCCCGAATGTCTGTAAAATCGGTGGTTTGTTTTCATGAGTAACTGGCGATTTATGTGGTATATAGCTCCATCGGGTGTTTGACTGTTACATTATCTGTCATTGTGAGTGGGAATAATATTTGCAGGCAACCACGTTTTACCAACTTTGCTGTTCACATGTATTGATTGTCCTAGGTATGCGTGTCTCAGTTTTAACAGGAATGCTTATGTTGATTATGTCTACCTTGCAACAATTGTTATTGTGAAAATCCGAGGTCTAAACTCAAGAAATGCAATCGCTCTTGGCTTCTTTTGCTTGACAATGATGCGTGTGACTGTTTTAAACACGACTTCAGACACACTAGTTGACTGTGCTCCTGTGGGAGAACTAGTTTTGCAATTGCAGTGACCTTGACCTTTGACATGCAGGCACGGGTCACATATGTGACACAAGTAGTAGTAGTGATTGCTGGCACCATGGTATATTAGTATGTTATAGTTTTGTTTCGGTTTTGTCTATACAGATGTAGAATAGTCAAATGACTTAATAACAACACCAGTGCGATGTTATATATTTATTCTGACATTCTAATAAAAGCTAATAATAATAATAATAATAATAATCACTTTATTTTACGAAGGTGACATATAAGACATAGTATTGTCATGACAAACACAGACCTTATTTTCATATGGCCTTCATACACATTCAAACATTCAACCAATAATTATCATGTTGGGCAATAGATTATTTTCCTTTGACAACGAGCAAACGAGGCAAAAATGTAATATAATTTTTTTATGAAATAGTTCGCGCGTTATAAAACTTACAATTAACATTCACCTCACGCATAAAATTTAATGGCCGAAAATAAAAATATAGTTTGGGTGGCAGTATTAAACAGAACAGATAGTTGATCGACACTATTTGTGGATAGAAACTGTTATGACCGTTTGCTACTTTGACTCGTTAGTTAACACCTTGTGAAAACATAGTATAATACCAATGATCGACGGGCCCCCACTTAAATTGGGGACCGACATGTGCACCGTATGTAGAACAAATAATGTGTTCTTCAGCAAACATCAAATTAAGAAAGTCTAAACTAATTGTTTGCTGCGCTGATATTTTGTAAGATTACGATAAAATATATATATAATTTCTAAGATATAACTGTAACCATGGTTTACATATTTTTTTATGCAGCAAAATTCATATAACATGTATATAACACATAAAACTACAATATCTTGATTGAAAAAGATGATGATGATGATTATGATGACGATGATTATGGTGACGATGATGATGATGATGATCATCATCATCATCATCATAAATTTGAACGTGGTCATTGTAAGGACTCTTGTATTTATGTTTGACTGTCCAGGGCCCGTATTCACAAAGCTCTTAAGGGAAAGCTAATTTCTGAAATTCGTACAATTCCTAAAGTCTCCGGCTGTTTCATGTATACAACTGTGTGCGTCCGTTGTCATCAAAATATTTAAACTAGTCAATATTGTTTATGTGTTTAGTATTTTACATTTTTTGTGAACCGAAAGAATCAAGTTTCATCAAGAAAATTGAACTGGAATGTTCACTTACATTTAAGTAAAACGTACATTAAGTTTTCCCTTAGGAGCTTTGTGAATACCGACTCTGAACTACAATATAGTTTGAACGAGGTAAAACAATAAATAAATTATTATCGGGATAATTTAACAAAGAAAATACCAATTATGTAATAAATTAAACAAGAAATGTCTTTAAAAAAGACAATCGGCGTTGAAATTAATATTGAGATGTCATTTAAAAATTACCTAAACAGACGGCCAAGATGATCGGTTACGTGACTTCTCAGACCCCAGATTGTTTGGTCGCCACCAATATTAGGAGACTTATTGGACTCCTGATTTTTCGGACACTATAAGAAAACTTCTCGGACCCAAAAGTTAATTTGAGATAAATTTATTAATTTAAAAATTAAATAAAATTATCATTAATATATATGCTGTGAATAAACCAATCATACAGCTCCATGTTTCTACCAGTGATATATGAATAGCCAAATAATTTAGGTTAATATACTTGTTATCTGAATTTGTCAAGCCAATTTAACAAATTAACAATGTAAGAACATAATTTCGGGAATGAATTAAAATTATAATGTATCAGACGAGTCTATATAGTTATTTATAGTACCGGTAATATACCATTCATGTTAGTTATCTAATATAATAACGATCTGAAGTCAAATAAGCATTTATACTGTGTATCCCAATAAAAAGCAATAGTCAGGGAAAATTCAGCGATTTTTGAAATGTTAAGACTTTATTTTTGATAACGCAACCATAAAAATTCATTAGACTATGACGATTTTAAATTATATCAGTAGAAATATGATATATCAGGGGTTCCTGTGTATGATTAGTATTGCTAATTGTGTATTCATGCTACGCGAATAACGGTTCGACTTATTCCGAATCTTTGCAAAAAACGGTAATACATACATCAACAAGCCGGAACATACATGGCAAGAAACGTTATTAACTAGTACATTTCTGTTCGAAGTATGCACGCGCCTAAATATATTAAAATATTTATGGCTAGATAAATCTCGTTGAGGTGTAGAGAATACATGTATGTCAACAATGATATTTTTCAAGTATCTTGCCTTTTCAACAGTAATGCACAATGTCAGTTTGACCCTACACTGACTTGCAGGCGAGCGAATGGTCATTTTGCCCTCAATATAGACTATCCCTCTCGTGGGAAATTGTCGATTACAATTACTATTTATAGAATCGCTGTGTCTATTGTGTACGGATATAAAAGAACACACGCAAACGAAGAAAGAGTGTTCATTTACATCGTTGCAAACATCAAATGTATTGCTTTTTAACGTGTCGATTGTCATGTAAAATCATTTTAATAGCGTTGCGCATATACGAAAGCTCTCATTTTGTGCGAAATGTTATTCCCTTATTTAATTTGCCATATGTATTCCAAACCTGTTACGAATTCGTCTACTATATTGTTGAAATGTTGCACCTACTCATTTATGACTAGTGTAGTGGGAATTTATGGTAAATTAGCCGATGGAATGTTAGGATTTATTCATCTGGGACTACTGGCGGGAAGTTTGACAACAATTGATTGAATATTCCGGAAGGTCAAAAGTTGGGTTGAACAGCTACGCCAAAAAACAATAATGGAATAATAATCACACACATTTACCAAATAAACGCATTCATTTCAGTAACAACAATCCACACTGAAACAATAGTAAAGTTTTCAGCAGTGTCACGCTTCATGTAGATCATTTTTCCAAATTAATTAATTCTGCCCAACCTGTCGATATAACACACATTAAATTGTTGTTTACAGCTAATTACTAATTTACCCATTACTCTACCAATCTCCTGAAAACAATTTATTCGGCTCGACAAGCCTTCCAGATATTGTTTAAACCTGAACTTCACCAATTCTGTATTCCCATGGATAGGGTTTGCAGCATTGTTTTTCTTTGGTGAATTAAATTGTTGTTGTTCTGGTATTTTGCTAGGCTCTCGTGCACTCATTAAATTAAAGGTGTTTAGGGGCTAATTCCCGAATGTCTGTAAAATCGGTGGTTTGTTTTCATGAGTAACTGGCGATTTATGTGGTATATAGCTCCATCGGGTGTTTGACTGTTACATTATCTGTCATTGTGAGTGGGAATAATATTTGCAGGCAACCACGTTTTACCAACTTTGCTGTTCACATGTATTGATTGTCCTAGGTATGCGTGTCTCAGTTTTAACTGGAATGTTTATGTTGATTATGTCTACCTTGCAACAATTGTTATTGTGAAAATCCGAGGTCTAAACTCAAGAAATGCAATCGCTCTTGGCTTCTTTTGCTTGACAATGATGCGTGTGACTGTTTTAAACACGACTTCAGACACATAATAATGATAATGGCAATAATAATAATAATAATTTTCTCAATAAAAAACAATTACAAAGCATCGACAGACAGCAATAGAAAATCGAAATGATGCACAATGCATTGATACACTCATAAAAAAGTTACATTTTCATATAAAAATTTTCCATATGCAAAACAAATATAATTATTTGCTAACAACATCAATTTCTATATACTTTTTTCTAATTTTCAATAAATATATCTTTATCGGTATTATAATTGTGATATCTGTGTTACATCTATTTGACTTGTTCAAGTAAATATGTTTTATATGCTCGTTTGAATGATGGTAATGAAGATTTATTTCTTAATTCCAATGGTAAATTGTTCCATACGATTATGCAATAGTATGTATATGTATCTTGTATTATTTTGTTCGTGGTTTAATTGGCAAAATAAGATCTTTGTGCATAGCTGACCGTAAATTGTGGGATTCATTGTTTGAAAAGGTTAATAAATCTTTCATATATGGTTTTATATATTTGTATAGCAGTGTGGTATTTTACTATGTCATTAAATTTCATCCAACGTAATGTTAATGTTTTAAATAGTTCTACCGAAGCAGTCCTTGAAGGTTTATTAAGAACTATTTTAGCTGTTCTTTTTTGAAGTACTAAAATCTTGTTTATATACGAATTGTTCGGTTTTCCCCAAATAGTACAACAATAGTCAAAAATAGGTAAAATATATGCATTATAAAACATTTCTTTCATTTCATCACTGAGAAAGTATATTATGTGTTTTAATAATGTAATTTTACTGTTCAGCTGTTTACAAACGTTATCTATTTGATCATGCCAATTCAAGGTTTGATCAATATAAATACCTAAGATTTTCTTCCTACATACATTTTCTAAGTCATTTCCATTTATATTGATATTAAGTGGACTAGAAATGGTTATTTTATGACGAGTCCCGATCAACATACATTTTGATTTTTCTGGACTCAATGACATATTATTAAGTGAACACCATGTATTTATACTATTAAGTTTAAATTGCAGTTCAGTTTGTATATCGGATGTATCAATTCCAGATTCATGTTAAGACGAATCATCAGCATAAAGATCTATATTTATATTAGGGAATACAAATGCGATGTCGTTTATATATAACAAAAATAGTAACGGCCCAAGTATTGACCCCTGTGGAACACCAGATTTTATCGATAGCATTTCAGATTGTATGTTCCCAATTTTAACAATTTGTTTTCGGTCAGTTAAATAGGAATTGAAAAGTTTAATTGAACGTTGTGAAAAGTGATACATATTTAATTTTCTGAGTAAAATGTCATGGTCTACGAGGTTAAAGGCCTTTCGTAGGTCTAAAAATACCGAACCAATCAATTTACCACTATCTATTTCTTTTAGCCATGTGTCTATTAGTTTAATAAGAGCTATATGGCATGAGTGATGTTTTCTAAAACCAGATTGAGCATAATGAATTATGTTCATTTGTTCAAAATATGAATGTATTTGTGTAGAAATATGCCTTTCATATATTTTTGAAATAGTTCGCAAAATTGATATTGGACGATAGTTGCAAGGTGATTCAGGATTGCCCGATTTTAATATTGGCAAAACTCTAGCAAATTTTAGTGAATCTGGGAATACTCCAGATGAAATGCTGTTATTAATAATTGATGTAATAGCTGGAGTTATAATATCCCCACAATGTTTCAATATCAATGCCAGTACTAGATTTATTGATGTTGAGATTTCTATTATCTTATTAACTTCATATGAACTAATACACTCAATGTCAAATTTATATTTGTGTATTTGCTTATCCAGAGTTTCCTTTAAGTTAGCAAAATACTCTTCTGAGTATGATTTTTCCTTGATTTTTCTGAATAGCTTTATTAAAGAAATGTTTCTTTTCATGTTTTATTTTTGATGTAACTTGATTTCGCAACATTTTGTATTGTGCAAAATCGCCATTTTTATGACACAAGTCTCGTTTAAATAACATAGCCTTTATTTCATTAGTAAACCAGTCTGGTTGATAGTCGCGTTTAATACGTTTAGTTTTTATAGGCGCGTGTTTGGTTAGGGCAAACTTTAAAATCTCATAAAAGACATTAAGCGCTTCTTTTGAGTCATGATATGTTTCAACATTATCAATGCCTAAATGTATAAGTGTATTTTGAAAAGCGTATTCATCGAAGTTTTTTAAACATCTGTATGTTAATTCTTTATGTCCTTCACCCGTTTTCTTTATTTTATTTGTAAATGATCGAATTACACAAATAGGTTTATGGTCACTCATTGTTAAATTTGCTACAAATGTTTTGATTATGTTTTTTTGTACAATTGGCATATATATGGTCAATAATTGTTGTGCTACGTTTAGTAATTCTTGTAGGGGCTTTAATAAATTGATAAAGGTTATATTTTTGTACAGTATCATTCCATTTTGTATTGCTATAGTTGTTATAGTCTGGCTTATAATATAGGACAATGTAATTAATATTTAACAGATCAGAAATTTCAAGTTGCTCCTCATAATCATCTATCCATGTCTGCAATGAACTAGGCGGGCGATACATAAAATTTACCAGAAATGGTTTACAATTATTACATACTACTTCAATCCAAATTTATTCAATGTTATTAGTTTCAATATCGGAACGTCGCCTATATGATACATCCTCTCTGATATATACTAATATTCCACCACCTTTTTTATCATGCCTATCTTTCCTTTCAAACACATCCATTTATACATAAAATGTTATCTTTAACATTTTCGCTAAGAAAAGTTTCACACATTCCAAGAATATGTGGTGCATTTTTCATTATACAAGTGATGTTTAATTTTATCTAACTTTGGTAACAAATGTTGAATATTAATATGTGCAATAAATAATCCTTTCCCTTCAAATCCGAACCCTGACATTGGATTATTATTTATATTACTACTACTTCTTAGAGTTATTTGTTTTTCATTCTCACCCTCCGTTGTAGAGCTTTCATTCCACGTATTGTTTATGATGACCTTGTTAATATTGTTTATATTGATAACGTCGTTGTCGTTGTTGTTGCATGCGCTCTTTTGGATGTTAATTGCGTTGGTGTTGATAATATTGTTGTTGTTGTCAGCGGCGTTGTTGTTATAGAGGTTGTTGCTGCATGCATGTTCTGTGTTTTTTATTATTGGCAGAGATTGACTGGTGTTGTTAATTAAGCTGCTAGAGTCGTTTGTGTCAGTGTCAGTGGTTAATTTGCTAATTTTATCTAATTTAGAAATATTATTACCTATTTCATTATTTATATATACCGGTAAACATCGATTGTTATTAAATACATCAATATGTGTAGTTATCGTTTTTCTCTCATATAACCTCATGACCTCATTACAAAAGCAGCAAATGTTTCGTAGGCAGTCGTAGATATTGGTTTGGTTATATATAGCACGTCTGTCGGCACTATCCTAGTAAGGGGTGTAGAAATTGTTCATCGTGTCTCTCGTAGAACGTCTGTGGACTGTATTCAACTGCAGCAATATTCATAACTCGAATGCTGTTGAAGGTGGGATATTTACTTCTGTCGAAAGGATTGTTTTGTGGGTTTCTTCTACAGTCTCTGGTGTTGTGATTTGTCATTTGACAGTTGTTGCAATATAGTTGATTTCCATGTGGTTTATTCTTAATATTGTTTCTTGTTTGAGTTGGAAACGTCATGGTGTTCGTCTCTCTTGCGATTGGTTGTTTTTTGATAATTTGGCACTAGTTGTTAAATACTGAAAGTAATGTTCTGGATCCATTATCACTGAGGTGTATTGCGTCTTTCATGAAATAGTGCCTTACAGTAGTGCTGTCCCCGTACACGAACGATTTGTAACAATCAATTAATGTCACTCCGTGTTCTCGGCACATTTCACGTATGTAAATGTTCATTTGTATAAGGTTACAGTCATTTCTTGGACATAATGTGCATAGGTGCACTTTGCGCTGTTGGTCCTGGAGATGGCACGCCAGACGTTGTAACTCATTTGAAGCAGCTTTTGCAGATGTCCCGTTGCTAATGTCATTTCCGCCAATGTAAATAATAATATTTTTATACCGACGCAAATCAGTGTCTTCTAGTTTTTTACGTACATCAGCTATACGACCTCCTCTCAGCTTGTTGATATCGATGATGCTGTCTAAGCCCCGTTGTTGTATTCCCTTCACTATGGAATCTCCAATGATCAATGTTCTTTCACGCTTCACGTTTCAAAAGATGTTGATTTTTCAGCAGTTTTGTGAGAGGTTGTTCTCTGATCAGTGATTTTTACTGTTGCTGATACTGTTGCTGAATCTGGTTTTTCTTTAGTCTTCTTCATAATGTCTGTCAATGAATTTAGTTTGTTTCCAATTGTTTCGTTGGCATTCTCAACATCGTGTTTCATGACGGCGAGTTTGTCTTCTAGTTCGTTTATTTGGTTTGATGTAGTCGAATGACATATCTGTGTAGTTTTCTTTATGCTATAAATTTCATCATTTATGATATTAAAGTTTCTGGCGGTGTCCATAACAAACGATTTTAGTGAGTCCTGTACATTACTGACTCTTTCTGTTAAATTCCGCATCATATTTAAAATTCTTTCATAGTAATTATCGGGACTTCCTGTGACTTCCGGTCGGGAGTAACTCTTGGGTTTTTCTGCGCTTTCCGGTCTGGTGTCATGCTTAGGACTGTGTGCGATTTCCCCTCGGGATTCCTTTTTGGAACTTACGGCGATTTCCGGTCGGGAGTCACTCTTGGGATATTCTGCGTTTTCCGTTCGGGCGTCTTGTTTATGACTATTTGCAATTTCCGGTCGGGATACATTCTTCGGACTTTCTGCGTTTTCCGGTCGGGAGTCATTTTGGAATTTTGTATGCGATTTCCGGTCGGGAGTTGCTCTTTAGATTTTCAGCGATTTCCGGTCGGGAGTTATATTTAGAACTTTCTTCTGCGATTTCCGGTCGGGAGTCACTCTTGGGATATTCTGCGTTTCCGTTCGGGCGTCTTGTTTATGACTATTTGCAATTTCCGGTCGGGATACATTCTTCGGACTTTCTGCGTTTTCCGGTCGGGAGTCATTTTGGAATTTTGTATGCGATTTCCGGTCGGGAGTTGCTCTTTAGATTTTCAGCGATTTCCGGTCGGGAGTTATATTTAGAACTTTCTTCTGCGATTTCCGGTCGGGAGTCACTCTTGGGATATTCTGCGTTTTCCGTTCGAGTGTCTTGTTTATGACTATTTGCAATATCCGGTCGTGAGACCTTTTTCGGACTTATTACGTTTTCCGGTCGAGGGTCATTCTGGACATTTTCGGCGATCTCCGATCGGGAGTCATATTTTGATCTTTCTGCGATTTCCGGTCTGGATTCACTTTTGGTACTTTGGGCGATTTCCGTTCGGGAGACATTATTTCGACTTTCTGCGATTTCTGGCGTTTGTTCATTCAATGAATTATATTGGATAATAAGATATTTGATTTGTTCATTTATTTCTTGCACTGTTGTGTTGTTCACAGCAAGAGATTGCTCAATGATGTCCACAATGTTCGGCAAATCTTTTTGCATAAATTGTCTTACTTGCTTACCGTTCACAAGACAGCCCGATTTGGTATGGTACATATTAAGAGTGTATATTGAGTTTTTTTTCCGGAAGTAACTTTAAATTTTGTTTCAACAATGTTGCCTTTCTGGTCTAGCACTGGAATTGTCTGACATTTGAATGGGTACTCACTGTTTTCTGAAGAGTAGTATTGCTCTGTTGCATTTTTCAAGAGCTCGTATAGTCCGGCATTCAACACAAATTTTATTCCTCCGCTTGTTTCTGTGATCGATATTTCAGATCTTGTTGTCGCAGCCATCTTCTTCCGAACAGCTTTTTTCTCATTTAGTCTGTAATCACGTCTCTCATTCACCAGTGTTGATAGTCGTTCATGTTGATCGGAAGAGTCCGTTAGTATTACAGCACTAGAAACGTCTGTCATTTTGTTGAAGAACCTTTTATCACGATTAAACGTATATATATTCACATATTTTTTGCTGATCTACATCTTCTTGGTATATTTAGGAGATTCACTACAAGAACTTTTCATAAATTAAAATAAATAATTTATTTTCTTAACGCTATTTAAGAAAAAGTTGTTTACGTCGAACCGGACGTGACGTCAAATTACAATCCTCAGTACCTGCACTGCTCTACGGCATAATGTAGTTTTCAGACATCTTGTCTATACATTACACACAAATTATAGTCGCTGATTTTACATATAGACGTTAATAAGCATCTTACAATGTGTAGCTAGGTGTTACTTATAACTAAACGTTAATTAATGCTTACAGTCCTGACAAAAATAGAATTATTATTCTTTGGTCTGTATGTTAAAAGGCAAAAGTAAAAGGTAAATTGCATAAGAGTATTGGAATCAGTAGAAATATGACCTGGCTAAAGTCACGTGATCTTTGGCGCGAATGGTCGAAAATTTTGCAGCGAGAATAAAATTTGGTATATTTATTGATAAATCCTTTATAGCGAAGATTTTAGCGAAGATTTAACCTGGAATTTATGTGTGGATGTGTGTGCTATCAAAATGTGATACTACACAATGACTAAAACGAGAGATAAAAAGAGAAAAGAAAGAAATAGTAGTGACAATGAAACAAATAGCCGGAAAGAGCATAAACAAAGAGGCCCGTCCGGGGATACTAATCTTTCGGTAAGTGAACTTTTGAACTGGACAAATTCTGTTCTATATGGAGAAGATACTTTAGATTATAGTATTTTTGGAAATCTAAGTGAAAATTCTGTAATGGCTGAAAGTAGTGCTGAGCCTACAATTCGGGATATAATGACCCTATTGAAAAATGTTAGTGATCGCCTGGAAAGTGTGGAGAAGTCAATGGAAACTATAGATTCAATTTCAAGACGGATGGGCAACTTAGAAAAGGACATTAATAAGCTCTGGGTGGCTCTGGAGGACCGGGTACAGAAGGTTGACGATCGTGTCACGCGCCTCGAAGACAAGTTTGACGGCGCGGACATCCATGCGGCGCAGCTGTCAGAACGGATGCAGAAGCTGGAGAAGGAGAGGGATACCCTGCGTGACAACGTGTCCTATTTGCAGTCGCAGTCCATGCGAAATAACCTAATATTCACCGGGGTAGCCGAGGACAACTCGACTGGAAACGAACCATCAGAAACGACGGAGCGGAAGCTCCGCCAGCATCTCCAAGACGCCTTCAAGATCGCCAGTGATATTGCTGACTCAGTTAAGTTTGAGAGGGTACATCGTTCACCGGGATCACCTATGTCTGGCAAAGTGCGTAATATCGTGGCCAAATTCACATTCTTCAAAGATAGGGAAATGGTCCGCAAGCGCTGGAAGGAACTAGATGGGTCTGTACACCGTGTTTTCGAGCAATTCCCACAAGATGTCATCGAAAAGCGACGTAAACTGGTACCAAAGATGAAAGAGGCGAGGCGGCTGGGTAAGCGAGCATACCTTGCCTACGACACCCTTTACGTCGATGGAACCGCGGTCAGAGCGTAGGGGCACGATGGCGGTGAGATATCCATATTATCGTGGAATGTTCATGGATTGACTGATTGTAAAAAGTCTAGTGCAGAGTTTGTAAATATTTTAAGTTCAGCTGATATTTGTTTCTTGATTGAATCGAGGACAAAATTATCTAGTAATATTAATTTAAACGGTTATCAAACTTTACATTTCTTTAGAAAATTTCAACATAGGAATGCCAGAAGAAGTAGTGGTGGTATTGTTATTTATATTAAAGATCAGATAAAAGATGGCATCGAAATTATAAGAAATCATTACGACACTATTATTTGGTTAAAACTTAAGCGTGATTTTTTTAATACTGCAAGTGATATATATTTATGTGGAAGCTATATTTGGGGAGAAGATTCACCCGTGTATAACACTGTTAATGTAGACCTTTTTGATATTTTAGAAAATGACATTACATATTTCTCTGAATTTGGTAGTGTTTTTATCACAGGGAATCTGAATAGTCGAACCAGTAATAAATGTGACTTTATTGTTCATGACTCATTTAACATAATCTATGATAATATAGACTACACACCAGATCATTACTTTATCAGGGCCTCAGTAGACAAAGTACATAATAGCTACGGGACTAAACTGCTTGATTTATGTAAGTCAACTTCTTTCCGTATTATCAACGGTAGAATAGGCGATAGTTGTAAACATACATTTGTTTCAAATAACGGTACCTCTGTAATTGATTATCTGTTGACCAATGAAAGCAATTTTCAATTGTTAGCAAACTTTACTGTTGGAGATTTTAATGAATGGAGTGACCATGCTCCGTTGCATTTTTCATTATATTGTAACAATTGTTCACCCAGTTATGAGACATTCACGGATGTTAAATATAAATGGAATAGTTCATTTCGAGATGAATTTCGTTCAGGAATTATTTCAAAATTGCCTATTTTTAATGATATTGTCGATAGTATAGATTGTTCGAGTAGAATGTCAATTAACCAGGTTCTAGAAAATTTTACAACTACAATTCGCAATGTTGCGGATCCGTTGTTTACAAAATCATGTACTTACAGTAATAAACCCACATTTAATACTGACAGTTGTATAAACCACGCCGATTGGTTCGATAATGAGTGTTTGACCGCACGAAATCAATACCATGACGCGTTAAGATTTTTTAATCTGAATAAGTCTGATCACAATAGAATGGAGCTGTGTGAAAAGAAAAGGCTGTATAAAGAGTTAACAAGCAAAAACAAAAAGAACGCATATAAACGCAAGATGACAGAAATTGAACATTTAAAAAATAAAAAACCGAAAGAATTTTGGAAATATTTCAAATCGAAAAATAAAATAAATTGCAATAACATTTCAATAAACGCATTAAAAGACTATTTTGAAAATTTCAGTAATAAAACGTCATATAGTAAAAATGCTGAGGCAGAAGATTTTTGTCTAAATAACGACTTTAATGGTGAAAATTGTACTTTTCCGGAACTAGATCAACCGATAACAGTAAATGAGGTCATGAATGCAGTTAAACACTTAAAACGTGACAAAGCGGCAGGTATTGATTGTATTTTAAATGAATATTTCATTGAATGTATTGATATTTTATCTAATCATTTGTGTGATGTGTTTAATAGTATTTTAACTTCTGGCTATTTTCCAGATCAATGGACAAAAGGGATTATCATTCCTCTTCATAAAAAAGGTTCTGTTGTTGATGTTAATAATTACAGAGGAATAACGCTTGTAAGCTGTTTCTCTAAATTATTTACAACCATTTGAAATAAACGTATTGAATCATTTTGTGAAAATAATGGTAAAATTTCGGACGCACAATTCGGATTCAGAAAAGGATGTTCGACTGTTGATGCTATTTATATTTTGATGTCCGTTGTGCAGCATTTTTTAAAAGAAAACAAACGCTTGTATGTTGTGTACGTGGATATGCTTAAATGTTTTGATAGTATATATCGCAGTGCACTATGGTTAAAAATGTATAAATCTGGAATACAAGGTAAATTACTACGAATAATTAAGAATATGTATGAGAATGCAAAATCATATGTCAAATCTTGTACAACATACTCTGAATATTTTAGCTATGCTGTTGGTCTAAGACAAGGGGAGGTAATGTCTCCGATTCTTTTTTCACTGTTTGTAGAAGATTTAGAACTGTTTCTACAAGATGACACACTGTCTGGCTTAAATATAGATGACCTAATTTTAATTTTGTTGCTATTTGCAGACGACATGGCCATTTTAGGTAAAACACCAGAAGAAGTACAATCCCAATTAGATAAACTCTACATATACTGTAATTGTTGGGGGCTTAATGTGAATACGTCAAAAACCAAAATAATGGTCTTTCGCAAAAGGGGTAAAATTCGCCAAGATGAGAAATGGACTTACAATGGTCAAAAAATAGAAGTCGTCGATAATTTCAACTATCTCGGCACTGTAATTAATTACACTGGTAGCTCTACATTAAACCAAGAGCATTTGGCTGGAAAAGCCCTTAAGGCTACCAATACTTTACTCTACAAATGTAAGCAATATGATCTTAAGCCTAAATTATTTTGTCAATTGTTTGATTCTTTTGTTGGCTCCATTTTATGTTATGCCTCTGAAATATGGGGATTTAATAAATCTAACGAGATCGAACGCATCCATTTAAAATTTTGCAAAAGGTTGTTAAATGTAAAAATAAACACATGTAATATTACGGTATATGGAGAGTTAGGTAGATACCCGTTATATGTAAATAGATATGCACGAATTGTTAAGTATTGGTTTAAAATTATTAACAGTAAAAATATTATTATACAAACTGTGTATAAACAAGCAGTGGATGATTGCAACAAAGGATACAACAATTGGGTTGCGGATGTTAAAAAATTGTTAAATCAATACGGATATTCCTATGTATTTGAAAATCCCAATGTTACTAACACTCATGCTTTTGTATGTGAATTCAAATGTAGAATTATTGACACATTTAAACAAGAATGGTTTGGTAATATGAATAATAGTTCTGTTTTAGACATGTATAGAATGTTTAAAATATCACTCGAATATGAAGACTACTTAGATTTATTACCCAAGAGCCTACATTTTTACTTTGTAAGATTACGGGCGTCTGCCCATCCATTGAGAATTCAAACAGGCAGATACTCCCGTAACAATATCCCTCGTAACGAACGTTATTGCCTATGTTGTAACCAAATAGATACAGAGGATGAATTTCATTTCACTTGTATATGTCCTTGTTATCGTACACCCCGAAAAAAATATATTAAATGTTTTTACTATATCAGGCCATCTGTTGTTAAGTTCCACATTTTATTGACATCAACGTGTAAATCTGAGATTGTTAATTTATGTAAATATGTAAAAGAAGCTTTAACTATACGAAATACTATTATAAATACCACGTAAATTATTAACAATAATGCAATGTAATATACTTTCTCTAACTTTTAAACCATAGCTATATTTATTTTAATAATTATTTTGTTTTTATTTTATTTTGCGCAAAAATATTTTGTCTATCTTTACTGCCTTTAAAATTGTACTTTTTTTGTTGTTTTTTTCGTAATATTGGTTATTGTATAATTAAATTGTTTTCATTGTAACATATTGACAAGTGATAGTATTTTATTTAAAATTTATAAGTTCCATGAAAATTAGAATTTTTTCGCAAATTTGGTTTTTGTATAATTAAATTGTATTTATTGTAATATATTGATACGTGACATAACTTTATTTCAAATTTGTATGTATTTAAGACGATGTACATATGTATAAGTCTAAATAAATTGTCTGTCTGTCTGTCTGTCTGTCTGTCTATAGGTGATCAGTTTTCAACGAGGGTCGAATTTTCACGCGTGGATGGGTCATTCTATAACGGGCAGGGTCAGTTTGCAACGTTGAAAATTGATCAGTCATCCGTTGAAATAGTACCCATGTGGTCAATTTTCAACGGGCTCACAATTTAATGTTACACCGGCTTGCCGATGTATATATTACCGTGTATGCATCATGTTATGTATTGATAAATATATTAGTTTAATTTCATTACATGATCCTTAATAAATCGAAGAGCATTTATACACTGTTGATGTTTAAAAAACCCACATATATTAAGTAACGTATATAATAATTTATATATAATGGTATGTTAGGAGGCGTAAACTACTAGTATTATTTAATACTTGACTATTGTATGTCATTCGTATCTAGTCTTAGTTACATTGTTTTCCATATTTATGCTGGAAGTCTAATTTACATTCCTTATTTGAAAAATTACCACAGACGCCGAATATCTTTTTAAAAAGATATTTCTTGTTATAAATTGAACGTTTTAACAAAGTGTAATTGTAATAAACGAGATGATACTCACATTATAACACATATTACACACATTATCTTTAAATAATTAAAATGTAAGAAAACGGGTGTAAAATTTTGCTGTTGTGGAGAAGGACTCTTTCTGGTTTCGATTTACTGACCTATAGCCTGCAAAGAAAAGAAGTAGTTTTCCGCGATACCTGTTTTGGAAATACCCTCTCAAAAGACTAGTCTTAAAACCGCTGCCTGCCGCCAACTGTCTAAAAACGTCTAACGCGTCGGATTGCAATCCCTAGAGGTCAGGTCTTGTACTCACAAATTTTAAGGGAAGTTGTACTTCACTGGAAATTCAGATTAACTTTCCTAAGTGAAGTCCAATGATTTCGGTTTACAAAATGGTGAAATAATAAACATCTTTGCGATATTTACTAATTTAAAACATTTCAATGCATAAAAACCCTAAACACGAAACAACCCCATAAATAGGGAATTGTATGGATTAAAGAAAAGTACTTAAGTTTTCACTAAGGATCGTTGTGAAACGAGCCATGTTCAAACGCCAAACAAATAACCTCAGGCGTAAAAAAATATAATATAATATGTTTGTTTCAGGTTACCCGACCTACCCTTAAAAATGCCCCGACCCTAGAGCATTTTATTGGGTTTGTCAGATTGAGTTTTTGTTTTATTTACCTTTTGTCAATAATTAAACGTGTTTTTGGATAAATAAGTGTTTGTTTTGATAGTATCCACTTATAAACAATGTTTAAGGATATTACTTATATGTTATTGAATATTTATTCAGTTTTAGAATCTTCAAGTTGACCATTTACCAAATCCCGACCTTCCTACCCTAATTTTTTGGGGCATGTAACCTGAAACAAACATATTTTTTTACGCCTAATGTCTATACTCTGTATTGCACGATTTGATTTAATCTAAAATGACAGTTACGGCGTTTAGGGTACTTGTTAATTGCCAAACTTAGTCGAGCATAAACGAAATACTCCTGCTGAATGGCAACTTTACAACAAATCAAAAACTTCAATGGAGTATACAAAATAAAACTGTACCTTTCAATACTCCTCAACTTTTGTGAGCTTTGGACTCCATTCAATTACAGAGTCAGAACGTAAATGCATTCTCTATATATAGTGATATATTGCTTGTTGTTAGGCACCTATATGTCTCTTTTATTTATGTTCTTGTTTATTGTCCGTTTTGTCTCAGGCTGTAAATAATATAATACAAACGTTTTGATTTGCTATGTTTTGTATAATAAATATGTGACGTGGCGTGGGAAAACCGGGCTTAATGCATATGCGTTAAGTGTCGTCCCGGATCAGCCTGTGCAGTCCGTACAGGCTAATCCAGGCCAGAAACTTCCGCCTACAGTACATTTATGATTAGAAGTGACTTCCTTGAAACAGGAAATACCATTAAAGCGGAAAGTGCCGTCCTGGACTAGCCTGTGCGGACTGCGCAGGCTAATCCGGGACGACACTTTACGCGCATGCACATGTATTAAGCCCGGGTTTCCCACGACACGACATATTATGCTGTTTAAATGTTAAAAACCGTGGTCCTTCTCAACAGTTTGCATTCTTTAAAACTAGTTATGCCGTCAGAACAAACATTCTAACCTTTTACGTATTTCAATATGCTCCGTTTGGTAGAAATGACAAATGTGTAATGTATTATATAGGAATTAAATAATGTTTTAAAGCATGAAGTCATGGATTTTATGTACATCTACACGCAGGATCAATGGTATTGTGCCTTTAAAAGAAACTCTAAAAATACCATCACGCCAAAAAAAATAATTTTTTGGTTTCCGCTAACGTCTCCAAAAACAATTCTAGAGGGGGGGGGGGGAATCACTTTTTTTCGTGGCATTTTCACCACACAGCTAACGTATATTGGACTGCATGTTAAATGTTTAAACGCCTTCAGTCAAAAGAACTGTACCTTTAATTACGGTATGCCATTACCAAGAGCGCCTGTCTCAGGAAGACTAATTCAAAATGTCGCTTATTAGCGAAAACTGCTCTTTTTACTGAAAGTAATAAAAAGTTAATGATCGATAGGCAAACAAACTTTAAAGGTCGGCGGAAAAAATTAGGGGGAGGGGCGGGTTTGCGGAAACCAACAACTATTTTTTCGGCGTAGCTAAGATCACTTTTGACCTAGATTTCTTGCGATAATTATGCAGCGGGGATAATTGAGTGCCAATATAATTGGGCAAATTTTCTAATTTTAGGGAATGCAAACTTACAACAATGGTTTAATGTATACCAACAACTGTTGCATACTTTTGGGATTTAAAATGAACATAATTGTTTAAATTAGCGGTTAAAATAAAGTTATAAACATATTCTCGATAAACACTCTAGAACTCAGCATAAGTATGAACGTATTTTCTCATTGTATGTCATGAACTGATTATTATATTCATTCCCAGAATTAATCCACTGTTTAGCATAGCGGCACGCTCTATAAATAACAATTGGTTCTAGCGAGTTCAACACACTATCATTCTAAAAATAGCGCGCGTTTAGCCGCGGTGTACAGCTGTTATAATATACATGCATCAGATAGCGTCCAGAGTATCATAAGAGCGAATATTTCAATAAATGGGGAATTTATGTTTATAAACTTATATAGTCTTATTCATGAGACGTGTTGCGAATTTAGTGTTACTTTTTATATAGGGCTTAATTCGCTGGAACGTCTCATCGCCGAAAGACCATTTATGTGGTGGAAACCTCAAAGTTTAAATTTTCATTAATTTCCATTATTTGCAACAATAAAGTTATAAATCAACGTATTTTACTTAAACAACACCTAAACTGCTTAAAATGTTCCGAAATTTACCTAGAACATGCGTTTATTTCCGATTTAAACTTGCGAATAAATCTACATTCATGTACAGTCCACCATGTTTACCTTGTCTTGTTTAACCCTTCAAATATGCTTCAACCAATCGGATGATGAATGATAGAATTGAATGCCCAATCAAAATGACGCAATCGTTTCAGTGTAGTAGAATATCGGTTACAGTTTACACAGTGGAGGACAGAGAGATGTGTTGAATATGCAATAGTGTGTAGGTTTAAATTGGTGTTGCATCCAAAAAGGAAGTGCTATCGTACACATATTTATGAAACATTATTGAGGAATAAACTCTCTTTGCAGGTATGTAAATTTTATTAAGAAATATTAATGCTAACCATGCCATTTAAGCGCATGAAAGTAGCGACGAAAATCCTGTCGCTACTCTATAGACATATATGGAGAAATTTCCACCACAGTATTGGTCTTTCCCAGGTTAGGCCCCGCCAATATTGCCGATATAAAAAGTAACTTAATATTGGCACAGGACCTAACTTTGGGGTGGTATGATCGTTTTATTCACGGTACAAATATTAATAATTATTGAATTAATCGCACATTAATTTTGGTTTCGAGAAGTTTTCTTATGGTGTCCGAAAAATCTGGGGTCCGAGAAGTCTCCTTATATAGGTGGGGACCGAAAAATCTCGGATCCGATAAGCCGATCATCTTGGCCCTCTTGTGTTATGTTTCGGGTAAACATGGTATCTCAATATTAATGTCAACGCCGATTGCTTTTTTAAAGACATTTCTTGTTACGCCTCATACACTTTTCGAGTAGCATTAAAGCAAACAGCGCGATAATTGGCGATCTCCTTTGTGTTAAACCCGATCACTACGGGGTTGTAAACATTCCCCACGGGTAATTCTCATTCAGTCGCGTGTGCACAAAATTTTATTTCTACCGCGGTTGGTTGTAACACTAAACAGCTAAATGTGTGCCAGTCGTTTGCTGTGACATTAACCTGCCAAATTTAGCGATTGATTGATCTCGACAGAACGGATTTGAAATCTGTGGTATTTATTGATGTTATATAAATTGACATTTACAGACGAATACAACGACGAGACATACAATATGAATAAATCAAATCAACGGCGAAGAGCAATGCGCCCCAAAGAGTGACACACTGTTTTGAAGGAGATACGTTTTGTTCCATATAATGGCAAATGGGTAATAACTGGAAAACAAACACTATTTTATAACTACATTGGAATAGTGTGCAACGGTAACACGTACATTTCTTTGGTACTATCGCTACAAAAATAAGTTACATCGTTATCGTTCAGTTTTTATCGGTATAAAGCGCAGCGTTATCATTAGATGTCCGGAAATAAGTGCCATGGTGACATTATTCGTTTTGGTTTAAAGTGCAACGGTGACATTATTTTTTTGAATAAAGTGCAACGTTGACATTATTTGTTTGGAATAAAGTGCCACGGTGATATTATTTTGTCCGGCAAAAATTGCAACGGTCACAAATATCCGTTTGAAATAAAGTGCCACGGTGACCTTATTTGTTTGAAATTAAGTGCCACGGTAACAGTATATGTCGCGAATAAATTGCAACGGAACAATTATTTGGCACTAGGTGCAACATTAACAGTATTTCTTAGTAATAATATGCAACGATAGCTGTATTTCTTCGAACTTAATTAGTGCAGCGAGAACATAATTTGCTCGGAATAAACTGTAACAGTAATACATTTCACTGGACATTAGTGCAAATGTAACAGTATTTATACACAGCACAATTTACCAGTACTAACAAAAGGGTGGTTGAAATCAAATTTTTAAATCACCTATATTTCTACAAGGTGGTGCTCCATTACAGCAATATAACCAGAAGGTTCCGGATTCTGCATTAGCGAACTGGAATAAACAGGAAGTAAACATAATACGTTATATAACAAAACTAAACTAATTATGTATTTAGCTGTGACATTGTCGATATTGGTTTGCATGTTTACTTCATGCTCAGTAGCCTGTTCAACATCTTGCGCGTGCATCAATGAAAAGGCGATATGTAGAACGTCAGACCCTCGTGAAATAGTGCTCAGTGACGGTATTCGCCAAGTGGTTTTACAAGATCTTAATGCGGAGTTACTAAATGAAACTACATTTTCTTCGAACCAGCAATGGTCAAAGATAGAAACACTGGAAATGTGGGTGATTGCCGGTACATTTCTTGGTAGTCGTGTTTTCAGTGGACTTTCCGATCTGACGTATCTCGGTTTCCACAACGAGTTTATGTTTGAAATGGAAGATGATGCATTTTATGGTTTGGACAATCTCAGAGAGCTGGACTTTTCCAAGAACATTCGCCTTAAAAAAGGCTACTTTTTGAACAGCATGCGCTCGAATCACCTGCCGCAACTGAATAAACTCACGTTGACTGGACTGCAGTCGTCTTCCGTTGAATCCATCGATGTGGATTACGTCTTCGTTCAAAGTATTGCTGGTCTCGGCATACAGAGGACTATCACTTATCTGGACATGTCTAACGCCAGCTTTGGAACGTTTGATCTTCAAGCTTTCATTCAAACCGGACTTTGTAACTCCCTGCGTGAGATTTATTTGCGGCATGCTACCTTTCAAAACATTCAAGGATATGTTTCTACACAGCCTTGTTACAGTTTGAAGGTAATCGACATAAGCGAGTCTCTACTTCCAAACGTCGGGCTTGACTTTACACTTTCTAAAATAGATTTTGCATGCGTATTTACAACGTTTTACTTGAACATTGAAGAGTTGTATATTAATGGCTTAGGCAAGTATATGATGACACCACCATTGCAAGATGATCGTGATGGAGACTTGAGGTCATGTCAGTACAAACTTAGGAAAATAAGCTTAGAAAATAATTTGATCAAACGGTTAAACTACAGCGTAGAACTTCACGAAGATACTAAGAAAACGATGGAATGGATGAGTCTGTCTGGAAACGTTCTAGAATTTGTTTCGCCGAATTTCTTATCCCCGTCGACCGATCTCCAATACTTGGATTTATCTAGAAATTATCTGAAAAAGATGCAAGAGGATTACGAGAATCAGTTTGAAATACTAATTAAGGCAAATAATAAGCTGAAGGTGCTAAAACTGAACGGAAACAGCATTGTCCGTATCCCTAGAAATATGTTTCTAGCAAATACCAAGTTAGAAGGCATTGATCTTTCTCATAATAACATTTCTTCTCTAGACTTCGACATTGGCCAGCTGGCACATCTAAAAGTCTTGAATTTATCCCATAACGCGATATCCACTATTCCTGCGCAAGCCAGACACATGATGGATCACCTAGCAGCAGTTAGAAACTCGCCCGGTCTTCAGATAGACCTGTCCAATATGCCTTACGTATGCTCTTGTGATGACGACCACGTGGACACTATCCAGTGGATCTATAGAAACCTGGACACGTTTCTTGCGGGGCATCAAGCAGACTATACGTGCACTCTGCAAGGCGAACGGTTGTACATTTTCGAAAACGCTTTGGAGAAGACCGAAACTTACTGTCGAGTTCAGTATATTAAGACATGCCTCGCCATTTCTCTTCCAATCCTATGCGTTTGTGTGCTCATCGGACTCATTATATGCTTCCATCTCCAACGCCTTAAACGAAGGAAACGAGAACGAAACAATATTTTGTCACAAATTGAACTCGATGTGTTTCCAAAGAAGTATGTAGCGTTCCTATCATTTTGCTCTGATGATGCTGAGTTGGTTGTGAGCAACATCTTGCCGAGACTGAATTCGGAGTTACAGCTGAAGACGGGTACAAGTCGTGATTTGGTGTGTTCCGGTGACCGCAATTTTAGGCCCGGATACGCCCTTGGCGAGGAGATAATACGCTGTATTGAAGACTCGGCAGTCATTATTCTAGCAGTGTCTAAAAACTTCTGCCAGAAGGAATGGTGTAGGAAAGAAGTTCAGGAAACGTACGATCAGGATAAACCAATAGTTATGTTGTTCTTGGAAAAAGTTGAACCAATCGAGATGGGCAACGTACTCAGAAAGTTGTTCAGCAGGCTTGCGCATGCGTCGTGGATTGCAGACTCCAACGGCGGCCATATTGAGCCAGATTGGACTATATTTTGCAATGCTCTTTTGGATTTGACGGTTAAGCAGTCGGAGAAGCAACCTTCTAAACTGAAATGGCTTCAGCACACATTTACTAAGTTTTAGTTACCATGGTGGCATAGAACTGCCTTACGATAACTACTTAAGGTTCGCGAAAATGTTCGTGTTGCCACTTAAGTTTCGTGTTATTTATCTAATATCTTGATAGCGTTTGCGAATTTTTTCAACGTAAGTTATTTATATGCTAAATGAAAAACAGGCCTGAAACTGCCCAGAACTGACATCAGAATTTCAGTTAAGAAAAACTTATGTGGTATCAGGAATCTTAACTTGTTAAGATTTGCGTTGCAAGATAATTATAATGATACTTTTCGCGTTAGCAAGATACTGCGGAAGACCTCGGGCACATTTTAAGTGGTAATAGTAGTATTAACGAGTCAAGATTTGTGTTGTCAAAAAAAAAAAAATCGTGATACTTTTCGCGTTAGATAACACGAATTGGTTTGCGAAAATATTTGTGATAATTAAGTAGTATCAGGAATATTAACTTGTTAAGACTTGCGTTGTCAGTTAATTATCACAAAAATATGCGCTAGTAAGATACTGCGGAAGACCTCGGGCACAGGAACAGGAACATTAACGTGTTAAGATTTGTGTTGTCAGATAATTATCGTGATAATATTCGCGTTAGATAACACGAATTGGTTTGCGAATACTTTTGTGATAATTAAGTGGTATCAGGAATATTAACGTGTTAACATTTGCGTTGTCAAATAATTATCGTGATAAAATTCGCGTTAGTAAGATACTGCGGAAGACCTCGCAACCCCAAAAATAAATGTATCTTATGTCAGTTCTGGGCACTTTTAGGCCATTGAGAATAATAATGCAATATCTAGCAGAAATATATTCGCAAACGCTAACTTAATATCTAGATAAATATCGTAATAAATAAGTAGTAACGCAACTATTTTCGCGAACGCTAAGTAGTTAACACCAAAGTTTTCGCGAACCTTAAGTAGTTAACACGAACGTGTTCGCGAACCTGAAGTAGTTATCGTAAGGCAGTTCTATGCCACCATTAGTTACCAGTAAATAAAACAAATGTTTTCATTTGCATATTTTAGAGATTATTTAGATTAGGAAGTTTTAGCCTTGTTAATACTTGTATCTCAGAGTATACTTGTATTCAACAATTGTCTCCTTATATAAAGATATTATTCAGAACCTTTTGATGTAACTATGCCTATATGTAAAAACATAAATAATGATTTTAAATGTTACCTTAATATTGTTAGAAATGAACAGTATCGCATTGCTTTATGTAAACTCAGAGTCTCCTCTCATCGCCTTTTAGTTGAATCTGGCCGATGGCATAAGCCTACTTCTATTCCATATAATGATAGAAAATGCATACACTGTCAAAAAAATCGATGACGAATTTCACTTTGTTATGGAATGCTCTATTTTAACAGAACTCAGAAAGAAATATATTAATAGGTATTATTGGATAAGACCTAACATGCCAAAATTCATCACACTTTTGAAATCAGAAAATGTAACTACATTGACAAAATTAGCCTGCTATACATATCTCGGCTTTAGAGCTAAGAGCAATCATTATAACTGTTTTACAACATTCTTTTAAAATCGATAGTTATACCCACTATGTTGCGGTCGTTTTTATGACCGGGGGATTTGTTCATAAATTGTATTATTGTGTACGGCAATTGTATATATTAAAGGCTTAACTCTATAAAACATTGTTTATATGTGTGTTTCAAACACCTTATGGCTTTATAACTGATTTTAACGTGTGTCGGCATACTATGCCCTGCATACACTTTTCATGTACTTATTTATTACGTTTGCTATTTTTATTGACTAATTTTACAATTTATTTCGACTCATAGTACATTTCAGACTAAACGACAAAGTCTAATTAGGTATAATTATAACCGCGAAAGCCCTATATTACTTTTTGATAGGGTGTATGGTTCGGTAGACTTTGGCCATAAAACACTATGACAAGATAAAACACAATAAGCCACAATAATATGTGCGTAATCTCTATATTTCGTCTCGATAGGGCGCATATTTCGAGTACTACTTACTATTTGGTACAGATATATTATATAAATGATTATTGTTGTGACTAAAATTCATTTGAGTTTCTTAATTATGAATATACATGTTGTTCAATGACACATATATATATATGCATGAAAAGATACATATTGCGTGTTGCATCTTAAAGTTTGTATTTTAGTGTTTGCCTGATAAAAATACATATTTAACATGTTGGTATGTTTTTATACTATATATCTTTATTATACTCGAATATATGTTTAAAATCCTTTTCTCTCATTAAGACTATAAATTATAATTCCTGTTTTTCATGGTATCATTAGACTATACATCGTAATTAACATTTGGTGTGAAAGATCAATGTATTTTAAATTATTTGAACACCACAAACTTATAATTATAGGAATGAAATTTTTATTAATTTACTTAAATAAAACTTTCTAAATAAAGATTCTTCTCCGCAAGAACGTATGCTCATGAATGTTATGTAAATATATGTATATAGTTTACCATGTCAAGTATGTAAATATGTTGTCCTCATGTGCCACATTTGGCGTATTGGATCTGAATAAATAATGTCTATGTCTATGTCTATGTAGACCAATAATATTTCAGAATGAAATATATTTGAAATCTGGCTCATTTTAGCGAGCTAGGCGGTTAAACCCAGCAAACAGTGATTTTTAATGTTTATCCTTAAGGTAGAACCTTTGTTAACAATTGTTAACATGCAGCATGTCATCCGATATTACCTGAATGTACAAGTAACTTAAAACGGATATTTATTTTTTTACATTCCGTATCAATTGAGCTGTTTACCCCAAGGCGAAAAACAAATTTATTGTGCTTTTAAACATATCTTTAGATCTGGAGTCGGGATGATATACTAAACATGTATGCAATTTGATGAATGTAAAGGGTCATGAACTGGCTGGCTGTCAGCTGTTTGCAAACAACACTTGTATTGAAACTTTGTAGAGCTACTCAGTCTTTGAAAAAAGGCTTTTAATATGGGCATTAAATGAAACTGAAAGCTGTAGAATCTGATTACGGATTAGCTTGTCTATTTGACAATATTAACACAGTTATAAAGTTTATTTGTTGAATGAATTTGAATAATAGTAGATCAAGAGTTGGCATGTGGCCAATCAACTACTACGTAATCAGAATCAGATACGTCATAAATGACGTCATGAAGGACGTACCTTATTGATTCTTTAAATAAATTGGTCAATACATGCATATACTAATAGAACAAAGAAACTGGACATGTTTTCAATGCGTATTTTTTATATGTTGTTTGATATTAATTAGATGATTTTGGTATCAACATTTAGGGTATAAATTGAACTAACCAATAAGTATTATGCCCCTAAACATTGATCAATCACTAAAAAGTAAACGGTGGTGTTAAATCTTTGAAAACATCAAACACAAGGATCGTGGTCGTCTTTGCAACTTTTAAATTCACAAATGTTTCGTTAAAGTTTTAATGTTGGTCAATTTGTATGGGCATTAACATTAATGATTAATCACCCCCTGTACGTCGGTAAACCAATTTGTAGATGATAAATCAAATTTCAGAGAAAACATGTTGTCCGCAATTGACAGGTAGGTACATATTTTGAATTTTCCGGCGATTTTAATCAGTATATATACAAAATTATTGTACACATGTATAAACTAATGTCCAACGCCATTATGTAGTAAGTGTATTGCCAGAAATCTTTGTTTTCCTTAGAAGAAATATATAAATTGTCTGGGAAAAATACAAAATATTCAAAAAATGCGACGTATTTATTTATTTTTGGGCATTTTAATCGACTAATTAATGAACTAAACCGTTACAGAGTAGTGCAATAATCTATCTAGAAGTGCATTCAAACGTTTATTAGTTAATACCGAAGTGGTTTCTGGGTTAAAATATATTATATCTTGGAATGGTATGCTCATTTATGGATAAAGCCGAACTGTTTGAAAAAAATGTGTAAATAAAGTCCAAACTTAAACTGGATAAAGCTCAAACTGCGCGATAAAATGAGTATTTTTTGCAAAGGATGGCTTGTTTTGTGCTATTTTTCATTACATATTGTCATTACAAATACATATTTTTATTATATTTAATAGAAAAAAAATAGTTTATTCAAAAATTGTACAATGTAGCATATAAAAAACGAGGAAGGCCAACATGGCCCATGATACACATAATATTATCATGCTTTAAGAAAGAGAAATACATTATTTATATATCTGCGCGTACTATATAAAAGTTGTCTGTAATGTATTCTCGTGCTTTACAACAATTATTTGTATCTAAGTAATACACAAAATTAATATGTACTGTACTATCATGATTTACAAAAATAATTTATATTTTAGTAATACATAACAGTGATATGCACTGTATTCTCCTGCTTTACACAAATAATTTTTATTTAAGTAATACGTGAAAGTTATCGGTACTGTATTCTCATGCTTTGCAAAAATAATTTATATCTAAGTTAAACATTAAAGTAATATGCACTGTATTCATAAAAATAATCAGTACTGCATGTAACTTAATAACATAGCATGAACTATCATGTACTTACAGTATTTGTCATTTCAAAAGCTCTACATGCATAAACAACTAGTAACTTGATAGTATTTGGATTCTGTGAGGTAAATAAATATGTGGCTTTTAACATGCTTGGGTTACGTCTATAATATACTGATATGTATTGTATTTTTGTCTTGTTTGTGAGTAGATGTTACACACCAAAAAATAAAATGATATTCATCTTCGAGAACAGGGCAAACTGGGCAAACACTACATGTATATTACTAATATCGGTATTATTCCACCGTCCCTTCTCGATGTTAACCCATTTAAGGTAAAATTGAAGTTCAAAACAGAAGATATTTCTATAAAATAATGCCCTTGAATAGCCATTAATGCGTCCTTCTATTTGCTTAAACACGGACAAGAAACCATTGAGATTACCAACAACTTGTGCCAAGCAGACATGATAGAATCCCAATGAACTTAGAATACATTTCACTTTACTTGCCCAGTTGGTTTTTAGGGGATTACTTTCAATATCGTCTTACATAATTTTATATATCATTTTAATGAATTTATGTTCTGGAGCACAGATCACCTTAAAGCAGTACTTTATCATATATATTTTACTCATAGTTAAAAAGTCAAGTATCCCTGTCTCCGATAATGTAAAATCATTATGTGTGCTGAATTTGACACATATTTGTCCTTCACCATTTAATAACGTATTTTAAATTAAAATAAGCAATTTTATTGTTGTTTTATTGACATTACAAAGGCATTTGATTACATTGTACGGGATATCCTTGGTACAGAATATACAGACTCGGTATTTTAGGACGACGTTTTACAGTTATAAAAGCAATGTATACTAATGTGTACACAAAAGTAAGACATCATAATGATATCGGAACTGCATTTGAGAGTCATTTAGGTCAAAGGCGAGTGTTTTATTCCCGATTCTTTTTTCTTTGTATATCAATGACATGGAGGATATATTGTACTCAAAAGGTGCAAGTGGTATTACTCATGTATGCGGACGGTGAAAGGCAAATACGTTAACTGTTGTTCCAATTTTCGCTCGACATTCAGCTTGTGCTTCCAGCAATACATGGTAATTTTCAGCCTATTTTGATTGCCTACTTTTAATCAAATTTGTGAACAATTTACCTATGACATGGTTATCACTCTAATAACATTCGGTCCATTTATCTGGAAAATATCCAAGACATAATATTTTGTTCAACAATTTAAGCAAATACTGAGTAAGTTCATCTCTACCATTTATTAGAAATTCATTAAAGATCAGATCTGGTCCCGCATTTTTTTCTCCAGTTTTTAGATTGGCAGTCCCTTTGAATAATTCTTCAGCAGTAAAGAATTACTGTGATAAGAACCTTTACACTGTTTACTTTTATAAAATTGTTGCACAATGCTTTAGTGAACTTTGTGATCAACAATGTTAAAATCTCGCTCAAATTGGTTAAAATGCATACATTTATAGCATTTACATCAAGCACTCTTGTACAAGTTTGGTTATTATCCATTCCGTTTGAAAAAATAGTTTGGACTAAAAGTTAGGACTTTATCAATTTTACATTATATTGTCCATTTAAACAACGCATGAAGCAGATATACAAAGACGAATGGCTGATACGTAAGGTCGTACATTAATAATTGCAAAAACATTAATTGATCAGTAATTTTTTACACAAAATATTGCCAACTTTACTGATTTTTCTACATTCTACATTCTTAATCAAATGCATACTAATTTGGCCAAATAATTGCCATTAGGAATCGTTTGTAACAGCGCATTATACTAACTAAATATCATTGTATCTTGTGCGATACTTTAAATGTTGAAACTTACCTTCAAGATATGAGTTTTTGTAAATAAATTATGGTAATAAGTAATTTGTCCGAGATGTTTTCTCTGAAATTTGATTTATCATCTGCAAATTGGTTTACCGACGTACAGGGGGTGTTAATGTATATCCTAAATGTTTATACCAAATTCGTCCGTATTTAAATCTAACAACATATTAAAATACGCAATGAAAACATGTCCAGTTTCTTTTTTCTATTAGTATATGTGTGATTTGTATGTGTTCGAGTGACTGATTGATTTCATGGCATGTTTATGTTTATTTTATATGTTCAGTATTAAAATATTGCTTTTTCACTATTACGTAGATAAATCAAAACATAGTTTCATAGACAATACATTTTAAGTACAATGTTGTGTTTCACTGAACTAAATTTTAGTCTATGATCGCATGTTTTAAATATTAACATGTTAACATGTTTTTAATTTCTCAATGATAATATTGTTGTCTTAATTTTAAGTGCATATCAAAGCCATTAGTTAATAACTTGAAAGACCGCATGCTGCTTATAACGGTCATAATACGTTTTCTCCTGCAGATGCAGCTGGAGTGTCGCATTGTTTGTATTTTAATAGCTCTAGTATATAATACATAAGAAATAATCTTTGATTTAGCGTTGTTTATCGGCTAAAAATACTTAAGAAATAATCTTCGATTTAGCGTTGTTTATCGGCTAATAAACAACGATTTGGAGTTCTGATGCGTAGGAATTAAACCACTAGGGCGTTACCGCTGATTCAATTGACGTCATTCACTGATACAAATTTATAATGACGTCACTTTTATTAATAAAAATTCAACGAACGATGTCAGAATCGGAACTTCTTTCTTGCGTTGTTTATGGGTGGTTTTACAACGGTAATTTTTTTCTTTGTCTATAGAACAATCTGGGCGTGTCATGGTACAATTGTACATATGATATTTTGACAGCTGCTGCATTCAGCTTTGAGACATTTATAAATAATTATGTAATTTTCTTTTTCAAGTACTATATATTGGTAAAGGGGCTGCGTTATATACAGAGCTCATGATTCGTGTTCAACAAAAAGCCGATTCATTTCTAACTGCAGCTAAGCCAAAATACCGGTATGTAGAAGTAACTACAACTGTGCTGAAATTCAATATGGAGCAAGGTAATAATGAATGCAGTTTCGCACGGACCAATGCGTTTATTGACAGTGCATAGTTACAACATATTCGTGAACAATGTATATAGATCAATAAAATTTAAACGAAGACTCGAAGTCTTGCATTTATTCTTAAATAAAATGGAAATTGTTTTTCGAGCGTATAAAAGCATTACAAAGTTTTCACATCTCAAGGTAGTTACATTCAAATATGTTAAAGAAATACCTGGTAAGAAATGTGTAATATCATGTCTATCATGTAGAAATGCATAACATAACTTAGCGAAAATATCACAAAATAAAAATTAGAAAAACATGTAACTTTTCCATAACTTTGTGTGTTCTCACATTCATATAATTATTTTCGGTGGAATTATTAACCAAATATTGCTGTAAATATTTCCAATAACCGTATATGAATACAAAAGAAAGCAACTGGTATATAATGTAAATAAATTAATATAAAGCACATGGAAAACTATGAAAGCAAAATTAATAAAGTACAAAACTGATTTCTCAATAATAAAACACACACACAAACTGTTTACTGGTAAGTAATTCGCTGTACATGTTATTAGGCCATACCAATTTGATTCTATGTTTAGCTTCCTCAGACTGGTAGGTTTTTGGATGCCTGAACGAAAAAAAAAACAATTTCGAAAATGTGAAAAGTCGAGTTGGAAAGCAAATAAAAATTGAAAAAAAATAAAAAGACTTTTAGGTGTTTATACCAAAATTTGTAAACATAGTGTGCAGCTATTCAATATACACAGTTTAAATAATGTGTTAAAGTAGGTTCCCAATATGAAGATGATATATAGCAGCTGTGCAGGTAAAAATATTGCTTTAGCTTGTACCACTGTAATGAGTAAGTTCTGAAAGAAAAATGTTTTTTTTATCGACTCATTGTTTTTTTCCTGCCTGGTTGGTAGGTTTCGAAAAATCATGGGGACGCTAAACATAGAATCAAATTTGTATGGCCTTATTCAGCTATTACAATATGCCCCACCTTACGTTTTAAAAGGACAGTTTCACAGTTTGGGGCTGGAAATATATTTCGCTAAAAATGGACTTTTAAAACAGGAATTTGTAGAATATATCAAAACTGTTAGTATGTTATTCTGTGTTGGTTGCAAAACTGTATTAATTTGATAGTTATTCTGCTGTTTTGTCTAAACCAATTACTAAGGTATGTCTACCAGGTAGCATTTTTTTCTCGAAAAATAACAGATATCCGTCAAAAGTTTCACTTTACACAAGCAAATGTGCTTTCCAAACCTTGAAATATGAACAATAACGTATTATGGAAGAGAAACAATCATTTTTAGAAAATTATTTCTCACAGCCCAAAACTCTGAAACTGTTTAAAGATATGCAAATCTAACCTAAGAGTACTTTTGTCAACAACATTAATCAAGATGTTATTTGCATTTCAATATTTCAATTTGCATAATATATGAAAAAAGCTGTTCAACTTTCACAAGAAGTAATAAAAAAAGAAGTAATACAATTATGAGTACATCGTATTTTTTGCGGCAACGTCTGAACAGGTTCATTTGCTGTTTATTTTTTCAAATCACGACAAATGTCCTTTTCTGTTTATAATAATTATGCTTAAAGTAAAGTTCTTATCGTAAAGAAAACATAAAACTACATAGCGGGCTAAAATAATGAACTAATGTAGTTTTTTTTCAAAATATCAAAGACGACCATTTAACGTTGCTTAAAGGGACCTGTTCACGGATTGACGAATTGACCATTTTTCAACGTTTTGTCACCGATTCTTAAAATAAAAGAACAGTGTATACAAGGCAGCAAAATAACACTACGGACCTAGAAATATACTGTAAAAACCGTATTGTTTATGAGTAATCATCAGTTGAAATTGATAAAATTATAAAGCGTCTGTAACTCTAAACGATGGAATAGTTTGGAGTGTATCTGTTGTTTTCGTTGTAACTGTTGACATCACGTGGACCTCTTACATAAAGTATATAATGCATAGTGCAATATAGAAGCCAGAATGGAAGAGTGGTTGCGATAGCCTTTTAATCCGGAGGCCCGGGTTCGAACCCCGGTGGGATCAATTTTGTTTCTTTTCTTCTTTTTTTCTAAATACATTTCTTGTTTTTAAGCATGAACTTTAAGTTCCAATGCTTAAATCTGTCAACTTAAGATTAAAATGGCATACTTAAAAATGCGAACATCTGTGAACAAGTCCCTTTAAACAATATAATTATTCAATACCCTTTAGAGTTCTAGATCTAATGACCAATTACGGGGTTACTGGAGCATAAAAAATTGCATCGATGTTTTGTATGAAATGCGACTTTAAACTGTCACGTGAAGTTAAGAACTGACGATTTTCTTGATTTTCGTGCGCACGACCTGAAGCATGATCAACTTCCGGGCGCCAAACTTGTCGCCAAGGGCAACGATGGTTCCCTTGTCATGTGACATGGTGACGTAGAAGATGTCCACGCCGCAGTTGAATACGCACATCTCCGTGCCGTTCTTCACGCGCCAGAGGCGGATCGTGCCGTCAGCGGAACCGGAAACGACGATTTCGTTGTCGCTCGAGATGGCTGTGCACCAAACCTGTGGATGTACAAAACAGTTTACAATGCGTGCATTCTCATTTTGACACACTGTAATTTCCTACAGAATCCTCATTTTTTACTACCTATAGTTTTCACAAAGGCGGTTTTAGAGGGTGGTCGAATCGGTGTACGCAACCCAGCAACAATTACCATGCCGCTTGTCTACATAGGCGGTTTTAGAGGGTGGTCGAATCGGTGTAAGCAACCCAGCAACAATTACCATGCCGCTTGTCTACCTATATATATTACACAACGAGTCTGTACGACTTGCATCTGTGCTATCAAAACATGGATGGAATCTTATATCCGAAGATCAAGAGCGTAATGGATCATTATACACTAGACAATGATGGAATTATACACTAGACAATGATGGAATTATACACTAGACAATGATGGAATTATACACTAGACAATGATGGAATTATACACTAGACAATGATGGAATTTATGCTTGCTACATACACTGGTATAATTTGTGCGAGTTAGTGTCAGAGATTCATTGCATTCTTTTTCTTACAGAAGGGAATTAACTTTTATGGATTTTGGACACTCCTCTACTTTAATATGAACAGAAACGCTTTAAACGAAAACGAAAAGATCGCGTACTTTATTGGAACTAGACTATGTAATCCATAAACGCAACTCACCTCATCCGTATGGCCTTGAAGAGTCTGTGCGGGTCGCTCAGTGTGCATGTCCCACACCTTTAGGGTGCCGTCCGCGGAGCCGGAAACCAGATAGCGGCCGTCTTCCGATAGGGAGACACACTTGACTTCTCTCGAGTGCGCATGCGTGCCGCCACTTCCGAGGAGCTGTCGGCTGGGTTGGGCTGTGCGTATGCTCCAGATGACTAGGTCACCGTTTCGCAGACCCGTTACGGCTTCGTCTTTGGGTAATATGGCGGTTACTTCCGGATTTGCGTCTAATTTCAACATGGCGGGTTCACTAATATTGTAGCTAGTTAAAGTCATGTCAAAGGTCATGAACTCAGCGTTATTGTCAAATGAATTGGTAAACCCGGCCACGATGTACCGGTCGTTTTTAGATTTGTTCAGATATGAAATATAGTCATTATTGCCAACCGGTGCGTCATATCGCATCTCCTTGATCATTTGGTTGCCCATCAAGTCCCATGCAATAATTGAGGTGGCGTCACCGAATTTGTCCGTCCTTCCGAACAACACCTTGTCGCTGTCGCTCATTGGACAGATCGCCGAGCAGTATTCTCCTTCCGCCATGGACAGCGGCCTTCCGGTCATGAAGTCCCAGATCTAAATATGGAAAAATGATAATTCGAGACTGGTTACACTTTACAAAGCCAGCAACACCGACATTTCGCACTACAGGTTGATTGAGATATACTCAAAAACACTTCTATTTGAAAACTTGATCAATAGCAAAAATAGTGTGTTTTTATCAGAACACAAAATTTAACCGCATTAAATCGCTTTACTTTATTGTTAAAATGACAATCCCACTTTAATTATAAACGTTAAAATAACATTGTTGCTAATAACATTACATTTATTGGACTATTTCTGTCTAACATCATTTATCGATCATATTACAACGTACTTGTTTATGTAGATCACGTTGTTATATATTTGATGTTTTATTCAATGACCATGACACATACAAACGGGCAAAATTGTCATTTATAAAGCTTTGTATGAAAACCAATCGCTACCCCCTCCGACTATTACACCTACCGACACTTTTTCCTCCCGACATTACTTCCTCACACCACTATACCCTCCCGCCACTCCCCACTCCAGCCGCTACCTCTCTCCCGCCACTATCCCATCCCAGCACTTCCCCTCCCGACACAATCCTCTCCAACCGCTACCCCCTCCAACCAACACTCTATTCCGTCACTGCCCCCTCCCACCATTACTTCTTCCCACCACTACCCCTCCCGCCACTACTCCTCCAACCGCTACCCACTCCAACCGACCCCCTCCCGCAATTACTCCCTCCGGCCACTTACCCTCCCGTCTGTAGCCCCTCCAAATACTACCGCCTTTCGCCCATTTCACATTCAAACACTACCCCTCCCGGCACTATCCTCTCCCGCAATTACCCCCTCCAACCGCTACCCCCTCCAACATTAATCCCATCCTGCCAATCCCCCCTCCAAACACTACCCTTTCCAGCTACTACCCCCTCCAGCAACTTCACCCTAGAGCAACTACCCTTTTTCGCCACTACCCCTCCAACCTTAACCCCCTCCCGCAATTGCCTTCTCCATCCCCTATCCCTTCCAACCATTACTCCCTCCAGCAACTACCCCCTCCCGCTACTTGCCCCTCCAAACACTACCCTCTTCCGCCACTACCCGCTCCAGCAACTACCCCTCATACAACTACCCCCTTCCGCAACTACCCCCTTCCACCACTACCCCCACCATTACCCCCTTGTACCACTGCCTCACCCGCCATTACCTGCAGTGTGTGGTTGAAGACGCCCTTCCGGCTTGAATACTCGTTAATCTCCATGTCCGCGTGCACGGCCCCAACCAGCAACCGGTCCCCACAAACCAGGTGCAGATGGGTCGATCCTATCGTGTCCCCTTTCATGATGTTCTGAAGTTCGCCGTTCTGAAAAGATAACCAGGTGCACCATTCATCTGTATGTAGTGCAGTGAAGCAGAACAGTAAGTTCGCTTTCGTCATTTTGCCCACGTACAGAATTCGCAGGAAAATGGTTTTGTACAGTCATTTTAAAGTTGTCTAGATTTCTTATCTCAATACCAATTATAAATCATTTGAACCAGACACCAAACTTATAAATTTATTCTTATACATAGGATGCACATGTAACTGAAAGATAGGTGCTTTTTGCGTAAACGCACGGATGATAGATTGTTTGTTATTAATTAACTTAAACTTGCAAAGCACTTTTCGCTTTATCAAACTGATAATATAAGTCGCATATATTTATCAAACCTTACCTGCATGTCCCAAACTTGAGGCGGTCCGAGGCTACTTCCGGTCACGACGCTCCTTCCGTCGCTTGTCATCAGACAGCAGTCGACCCTAACCTCGTCGGCGGCGGCTCCCGGCGTGACGGCGCCCCCGGTTCCCATGCCGCTGGACATGACGTACTGGCCTTGCTTGTTGATCGTCACCGTCTTGAGGTTTTGAACCTGAAAAGGACGGAGCAAACCACGTATTAATGAGTTAAAGAGTTAAAGGCCTAGTCTACTCCATCTTTATTTGACCCCCCCCCCCCCCCCCATCTGGGGTATTGTACTCCTGTGTATTGGCACCATGCTGTGGTCACAGTGTGGACACAGTGTGGCAACCCTTTTCAGCTGAGATCAATAAACTGCAGCAATTGAAACAATTCACTCAGCCACTTCTCAGTCAGCTGAGAGAAAAGATTGCAGATATTGATCAAGAGATTTTGTGGTGGGCTATACACAGAGTGGAATACCCCATGCAGAGGACAGACGTTAGCTAAAACAGGCCTCTATGAGATATGCATGTAATGCGGCCTTGCTTAAAGTAGAACCGGAAAAGGGACGCGTATGTCCTTTGCTAATGATTGTTAATTTTGATATATGGTGTATAGCGAGTTGTTAATCTAGGCGATTCTAGAACATTGTTTAATAACTGACTACATAATGGTGGTATCCAAGAAATGAACATAATGTTAAACTTAACACGCAAATCAATCGGTAAGACAAAGCAATACACATTCAAACCTATTTACAACATACATTTATTGGCAACTAAGTCACGGCTAAATAGCTGGCTCTACTAGCACAGTTAACGAGCCGATTTGTTTAAATATGTAAGACAACACGTGTAAGCGCTACTTCAAACGAAGCATGCCTATCATTCTCAATCTTACGGCAATTGCTATTTCATTTTTATTTAATTAATATCTTATTACAAAAAGTCAAGGAAATGCCAGCGTATTTGCGGTCTTATTATTTTAATAGTATTTAAATATTTATTACTATAATTATTATTTTATGATATACGTTGAACATAACAAAAGGAAGAAAAGAAGCTATATTCAAAGTTGTTCAAAAATGATGTTAAATTACATGCATGCTTATTGGAGACAATAATGGAGAACTATAACTAAATCGCCGATATGATTTTATCGTTAATATACCAAATTTAATTCATTAATGAGGCGTGTCGTGGGAAAATCGAGCTTAATGCATGTGCGTTAAGTGTCGTCCAGGATCAGCCTGTGCAGTCCGCAAAAGCTAATCCGGAACGAAACTTTACGCCTTTACTGTGGATTTATATTAGAAGAGACTTCCTTGAAACAGAAAATACCATAAAAGCGGAAATTGTCGTCTCGGATCAGCCTGTGCGGTAGCACAAACTGACGACACTTTACGCCCATACATTTCCCACGACACGCCGCATATACTTTTCTTCTACAGGAAATTCACAATTCTACACCACCAAGATGCTAGATGTATGCGATCTAAGACGTGCATTAATTTCATTAACCAATCGAGAGGCTCAGGGGTCAACGAAGAAGGCGATTTGAAGTCGCAGCTCAAGAAATACGCCCACGAGAGTGAAAGTAATCATACATATTTTTACAAGAGACAACGGAATCCATGCCAATGTCACTGTTGCCTTAAAGTTAGGGTTTGAAGTTCCATTACAGAGTGAATGATGCAAGCACGGGCAATGTATGCAGATCCAGTGTTAAGTCAGAAAAGGTATTCATGACCAAGTACGTTTCTTTCAAACAGATTGACAGAAAGTTCTATTCATGACCAGAACGTATAGTGTAAGAGTCAAAGGTCAAAAGGCGGCCACAGTCGAGTTTGAAGCTATTTTACAAGTTGAACGATGCGGCTGTTTTCGCAGGTCGAGAGATACGCTCATGCTTTCAGGGTACCTGGTAGGTGTCCGTCTCACCGGCGTCTCCCGTCAGCGCAAGCGCGTCGGCCCACCTTTCTTCCGGTACATTCATACCAGACAGCAGTTCATGAACGCTCGCATTCAGCTCGGCGTCCAGATCTCTACCATTTCCGGTCTTTCCGTTACTAGTGACGTGAAACGTGTGTTGCTTTCTTGTTGTCTCATTGACACTTCTGTCCGAGGTTTCTGAGAGTTCACTGCGCAGGGTGTTAGAATGCGACACACCAACGAACGTTTCGGATTCCATGCTGGCGGATTTGTTGCCAGATTTCTTGGTAATTGAAGGTGTCGTGAAATGAATCACGTTTTCAGAACGCTCTATTTGATTCCCATCATTGGCATCTCCCATTGTCATTGCGTTACGCGGGTCCTCAAGGTCAACTTTAATTTCAGCAAATTTCTCGAAATCCTTCAGAGTGTCGTTAAATGCAATGCGCGTTTCCTGAATCTCGTCGACAGTATCCGTTGTAAGGTTGTCCTTCAGCTGGGCAGTACATGTCACTGTGTATCCATCAAACTCATTTCTACTGCTAGATTCGGACGTCATGTTCGTCAGTTCGAAACTGGTCGCCGAGGAAACGTTATGCGATTTCTCGGTTTTCGATGACTTATCGACTTTCGAGTAAATACATGTGTTATCTGTTAAGTTCGACCTGAAATCTTCGAAATTCCAGTCCAGAATCATCTCAGAGTGTTGTCCAGATTTGTCATCCAGTCCACTGTCAACTGAACCCAATTGAACATTCGACGTGATTGTCGCCGAGGACTCGTATAGGTCATCCCTTGATTGGTTGTCGCATTTTCTTGATTTTGATGACCTAATTTCCGATGACGTCATAGAGTTAATGTTGGTTTCTGAAGAACAGCTTTCCAGACGCTCATAACCGCTTCTAGATACTGTTGTTTTCACGTTCGTTGGGACTTGTAAAGATGTTCGCCTGGTGGTGTTCGCACTCTTCGTCGTTATTTGCAATGTCTCTTTGTTCTTTGGCATTTCAAAATAAGATTTATTGCTGTACATGGCGAACGGAGTACTTCCTGTGTGTAGCTGGACGTTCGATGTGACGTCACTTCTTGCTGATGAAATCGTGTTATTTTGATTTTGACACGACTGGTTTTGTTTTGACCGGACAATCAGCAACTGAGGCGCGTGTTCAACGATAATATCTTCGGACCGGTCAACAAAGCCTTGGTCACGTGACGGTGCTAGCGCCGCACAGTAGATATCAGAACGAGGCTGAACTGACTGGTTCTTACCGTAAGTCATGATAATGTTTAAAACGGAAGTGTACGAGTCGGGTTTTGTTGGAACAGCTGTTATTATCCTTGAGTTGTTGGTCGAGTTTCTCACCTAGTTAAGGAAATAACATGTTCAACATAAACGTGTTTTGTTCGCTGGCACTTGTTGCTATGGCTGCATGTTCTGTTTTAGACTGTTTAAGAGAGCACGTCACCAACATGATTTTGCACGCAAATAGAGGGGTATAGAAATCACATCTATAGGCCTAACGTTGGACTAATTACTGTTAGTAACATTAAATGTTTTAGCTGGAAGATTAGTAGACTGAATGATAAAAACTACGTTAAACACTGTATTATGTGAAGTTAGAATAAGACAACAAACATAGAATGGACATGTTTTTGTTCCTTTTTCACATAAAACTGAGCATTTCATGTTGTTTATGTATGTTTGTTATATTATGTCAATACTTTTGGTATAATTAGCAGTTTTCCATGACTTTTTCATTAAAACTGATCGTATCTTTGATCATTTTTACTGTATTCATAAACTGTGTTCATGCACGCATGGACACAGTTCAATTTTTGTGTGAAATTTTGTAAATGCATACAAGTATACAGTTTTGTGGTAAAATCAATTTTACTGATTTAGTTATATATGCAGATATCTATTGCACTTATTACTCTGCAAAATTCTTAAATTACAAATGGTAAACTGCATATAAAACATTGCTAAAATAAAACAGTTTATTCTATGTTTAACGTCTTTTTCCAACTTCACATAATAGTGTGTTGTTAGTAGATTAGCGGAAGATACATAATAATGAGGCGTGTCGTGGGAAAATCGGGCTTAATGCATGTGCGTAAAATGTCGTCCCTGATTAGCCTGTGATGTCTGAAAAGGCTAACTCGGGACGGCACTTTCCGCCTACAGTGGATTTATGTTTAGAAGAGACTTCCTTGAAACGGAAAATACCATAAAAGCATAAAGTGCCATCCTGGATTAGCCTGTGCGGATTGCGCAGGCTGATCCGAGACGACACTTTACGCACATGCATTAAGCCAGGGTTTCCCACGACACGCCTCATATATTTATACCGCAACAGAATTACGAGTAATTTGTAATTAATATATGAAATAACGAAACACATTAGTATTTATTCATTGGAAAATTTAAACTTGACATTCAATACAAGTTTCTTTAAAAGCAGGCATTACATTACAAGTATAGCATTTAGTTGCAGCTGAACACGTTTGTCTTTTAGAAAGTCTCGTATACTATGAATATAGACACTCGTACGTTTCTGTTAACAAATAAATTAATCGCAAAAATGGAACAAAAAGCACAATAACAAGGCTTGTCACAGGATGTGACGTATGCCCCCGAATCATATGCTTGTCAGAGGAAGGCAACACAATGTCAGTTACATATTGGCAAAAATTACGCTTCATACAATAAGAGTTATGGTCATTGTACTCTGCACCTCCTCTCAAAATCATCTATCAATATACATAGTGTTGTTTTTTGAATCACTTCAATACTAATGGAGTTATGCACTGCACAAGAAAATTAACTGAAGGGCAATAACTCCATAAACATTGAAGAAAGAGTTATGGTCCTTGTACTCTGCCCTTCCTCTCAATGTCCTCTTATCAATATATGTGGTGTTATATTAAATTCCTTCAATACTAAGGTAGTAATTATCTGCAAAAATGGCAATAACTCCGTAAATATTGAAGAATGAGTTATGGTCCTTGTACTCTGCACTTCCTCTCAACGTCCTCTATCAATATATGTGGTTTTATTTAAAATCCCTTTAATACTAATAGAGTTATGCTATGCACAAAAAATAAACAAAGGGCAATAATTCCATAAATATTGAAGAAAGAGTCATGGTCCTTGTACTCTGCACTTCCTCTCATTGTCCTCTACCATTATATTTAGTTTCATTTGAATCCCTTCAATACTAATGGAGTAATGCTCCGCACAAAAAAATTAAACAAAGAGCAATAACTGGGTAATATTAAAGAAATAGTTATTGTCCTTGTACTCTGCAGATCCTCTCATTGTCCACTACCATTCTAGGAAGTTTCATTTCAATCCCTCCAATACTAATGGTAGTATGCTCTGAACAAGAAAATTAATGCTTCGCACAAGAAAATAAAACAAAGGGCAATAACTCCATAAATATTAAAGAAGAGTTGTGATCCTTGTGCTCTGCACTTCCTCTCATTGTTCTCTATCATTATATGAAGTTTCATTTGAATCCCTTCATTACTAATGGAGTTGTGCTTTGCACAATAAAAAAATAAAACAAAGGGCAATAACTCTGTAAATAGTGAATACAGTGTTATGGTCCGAATGCTCTGTACTTCCTCGCATTCTCCTCTATCATTATATGAAGTTTTATTTGAATCCCTTCAATAGTAATGGAGTTATGCTCAGCACAAGAAAATTAAACAAAGGGCAATAACTCCATAAATATTGAAGAAAGAGTTGTGGTCCTTGTGCTCTGCACTTCCACTCCTTGTCCTCTATCATTATATAAAGTTTCATTGAATCCCTTCAATACTAATGGAATTATGCTCAGCACAAGAAAATTAAACAAAGGGCAATAACTCTGTTAACATTGAAGAAAGAGTTATGGTCCCTATGCTCTGCACTTTCTCCCATTGTCCTCTATCATTATGGTTAGTTTTATTTGAATCCCTTCAATACAAATGGAGTTATGCTCAGCACAAGAAAGTTAAACAAAGGGCAATAACTCTGTCAATATTGAAGAGTTATGGTTCTTGTGCTCTGCTCTTTCTCTCATTGTCCTCTATCATTTAATGAAGTTTCGTTTGAATCCCTTTAATACTAATGAAGTTATGCTCCGCACAAGAAAATTAATGCTTCACATAAGGAAATCAAACAAAGGGCAATAACTCCATAAATATTGAAGAAATATTTGTGGTTCTTGTGCTCTGCACTTCTTCTCATTGTCCTCTATCATTATATAAAGTTTCATTTGAATCTGTTTAATACTAATGGAGTTATGCTCCGCAAAAGAAAATTAAGCAAACGGCAATAACTCTGAAAAATATTGAACAAAGAGTCATGGTCCTTGTGCTCTGCACTTTCTCTCATTATCCTCTATCATTATATGAAGTTTCATTTGAATCCCTTCAATACTAATGGAGTTATGATCCGCACAAGAAAATTAATGCTTCACATAAGGACATATAACAAAGGGCAATAACTCCGTAAATACTGAATACATAGTTGTGGTTCTTGTGCTTTGCACTTCATCTCATCGTCCTCTATCATTATGTGAAGTTTCATTAGAATCCCATCAATACTAATGGAAATATGCTCCGCACAAGAAAATTAAACAAAGGGCATTTACTCCATCAATATTGAAGAAAGAGTTGTGATCCTTGTATTCTGCACTTCCTCTCATTGTCCGCTATTATTATATGAAGTTTCATTTGAATCCCTTCAATACTAATGGAGTTATGTTCCGCACAAGAAGCGTGACGGACAGATGGACAGACGGACGGACGATGGGATTACTATACGCATAAAAACCGTGTTAAAAGATATCTACTCATAAAAGCATGCAAATGAAAGGAACCATTGCCCCTGTAAGCATGCTTAGTGCGGGTTTTACGCTCATGTGAATAACAACGTAATCGGGAAATACTTTAGCCCTTTTCCGCGATTAAGTGCGCACTACTGGCTTACCTTTAAACTTGTGAGTGTTTTCTAGGCGATAATAAGATACATATATATACGTAGCGATTATATGTGTAGTTATTATATGTGTATTATCAAGCCTCTGTCTGTCTATGTAGTGTTATACAGTATCATATTGCTCAGTTATCCCGAAAATAATATGACGCCATTAAGCTATACACTCGCAAACGCAAGTACTTTAAAAAGACTGCAAACCATACACAGTAATAAACTAAAAACTTATGTTTTATCTACCAATAAATATGTATAATGCGCAATACTTGACAAATGAAGGAAACCCCGCCAAATAAAAAATGTTTTCAGGTTCTTCGAAATTTAGGTTTTCTAACACCTTTTGTAATTGCTCATTTTCGATTGATTAACAATTCTCAATCTGAACGCAATGCAGTTTTATTTGTGTTTGTTGGATATCTGTCTGCTAAAAATGAATACATTTTACGGTTTAAGTGAGAATTCGTCATGATTATGTGAATACATTTAACGCTCCTTTGTGATATAAATAGAATTCGTACCGAACATGTTCTTACAATACAAGGATGAGATGCGTTTTTACTTTAAAAGGCATACGATACATACTCAGCCGACTAAAACAAATAAAAAAAATGCCATACACATAAAACATCACTAAAACAAACACTCATTTTGCCTAAAACAATATAAAAGGATTGCAAGCTGCCATATCTGTACCCAATACATACAAGTACGCGATGGTACGGGTTTTATACACCTTACCTGGTAGTTGTAGTTCAGGGTGGACGCGGAATAGGACTGGCCGGAAGTGAGCGTACCGGCCACCGGCATGTCGTAGTCGGGGATACCGTCACCAGAAGACTGAGAAAGGTACTGGCTGAAAGGCGCAAGCGGAAATACCACATAATGAGGGTTTAAAGGTGCTGTGTCGCAGTTTTCGATTGTAAGAATGTGTTGTCTACAACGGTCGTTTTTCTGCTTATATTTACATTTGTGGCGTGTCGTGGGAAAACCGGAGTAATCGCAAGAGCGTAAAGTGTCGTCCCGGATTAGCCTTTGCGGATACTTTCCGCCTTTATGGTATTTTTCTGTTTCAAGGAAGTCCCTTCTTAACATAAATCCACTGTAGGCGGAAATCCACTGTTTCACACGACACACCTTATTTATTGTTCATATTTCAAGGTTTGAAAAGCACATGGCTTGTGCAAAGTTTAACTTTTGATTAATATCTGCTATTTTTCACACACAAAAGCTACATTGTTGACATACCCTAGTATTTATTTACACAAAAAGGCATAAAAATTATCAAAATAATTATGTTTTGCAACAAAAACAGCATAACAAACAACAAGTTTCGATATATTATACAAATTCCTATTTTAAAATTCCATTTTAGGTAATTTATTTTCCAACCTTAAACTATTAAACTGCTCCTTTAAACTGTAAGGTATAACTGTGACTCGGCCACATGACTATTTGCTACATAATGTCTTTCTCGGAAAGGAGCAGTCAGTAATACCACACGAGGAGAATATTGGATCGTTGGACATGCTTTAACTGGAACAGGGGCAAATTGAATTCTCTTCATTATTTATTAAGGGGAGATGTGGGAACCGGAGTACGACATGGGAATTTGAGAAAGGATTGCTATTCAAGCGTCAATTAGCTACAATGTATCTTCAAATGAAATTCTGCCGTATTTTCTCCATATTAGCCAATAAGAATCATAGCACTCGTGCAAAATATACATTTTGTTGGTCATTATTTTAACTGTAAAGGGAAAGCATGTATTTGACCTACAGCGTTCGTAGTTTTGAGACGATGTATGTTTCCAGTTTCCAAACCCTTGTTTTCCTATAGGAAAAACCGAAGATATGAACAACTATGCCCTACCCTGTATATCCTCTGTCCATAGTTCCACCTCCGCTTCCGTAAGACTGCATGGTGTTAGACTGATAGTTGGCAGAGTAGGCTGACGACGACGACGCCATATTTCGTCGGGTGCCCGTCGGTGATCCTATTGCTGTCCCCTTGTTCGAGAAAGTTCCTGAAATATATCTAAGGTGATCACCAAAACCTGATTTGATATGGCACGCTTCTTTAGAACAAGAATTATATGCCTTTAATTTTTTTTTTCCAAATTATTGTTAAATGATTTCGTATATTTAAGATGTGAACGTGAATCCATGCCTCAGTTGACCATTTATTTGTGGCAGTGGGTTATTGGACGTGTTGTCCGCATTGCGATCGGCATTTCGTTAGTTCGATCCCGACTCGGGGAGCGTTTGAATGACCTATTCCAAAGACACCAAGAACTGGTTCTTCCCAGAAAACGGACTCAAACGTGTCTCAACAAGCACCTGGCTATCGACACGATCGAGCTTAACTAAAAGCTGGTCATTCAATCAAACAAAATTACCTGTTGCGCGCAGTGTTGATGAATCCACCTCGTCCACGATGCCTCCGCCGGCACTTCCGCCCGCGCCGCCGCCGCCGACAGTGGTGGATGTAGACTGGAAGTATGACGTGTACGTGGAGCTGCCGCCGCCGGCCCCCGCACCGCCTCCTCCTCCTAGACAGAGAGAATGGTCGTCGTCACATCTGTCAGCATTTACACTATCAATATCACCAACGATACCTTTCAGTACCACCGTTATCATCATTAACACCATCATCATCATCAGCATCATCATCATCAGCATCATCAACATCATCATTAACATCATCATCATCATTATCATCAGCAGCAGCAAAAAAACCCAGAACAACAACAACAACAAAACAACAACAACAACATCATCATCATTTTCATTCTTATTCTTCTTCTTCAGCGAACATCATTAACATCATTAAAATCATGAGCAACAACAACAACCGTAGCATTATTATTGTCGTAGTTGTCCACAAAAAATTGTCATTATTCATCATTCTTGGTATCACAACCGTATAAATAGTTACCATTACTCTTCTGTCTACGAGGTTCAAATCACATCGTTTAAATACTTTTTCATAAACATGCTATTCAAAGTACCCTTATTTGATCATAATTTTATTTCATTATTAGTTCCAAAAAGTTGAATATCGCCTGTTGATCATATTCCTCAAGAGCAATATCACTTACCACCGGCTGCACTTCCGTTGACGACCATAACCTTGGACATAGCACCGCCGGCTCCCACTCCAGCACTTCCGGCGCCTCCGCCGGCGCCTGCACTCGCCGCCTGCACGGCGCCCAGGTTAGAAGTCGCCCGTGGGGAGGAGATGGTCATGCCGGCGCCGCCACCGCCTGCCCCGGCCCCCGGACTAAGACAGGTCGGTACCCCGGGTTTCAGTTTGTACATAGCCCACATGAGGCTAGTCAGGAAAGCCATTGTGCCTAAAATTTAACATTTTTATTAATTATCATAGATGCTTTAAATATTTCTTATATCAATTAATGATAGGCTCGATAGTTAGTAGGTAACATAACGGGTATATATGTGTCTTCTTGCCATATTTAAATAAGGAACATAATATTGCTTTATTTTCCGCGGTTATAAAACGTCAATTATATAGGCATACCGTGTTCCGTTATCCTTTTAAAATGAACATCACACTCCAGCTCAAAGGAAAACGGAAAATGAATCGTTTCAATGACTTATACCAGGTACTGAACGAGAAACCACAAAGCTCCCATCTTGTAGGCACTGCACATCTCTTGCAGAACATAAAAAAACAATTTCAAATACTGATGATGAAGCACCTTCCTCCACCCAAGTTTTAACGGACACAAATCAAAGCTGACCTAATACAGTGCCGACAACGGCCCCAGCTCTGGCGCCTCCCATCATCGATGCCGGTCCTACTTGAGCTGCGGAAACGGCTCCCGGAACGACTGGGACCTCTCCCGTGTGGATGCCGGAAATGGGCGGGGTCAGACCACCGGGACCGCCGACGCTTGGGAGCTCCGGGGGGTTGACGCCGCCGCCGCCGCCGACGCCGGACCCAATAATGCCGCCGCCACCGATATCTTCCGGAAGAGACTCGCCGGGCTTAATAATTATATCCGGTGGAGCTGGCGTGGTCTTTCCGCTGCAATGGGTGCAACAGCTTTTTCATTATAGTTGAAAACAAATTCACAAAATGATTTTAATATAAAAAAGCATATGCACTAACCAGCCCTATAAAGCACTACAGAGTATAGCCTCCATATGGGCTCGAACGTTCAACCTTCGGATCAAAAGTAAATCACGTAAACTGCCACTTTTTCACACTTTGACGGCAAATAGAAATTTGTAAGTGTATCGGGGAATAAGTCCCTTTTCGTGATATGGTAGTACAATCTAGCTTGCGGTGAAAAAAGAAAGCCTGAACAATAATTGTTGTATTTTTTTTTGGTTATTTTTTTATAGTAGGGCGTAGCTTGGGTATAAAATGTATAGGCACAAAAGCTGCAAAATTGACAGTTATTTTCACTGATGTTTATGTATTGTTACACACAACTATTATAGGCTACATATCAAATTAAAACAAGAGAAAATAAAAAAGTCGCATGTTTCTATTCATAAAATTATGTAATATTGATGAAAGCGTTAAGCAATGAAGCATCGACACAACCGAAAAAGATACCCCTCATTCTCACCCTCACTCCACTCTTGTATTTATAATATTGCATATTTTGCGTTTTTATATTTTTCATCTTTGAAGGAAAAAAAGTATATGCACATGCCTATAGTGCTTAAAGAAGCTACTTAACATCGATTTATATACGACAAAAATAATACAAAGTTCGAGGCATGTTGTGGGAAAACCGGGTTTAATGCATGTGCGTAAAGTGTCGTCCCGATCCAGGACGGCACTTTCCGCCTACAGTGGATTTATATTTAGAAGAGACTTCCTTGAAACAGAAAATACCATAAAAGAGGAAATTGTCGTCCTGGATTTGCCTGTGCGGACTGCACTTTACGCACATTCATTAAACCTTGTTTTCCTTCGACACGCCTCTATTTTAATTTAGTCTGGTAAACATAACAAACCATAGAACAACAACAACGTCCCACCACTCACCCTCCAGGCACCAGCAGGAAGGGTTTCACGAGCACGATATCGCCCTTGATCTGTACGAGCTTGCTGTGCAGGGGAGTCTTGCTTAGCAGCAGGTCCAGCCAGCGATGACCGTTGTAGTACGCACCTGGGGGAGACATACAACGTTCCAGTTTGTTGCCTCTGTCACTTAACCCCCCCCCCCCCAGCTGTTGCTGAAGGATTAATGTCTATTCAACTTTAATCACAAACACGTCACAATCCTTACCACGTGCTCTTATGTGAAACATAGGTTAACCGTGAAACACGTGATATTCGAGATCCAATATTGGATTAAATACTAGATTGGTTGGCATATGATTGACAGTTGTTAACACGTGTATAGACAAGTGTATAGACGCTTAAACAAATGTCAATTCTATTCACATTAATCTGCATTATTATCCAATCATCGCACTTGGATATCGCGTGTTTAACGGTTAAACTATTTCATACAAAAGAGCACGTGCACAGTGTTTGTGATATTCAAATGAGCACGTGGTAAAGTTTGTGATTTTCGATGAATGGAAATTAAAATCCTTAAACAATAGCTGAGGAGGAGTTTCAACTCTTCGAGGCAAAACCCGGATCCGTCTATTGCAATGTACGAATATTAGATTTTACATAGCCTTAGGGAACGTAGAAACTCTACCTATTATCACGTTTGATACGCCCGCCCTCTATCCAGTGTTAACGCCCCCTGCTTGGTAAATTTAGCCACCCCAAAGCATATTTTTATTAAATGACGCGCATGTGCAGAACACATAAAAGAACGTAAACAATGTCATATCATAATATGATTGAGATGTGTTTACATCTGCGGCCGGACTTTTATATCTGATACACATAGCGACGTGTTAAACACTGCTTGATTGGAGTCGATCTTCTTCCCCTAACATTATGTTTAAGTAAAAACGTGAGAGTTGTCGCAAATAAAACAATCTCAAGACATCTTACGATTTTAACCTTCTTAATCTTAATTTTAAGAAACTGTGACAGAATTTGATGCTGTCCATATAATATATATTTCATGTATTAGTAAACTTCACACGAATTTTATTTTCAGAAACATTTCATTGCAGTTCTAGTCGGGTGGCAAGTACAAAGGGGGGATATCTCGGTTACCTCCGATGTGGCAAGTACAAAGGGGGATATCTCGGTTACCTCCGATGTGACAAGTACAAAGGGGAATATCTCGGTTACCTCCGATGTGGCAAGTACAAAGTGGGGATATCTCGGTTACCTCCGATGTGGAAAGTACAAAGGGGGGATATCTCGGTTACCTCCGATGTGGCAAGTACAAAGTGGGGATATCCCGGTTAACTCCGGTGTGGCAAGTACAAATGGGGGGATATCTCGGTTACCTCCGATGTGGCAAGTACAAAGGAGGGATATATCGGTTACCTCCGATGTGGCAAGTACAAAGGGGGGATATGTCGGTTACCTCCGATGTGGCAAGTACAAATGGGGGATATCTCGGTTACCTCCGATGATACCGTAGTAATTTCGGATGATGGCGCCACTCGAGTTCGTCTGTCCGCCCAGCATCACGCGGTAGACGCGGTTGAACAGTGAAGTCACACCTAAAATAGGTCAATGTTCAATACATTTTCTGAAATATTCTGTTTGTTATAAAATATTTTATTTATAAACGCATGTTTATGCTAATAATATATCACTTTTTGGGAGTGATGGGATGATCATAGGAAAAATCGACTAGCGGCTTGTAATTATATTTCGATGTCGATTATCGATGCCACAGTTATACATTCGATCATCGGTTCGACATTAATGTTGAATTGTTTTACAGTTTTTCCATGTTAAATTTACTTGTTCTACGCTTGTTTTTATGTTCAAACAGTTCAAGAACCTGTCGGTTTGGTAAATAAAAGTTATGTAATTGAAATTATTATTTACTTGTTGACATTTATTATTGATGCACAAAAGACACACACACACACATCCATATTTAAGTATTTTGTCTATGTTAAAAGAATAGAATATATTATACAACATAACATCTGGAACAGATTATAATCTGTAAAATCGCTTCAGAAGCGGCAACTGATTCCAACCCGATGATCGACTGCTATTTCAAACCGTTGTGCCAACACTACTTATTGGTGTGATACACCTTAAAACACAACGCATTTCCATATTTGAAATTGAGGGAATGATAGTGTCGGGGTCCAGTAAACATCTACTGGTTTCTTGTATATATCAAAAGAAATCATAAATACGCCATCACATTCAGTCAAAATAATTACAATGACCATAATACTCATTACAATGACGTATGTGTATAATTCAACCTACACTCCGCAGAAGTCCCAGAATCTATCTTGAAAGACATGCCTCCACACAGCCAACCATTGTGTGTGGTTTCCTTCTAACACAGAATTTTAAAAAAATATCAGGATTCATACGACGAACCGGTGTATGAAAAGTTCTGCATTGACCCATATAACAATTCCAGAAATGTTCATGCAAACCTGTTCTGAACTAGTTGCGTAGCTGCTTACAAACAGCCATACGCCAGCAAGAACACAACCACCTCATCCAGTGGCGTAGCTTCCTTTAGGCACTATAGGCACGAGCCTATACCTTTTTTTTCTATATATGATAAATATAAAACCCTTAAAAATCAATCAAAATAAGAGTGGGGGGTAGGGGTGAAGGGCAATCTTTGTCAGTTGTGTTCAAACTTCAATATTAAATACATCTCATGATTATAAATGCACGCTTGTTATATTTTATTTTTAAAAATGGGGTTTAACTATTAATTGGTTTTTGTAACCATAGATAAACACCCCTGTTATTAAAAGTTAGTTGTAGATAATGCCTGCTGTGCCTGTACATATTTCAATCCCAAGCTACGCCCCTGTTATCGGATGCAAATATGCCCACATCTTCACACCTGGACACACACGTACCTGTGTTCACAGCCATCTGCGTGGGCAGCTGGTCCACCTGTAGGGTGCTGTTGCTTCCGGTCCGGATGTAGCGCACCACGTGGTACTGGCCGTCGTTGAAGAGACGCGAACCCTCGACCAGCTTCACCAGGCCCGTCCCGGTGTTCGACTCTGCCACGATGTGGCCGTTTTCCTTTATGAATCAATTTACGACGAGATTATAATTTATGTTGAACAGTCACAATCATTGTGATGTCCTTACGCCCTCCATTGTTTCTGATCTAAACGTGATCTCAAGTTTCATCGAATGGTTTTGTCGCAACATTCGACAGCTTTAATCTCTGTCATTTTGAGCAACACCCAGTTAAACTTTATCACGTTCTGTGGGACAATGTTTAAACAAACACTCAGCAGTCTTATGTATAGATCTACCAGTCTAAATACAGCGAATAACAATGTTTAACCAAAGACTCAACAGTTCTACGTATCTTCCAGTCTAAATTCGGCAGAAAACAATGTTTAACCAAACACTCAACAGTCCTATGTCTCTACCGGTCTAACTTCAGCGGAGGACAATGTTTAACTAAACACTCAACAGTCGTACGTATCTACCAGTCTAACTTCAAAGGAAAACAACGTTTAATCTAACACTCACCATTCTTATGTATCTACCTACCAAGTCTAACTTCAGGGAAAACAATGTTTAACCAAACACTCAACAGTCCTATGTATCTACCAGTCTAACTTCAGCGGAAAACAATGTATAACCAAACACTCAACAGTCCTATGTATCTACCAGCCTAACTTCAGGGAAAACAATATTTAACCAAACACTTAACAGTCCTATGTATCTACCAGTCTAACTTCAGCGGAAAACAATGTTTAACAAAACACTCAACAGTCCTATGTATCTACCAGTATTACTTCAGCGGAAAACAATATTTAACCAAACACTCAACAGTCCTATGTATCTACCAGTATTACTTCAGCGGAAAACAATGTTTAACCAAACACTCACCAGTCGTATGTACCTGCCAGTCTAACTTCAGGGAAAACAATATTTAACCAAATACCCAACAGTCCTATGTATCTACCAGTCTAACTTCAGCGGAAAACAATGTTTAACCAAACACTCAACAGTCCTATGTATCTACCAGTCTAACTTCAGCGGAAAACAATATTTAACCAAACACTCAACAGTCCTATGTAACTACCAGTCTAACTTCAGGGAAAACAATGTTTAACCAAACACTCAACAGTCCTATGTATCTACCAGTATTACTTCAGCGGAAAACAATATTTAACCCAACACACAACAGTCCTATGTATCTACCAGTATTACTTCAGCGGAAAACAATGTTTAACCAAACACTCACCAGTCGTATGTATCTGCCAGTCTAACTTCAGGGAAAACAATATTTAACCAAACACTCAACAGTCCTATGTATCTACCAGTCTAACTTCAGCGGAAAACAATGTTTAACCAAACACTCAACAGTCGTATGTATCTACAAGTCTAACTTCAGCGGAAAACAATGTTTAACCAAACACCCAACAGTCCTATGTATCTACCAGTATTACTTCAGCGGAAAACAATGTTTAACCAAACACTCACCAGTCGTATGTATCTGCCAGTCTAACTTCAGGGAAAACAATATTTAACCAAACACTCAACAGTCCTATGTATCTACCAGTCTAACTTCAGCGGAAAATGATGTTTAACCAAACACTCAACAGTCGTATGTATCTACAAGTCTAACTTCAGCGGAAAACAATGTTTAACCAAACACCCAACAGTCCTATGTATCTACCAGTCTAACTTCAGAGGAAAACAATGTTTAACCAAACTCTCAACAGTCATATGTATCTACCAGTCTAACTTCAGTGGGAAACAATGTTTAACCAAACTCTCAACAGTCATATGTATCTACCAGTCTAACTTCAGTGGGAAACAATGTTTAACCAAACACCCAACAGTCATATGTATCTACCAGTCTAACTTCAGAGGAAAACAATGTTTAACCAAACTCTCAACAGTCATATGTATCTACCAGTCTAACTTCAGTGGGAAACAATGTTTAACCAAACTCTCAACAGTCATATGTATCTACCAGTCTAACTTCAGTGGGAAACAATGTTTAACCAAACACTCAACAGTCTTATGTATCTAAAAGTCTCACTTCAGTGGAAAACAATGTTTAACCAAACACTCAACAGTCGTATGCATTTACAAGTATAACTTCAGCGGAAAACAATGTTTAACCAAACACCCAACAGTCCTATGTATCTACCAGTATTACTTCAGCAGAAAACAATGTTTAACCAAACACTCACCAGTCGTATGTATCTGCCAGTCTAACTTCAGGGAAAACAATATTTAACCAAACACTCAACAGTCCTATGTATCTACCGGTCTAACTTCAGCGGAAAACAATGTTTAACCAAACACTCAACAGTCGTATGTATCTACAAGTCTAACGTCAGCGGAAAACAATGTTTAACCAAACACCCAACAGTCCTATGTATCTACCAGTGTAACTTCAGAGGAAAACAATGTTTAACCAAACTCTCAACAGTCATATGTATCTACCAGTCTAACTTCAGTGGGAAACAATGTTTAACCAAACTCTCAACAGTCATATGTATCTACCAGTCTAACTTCAGTGGGAAACAATGTTTAACCAAACACCCAACAGTCCTATGTATCTACCAGTTTAACTTCAGAGGAAAACAATGTTTAACCAAACTCTCAACAGTCATATGTATCTACCAGTCTAACTTCAGTGGGAAACAATGTTTAACCAAACTCTCAACAGTCATATGTACCTACCAGTCTAACTTCAGTGGGAAACAATGTTTAACCAAACACTCAACAGTCTTATGTATCTAAAAGTCTAACTTCAGTGGAAAACAATGTTTAACCAAACACTCAACAGTCGTATGTATCTCTACAAGTCTAACGTCAGCGGAAAACAATGTTTAACCAAACACCCAACAGTCCTATGTATCTACCAGTCTAACTTCAGAGGAAAACAATGTTTAACCAAACTCTCAACAGTCATATGTATCTACCAGTCTAACTTCAGTGGGAAACAATGTTTAACCAAACTCTCAACAGTCATATGTATCTACCAGTCTAACTTCAGTGGGAAACAATGTTTAACCAAACACCCAACAGTCCTATGTATCTACCAGTCTAACTTCAGAGGAAAACAATGTTTAACCAAACTCTCAACAGTCATATGTATCTACCAGTCTAACTTCAGTGGGAAACAATGTTTAACCAAACTCTCAACAGTCATATGTATCTACCAGTCTAACTTCAGTGGGAAACAATGTTTAACCAAACACTCAACAGTCTTATGTATCTAAAAGTCTCACTTCAGTGGAAAACAATGTTTAACCAAACACTCAACAGTCGTATGTATTTACAAGTATAACTTCAGCGGAAAACAATGTTTAACCAAACACCCAACAGTCCTATGTATCTACCAGTATTACTTCAGCAGAAAACAATGTTTAACCAAACACTCACCAGTCGTATGTATCTGCCAGTCTAACTTCAGGGAAAACAATATTTAACCAAACACTCAACAGTCCTATGTATCTACCGGTCTAACTTCAGCGGAAAACAATGTTTAACCAAACACTCAACAGTCGTATGTATCTACAAGTCTAACGTCAGCGGAAAACAATGTTTAACCAAACACCCAACAGTCCTATGTATCTACCAGTGTAACTTCAGAGGAAAACAATGTTTAACCAAACTCTCAACAGTCATATGTATCTACCAGTCTAACTTCAGTGGGAAACAATGTTTAACCAAACTCTCAACAGTCATATGTATCTACCAGTCTAACTTCAGTGGGAAACAATGTTTAACCAAACACCCAACAGTCCTATGTATCTACCAGTTTATCTTCAGAGGAAAACAATGTTTAACCAAACTCTCAACAGTCATATGTATCTACCAGTCTAACTTCAGTGGGAAACAATGTTTAACCAAACTCTCAACAGTCATATGTACCTACCAGTCTAACTTCAGTGGGAAACAATGTTTAACCAAACACTCAACAGTCTTATGTATCTAAAAGTCTAACTTCAGTGGAAAACAATGTTTAACCAAACACTCAACAGTCTTATGTATCTACCAGTCTAATTTCAGTGGGAAACAATGTTTAACCAAACTCTCTACAGTCATATGTATCTACCAGTCTAACTTCAGTGGGAAACAATGTTTAACCAAACACTCAACAGTCTTATGTATTTAAAAGTCTAACTTCAGTGGAAAACACTGTTTAACCAAACGCTCACCAGTCTGATCTCGATGTACTCGTTGTTGTCAAGGCTGCTCTCTATCCGGTAGAGGACGCCGTTCTGCTCCAGCGTCATGAAGCCGAACGCCAGCATGTCCTCGTTGGAGTTGAGCTGCTTCTCCAGCGGAAACTCGTACAAGATGATTCCCTTCCCACCATTCTTGCCGAAGTAGTAACCGGTCGGATCTGCAGGGGACAGATCGATTGATTACGTCGTATTGAAAGAAAATATTAACTTCATCGCGTGGGTTTACGTAAGAAAATTCCTCCCTTAAAAGCCAGATGGGCTTATCGGCATTCTTTGTACATAATTTATGCTGATGACATCTTCTAGCTCTTAAGTGACGAAATGAATGTTTTCTAAGTTTAAGAACAGCTGGTTTGACTATTACCATGCATGAAAGCATTGTATTTGTTAATAACTCGCGAACTTTAATCTTAATAAATCAACAAGTGTACAAAAACTCACAGTCAGTGCAGGGCATGCCGACATATCCCGTCATGTTGCAGTCACACCAGTAGTCGTTGACACGTGGAACGCACATCCCCGTGCCGCAAGCGTTAGGCGCGCATGCGATATTGAGATCTGGAACAGAATGAACATGTTTAGTGATACATACAACAACAACAACATAATAATAATAATTATCATTAGTATCACTGTTAATGAAACCATAAAAAACGCCATCATCACTGTCATCACCATTCTTGTCATTAAAATAATCATCATTACAACCGTCATCATAATCATTACTATCATCATCATCATAACAACATCATCATAATTATCAATGTTATTAAGATCATCAAAGAAAAGTCATCATCATCATCATCATCGTCATTATCAACAACATCATCAGAAGCATCGTCGCCGTCATCGTTATCATTATCGTCGTCATCATCATCATCATCATCATGACGTCATCATAATCATCAGTATCATCATCATCATCATCATCATCACAACAACGACATCATCGTCATTATTAACGTCATTTACAAAAACCTCGAAAAGCGTTTGACTTACCACTACACCCATCAATAATCTTTATGGCGTCGGTGGCATAGTTCACCAGGTCTGGCACCGCCCCGTTCAGGTCGACGGAGGCCATGCAGCCGCGGAATCCTCTCCTCGACTCGATCAGACTGGCGACTTCCGGTCGGGAGAACATCGCCTGGGGCATGCCTCCGATGTACAGCATCCTACGTTGATAAGATACGCAAAATATAATATATAATTTTAAAGATGTAAACCAGTAGCTGCATTTATTAATGGAGGACCTGTCCTAATACTTAATTATGTCTACTTAACGGATGCTATAGATTTATCTGTTTGTGTCCGGGGACAAGTGCTTTAGTGATAATTGTAATTTGTGTTAGGAATGCACTACCGAAATCTCAGATTCATTAGCTGGTGAAAGTTAAAGACAATTCGGAATGGAGTTTTACAATAAGGAAACTGTCGCCAGTATCAGTGGCGAACTAAACATCTTGATATTTAACTTAAGTCTACCAATGATTCGACTGAAATGTTTGATTTATCGTTGTTTATCGGCCAATAAACAGCTATTTGGAGTTCTGAAGCGTAGGAATTAAACCACGAGGGCGTTAGCCCTCGTGGTTTCATAGCCGCGCATCAGAACGACAAAGAGTTGTTTATGGCCGATAATTCGATGATGCGAAAATTCTTGTGTCGTCCCGGATTGGCCTGTGCGGACTACACGTGCATTTTGATTCTAACATGATTTGATCTATATTTTTGCAATTGTAATTGGAACTACTTTTTACTATACTCCGCTCAGAATCGGGACTCCTTTTTGCGTTGTTTATTGGGTAGTATAACAACGATAATGTTGTTCTTTGAAAAATTAGCGAGTATCATGTTAGAATAATAAATTTAAAATCCATCAAATATCACGAATGCGTGATTGACTCACCCAGACAGACTCAGAGAACCGCTGGTGGACACCTGCACGTTCTCATTGTCCACTCGAACCGTGAACAGACCGCGTTCGTTGAGCGCCACCTGCACCGTGTGCCAGTTGTTGTCGTTCAGCGGCGCCGTCGAAACCACCGTAAACTGGTTCCGGCCGCCGATGTTGTAAGCCAGTCGGAGTTGCCCGTTACTCATCTCTACCGCGATTGCGTCACTTCCGCTTCCGCTATTGTACAAAATCAGTCCGTTGGATTCACGCGTCTTGAATTTGAATAGAATCTTCATAGTTCTCCCGATACTCATCGACGGCAGCTGGAAGTAGGTGTCGCTGGTAGTGACCGTGATTGGTTTGTAGGTCAGCAAGGGGAGGTTATCGAACGGTTGGTCAACTATCCACTGGACATTTGAGGTCTGCTGTCGCAAAAGGTTGAATATTTCCTTATCGTCGTAGATGAAGTTCTGCATGTAACCGATGTAGTTGGTCGACTTCAGTTCACGCTTGTTTCCGAGGGAGCCGAACTTTATTCTGTCGATGTAGAGCTTGTAGTTCTCCCCGCCGATGATGCCGACCATTTTCGGCTCGTCGTCAACCCATACCTGTACGTCGTCGGCCCGACGGCGGATGTACAGCGTGTGCCAGAAATAGTCGTTCAGGTCGTTCCCAGTAAAGAAAGTCTGAAATGCGTAATAAAAACAAAACAACACATTACATACTGTCTATTGAAAGCCAAGTGTCATCAGTATTCGTGCAAACGTGGCTGACAAAGCGACTCCCGGCTTTCAAAGGACGATATACAACCAGTGCATTGCCACAAAAATAGAGAGGTACAGGTATTTGATTATGTAGGCTTGAATTTCTATAGCTTAGCCGACTCGAAACACAAAAAAACATATATTGTAAATTGTAGAACGCATCGGAAGTCGACAGCAAATCCGAACTTAAGAAACACATGAGGCGTGTCGTGGGAAAACCGGGCTTAATGCATGTGCGTAAAGTGTCGTCCCGGAGTCCGCCAGGCTACTCCGGGACAACACTTTCCGCCTTTTTGGTATTTTCTGTTTCAAGGATTCTGTTTCTTTCTCTTCTGAACATAAATCCTGTAAAAAACTGTAGGCGTAAAGTGTCGTCCCGGATTGGCCTGTGCGGACTACACGTGCATTAAGCTCGGGTTTCCCACGACACGCCTCACATATTGACTACGAAGCATACGGAATTTCTCCGTAACATGGTACAAGGTGAATAGAACGCAACAATGATCAAGTACAACTGACATGAATTCCCAATACAACTGACATGAATTCCCAATACAACTGACATGAATTCCCAGTACAACTGACATGAATTCCTAGTACAACTTAAATGACTTCCCAATACAACTGACATGAATTCACAATACAACTGACATGAATTCCCAATAGGTCAGGAGAATTCACGATGCTATGTAGATAATTGCTTTAAACCTTTGTGCTACATTTAAATTGGCAAACAATACTTCATAGAGTATACTTGGTGCCCGACTGCACTGGCAATAGTGAAACTCTACAAACTTGATTACACTGGTACGCCGCTTTTGATATCCACAGTAAGGCAAAATGCCATTGTTGGTTTCCTCTTACGTCTCCTAAAAAATCTAGGGTGGGGGCGGGGATAATTTTTTTTTTTTTTCCTTGACTTCTTTTTCTTCGCGGCCTATTCACCACACAGTTGAGGTATATTGGACTGCGCAGTAAGCAACAAGATCATACCTTCACGTGACTGTCTACTTTGATGGTGACCTTGACCCTGCCATCTACCAGCTCGGCCTGAATGTAATCGTCCTTGTTATCCGCCTCCGTTCTGAACACGGGTATATACAAGATTATTATACAGATATGCGGGTAAGAGGTGAAAAAAAGGCTTAATTCTTACAAGTTTGTTTGTTTGTTTTGTTTACGATTTTTCGCCGTTTTTAACAGTCTTTCAGTCATATCACGGCGGTCACTTAACCTACTCACACTTTTCCTGGGCAAGCTGAGCCGATCCAGGCGGTTTACCAGTACTAAGTGCACATACCTATGCCAGTAACTGACAACTGCCCTACTTGAATCAGAGGTAGGGGGAGAATGGCCGTAGAAATAATTTCATGACCAATCTCCACACAAGTTATGTGCCCGGGCTGAGGTTCAAACTCACAATCCCCGGATTGACAGTCCAGCGCTGTACCAACTGAGCTAGCCGGGCCCGGCAATTCTTACAAGACTTGGCCCTGTGTTAACAATACAAGTTGAGTCTGATTTTCAGGTTCAAGATGAACTTGAGCCAGATATTTCAGGATCAGTCTCAAAAATGGCGTTGAGTACAAATCTGGATAAATTTTAATTGCTGGTCAAATATATACAAGTACAAGTATTATACATAAACTCATCTCAGCGTACATTTTCTATCTGATTTGAAGATTTTAATCAAAACGTAACGCACATTCATGTTTCTTAAACCTAGAAGGAAAGTTATTACGAAAATACATGCAAAATATTTTTGAGATTCGGCTCAGTTGAGCTGTAGATCACGATCAGCTAAGATTGATCTTGATCCTGCAGTGAATCCTTTGTGAACACGGGGCACGGAGACCGTTTGAAAAACAGGCCGTATCTTAAGCCGGTCTTATCTCGGGTCTGTAACTTACGACCGAACTTAACACCAGCGTATACCCGTTTATGAAGTTGGTCGTATGTACCAGGCCGCAGCGATGATTGTATACGTTAGAGCGAAAAGCCTCCCCCTGGGGTCGTATTATTGACACATCTTAAGTCTATCGAAATATATGTTTGGTTTAAGTTAAAAAATGTGTAATAAATTTAATATTTCTTACCTACATATTAGTGCGTGTATCTTTTTATTGCATTACTGATGTCCAAAAAAGGACCTGGTCAGAATTTCCCACTTGTATTTAGGCCAATTTACAATATTGGGCTTGTAACATTACATAAATGTATATACAAGCGTCCATCCTGGCTAAATGTATTCAAAAACATGAACTTTTCGCCCGAGTTTGACTAAAGCGTCCCTCATTTGCCCATCCTTTATCAAACGATAACGATAAAGTTCGGCAAAATCTGTGACCAAGACCCCATCCCAAGCATCTGAAACAGCCTTGCAACATCACTCACCGGAAGAGCAAGGTGTCGCGGAGCGGCGTGTAGAAGCGGACGGACAGGTCGTTGGTGTGAGTTACCTCCCTGTTCAGGAAGTTGAACGCGCTCCAGTAGCTGCCGTCCCAGCGGGCAATCGCCGCGTCTGCAATGGACGACCGCACGGGTTAAAGGTTTAAATGGAATTGAAATTAACATTCTTATATTATTCGATGCCTTATAGATATAAACATGCTTAAAAGATGATGAAAATGTGTACATGGCTACATTCGTTTTAATTTTGTATTCGATTTCACACTTCGACAAAGTACCAAACTTGAAATATCTGACAGTTTGCAGAATTCACAGATTCCATTGAGTACACGCAGTCATTTACTGCTATATAATTAATAATTGTATAAACATTTTCATGTACTTCTTTATGTTAAATAAACCTCTGTTATCCACGAAGACTCACACTATCTTCATTATGAGTCTATTACAAGCAAACTTCTTTTAGACGCACGGTCTTACTTGAGTTGCAGTTCTGTCCCGTGTACGGCGTGTTCGCGCAGTCGCAGACGTAGTTCCCCATCCGGTCCCTGCAGTAGCCGTACGCGCACGGCTGGGTCTGACAGAAGCGCGCCATGTCGCTGCAGCCGATGTCGACTCCTAGGAGACGCTGGGTGCTGATGAACCGGTGAAGGTCAATGCCTGAAATACAACAGGTTGGCTTCGATAAAAGACTGGCATGAATTGGACTTAAAAAGACAGCCGAAACCGCGACCACACCTTGCAATCTTGTATGTTTTACAAATGCACGTACATTTTGTACTTGATATACTTCTGACTTTTTGATAATCGCCGGAAGTCCTAACCACAAAGCAACAGGTTGGTTCTGTCAGCTGAAATAATCGGCGGAGGTTAAAACAGGCAAACGTGCATAAAAGTAAACTCGACGAGGATGAGATTCAAACTCACGTCGGGAGACTCCATTGGATTAGCAGTCCATCGCATTAACCATTCGGCCACCTCGTCTGTTCTACTGCCTCGAAATTCGAGACATTAACATTTGACAAAAAATAAAATATACAAAACAAAATCGACGACGATGAGATTCGAACTCACGCGGGGAGACCCCAATGGATTAGCAGTCCATCGCCTTAACCACTCAGCCACCTCGTCTGTTCTATTGCCTTTAAAATTCGAGGCATTAACATTTGAAAAATAAAATGTAAAAACAAAGTTACAAAAATAATTCGTCGAGGATGAGATTCGAACTCACGCAGGGAGACCCCCCCCCAATGGATTAGCAGTCCATCGCCTTAACCACTCGGCTACCTCGTCTGTTCTATTGCCTTGAAAATTCGAGGCATTTACATTTGACAAATAAAATGTAGAAAAAAGTTACCAAAATAACTCGACGAGGATGAGATTCGAACTCACGCGGGGACACCCCAATGGATTAGCAGTCCATCGCCTTAACCACTCGGCCACCTCGTCTGTTCTATTGCATTTAAAATTCGATGCATTAACATTTGACAAATAAAACGAAAAAAAAGTTACAGAAGTAACTCGACGAGGATGAGATTCGAACTAACGCGGGAGACCCCAATGGAATAGCAGTCCATCGCCTTAACGACTCGGCCACTTCGTCTGTTCTATTGCATTTAAAATTCGAGGCATTAACATTTGACAAATAAATTGAAAAAAAGTTACAAAAATAACTCGACGAGGATGAGATTCGAACTCACGCGCGGTGACCCCAATGGATTAGCAGTCCATCGCCTTAACCACTCGGCCTCCTCGTCTGTTCTATTGCATTTAAAATTCGAGGCATTAACATTTGACAAATAAAATGAAAAAAAAAGTTACAAAAATAACTCGACGAGGATGAGATTCGAACTCACGCGGGGAGACCCCAATGGATTAGCAGTCCATCGCCTTAACCACTTGGCCACCTCGTCTGTTCTATTGCCTTTAAAATTCGAGGCATTAACATTTGAAAAATAAAACGAAAAAAAAAGTTACAGAAATAACTCGACGAGGATGAGATTCGAACTAACGCGGGAGACCCCAATGGATTAGCAGTCCATCACCTTAACGACTCGGCCACTTCATCTGTTCTATTGCATTTAAAATTCGAGGCATTAACATTTGACAAATAAATTGAAAAAAAAGTTACAAAAATAACTCGACGAGGATGAACTCGATTCGATTCGATAACTCGATTCGAACTCACACGGGGAGACCCCAATGGATTAGCAGTCCATCGCCTTAACCACTCGGCCACCTCGTCTGTTCTATTGCATTTAAAATTCGAGGAATTAACATTTGACAAATAAAATGAAAAAAAAAAGTTACAAAAATAACTCGACGGGGATGAGATTCGAACTCACGCGGGGAGACCCCAATGTATTAGCAGTCAATCGCCTTAACCACTTGGCCACCTCGTCTGTTCTGTTGCCTTTAAAATTCGAGGCATTAACATTTGAAAAATAAAATGTACAAAAAAAAAAGTTAAAAAAATTCGACGGGGATGAGATTCGAACTCATTGCCTTTAAAATTCGAGGCGTTAACATTTGAAAAATAAAATGTACAAACAAAGTTACACAAATAATTCGAGGATGAGATTCCTTAACTACTCGGCTAATTCGTCTGTTCTAGTCTCTTTAAAATTGTAGGCATTAACATTTGACAAATAAAATGAAAAAAAAAGTTACAAATTTAACTCGACGAGGATGAGATTCGAACTCACGCGGGGAGACCCCAATGGATTAGCAGTCCATCGCCTTAACCACTCGGCCACCTCGTCTGCTACCTCCCACCGACTTCATGTATGTTTTCACCGCATGTACCGTAGAACTGTCAGCTGTTGTTATGACTGATATCGACAGACAAGTCAGCTGATAAAAACCTAGATGTAAGCAACAGTTTAGATGACTGAATAACTAAGCTATATTAACACGAATTGAAACTCGACACAATATAAAGGCCGTGTAGCCGATACGATGACGTGGCGACAGTATTATTGATAACAGTTATCATTATGAACATGACGATTACTTAAACAGACGAAACTACCGAGTTGTTATGGAGATGCACTTGAAATCTTCTGGGACCTCCACCACCTCCACTTTTTATTAAGTAAGTCTACGAATTAATTGAACAACCCTCGTAATACATCTATCCTTCGCTACCAAACGCGCTAATCATGGCAGTGATAGTTAACTATACAACGCCATTCGTTCGCAATGCCAAATGTAGTAAATTCGCTGCCACATTATGTTTAAACAGTAATTTATAGTTGAAACCTGGCGAACCAGCGGAAAGCTTTCGTGTGTAGGTACGCAGCAGCAGCAGGGGTCCCGGGTTAGAGTCCCAGGTCAGAATCATAAAATATAAGAAACTGTTCTATTCTAAGAATGCTGTTAAATGGATTTCTACTTGCTTTTCACTAACAACCTCCGCGCAGAGATTTGACTGGTTCCGAGCATAAATGGATTTCTACTTGCTTTTCACTAACAACCTCCGCGCAGAGATTTGACTGGTTCCGAGCATAGCTCTAATCAAATCCCTGCCGTCGTAACAAACCACGTGATGATGATCGATTTAAATTTTCTAAATATTATTTATGGTTTTAATTTGCTATTTTCTTTTCCTGTTTTCATTATTGACTGCAAACGAGACATAAGAAATCAAATTATGTAGAACATTGCACTGAGTTGCATTAAATAAGTAAAAATTACAAACACGTAACCCTTCCAGATCTGGGAGGATTTTACTTATGATGGCAGTGGTAACCGTTAACCGATAGGGGAGGTAACCGCTGCGAGGAGTTTGATTCCCCAATGCAGATTTTAACACTCTTTATTGAGAATAATTTATAAATGACATAAACAACATTGGAACTCGGCATATATGCCAACACACAACAAGCCTTTTCTTTAGTCTTAAGTCTAAGAATGGGTTGCCGAATACGGACCCCAGGCTGCATGCATATTTTTGACTCTGTGACCTTCAATAAATACTCCAGGGGAGATTTGTACACTCACCAGCACCGTTGATCATCAGCGACTCGAAGCACCCTTTAAAGCCCTCGCGAGAGTACAGGGGCCAAGGGGCCGCCTCGAAGTTATCATATCCGCCGAAGTACGTCTTGAAGAAATACATGTGCTCGAGCTCGTCTTGCGTGATGACGTCAGTGAATTGACGTCCGTCGAGGGATAACGTCACGGTTCTGGAGTTCCGGTCGACACGCATTGTAACCTAAGGAACGACATTTTATTACAACAGCTTATTGAACAGTTAACTATTATTTGCATCCGAATAATTCTAAATAGCTCTATAGCCTCTCGGTAGGACCATATTTTTCACAAATCTTATTTTTCACACATGTGCACATAGGATCTCATTCTTCACAGGTGTTACAATTGAGATCTTATTCTTCACACATAACAGTCTTATTCTTCACATGCTATGTGAAGTTTGTGATCGCATCCAGTTTTTGGTATGCAATGAAATCATATTCTTTTGTGATCCTCACGCATACACCGTTTTTGGTGGCCAATCACATTCTTCACACTTAAATATGTGACAAATTAGATTCTATTCTTCACAGTTGTGTAAAAAATATGATTTGTGATAAATATGATCCTACACTGCTCAAAATGTATTAATATATGCTACTGGTACTTAATTTATGTGCAAAACAATACACACCTGCTATTGCCGCTATTGCAAAACTATCACATACATCTATTAGTCTAATGAATACGCCGTGCAACGAATTTTGTGTCATTTGTTAAATACGGCTCAATCGCTCCTGACAAATATTGCCATTATAAAAAAGTAGCTTAATGTTCGCCCATTGTCTAACAAGTTACTCTAACACTAGTACATATTTGCTCATTTTATTACGAGTATTTGTACGGTTTTAAAACCATATAACTTATAGCAAAACTAATTTGAGTTAAGAATTAACTTATGTTTTATCAGATAATCTGACATATTTCGAAATCTAAACGCTCAACCTCTAAAACCGGACCTTTTTCGAAGTGTTTTTACACCAAGCAAATCACCTCGTGCCATTCGCCGTCATCCACCCGGCGGTCGGAGAACTGGTTCCGGCTGGTGAGGCTCCCGAAGTCAGCCACGAAGTAGAGGATTCCATCAAACACCTCGATGGCGAAGAACTGCACGGCAGAACCGTATCCCATCACGAGCAGACCACGTGGTTCAAGCGTTCGGAACCGGAAGCTCATGGAGCCTCCAGCGCGCATGTCCAACGCGTCTGAGATGAAGAACATGGTGTTTCCGGTCTTGAAAGTGACTGGAGTGGGCTGGAATAAGTGAGATGGTAAGGATGTAAATTGTTATTTTGAAAACCGAATATAAGACAGTATTACTACATTTATCTATTCCTGTATTTCGTACACATTTGTAAACGGACATAAAATAATGCAGACTGATAAAAACTTTTAAACTTCAATTATTTCCCAGCTATGCAGGAGCATTGTAAACACCAAATGTCGCTGCGAAACATACTGGTGTCAGCAATGTGTGTCACGATGTTACTTTTTTAATAGAGCGCTGCGGGCTTCGTTCTCAAAGGACGTGCAAGTGAAACAGCAAACGCCCTGGTGTCAGCTTGTGACGTAATCGCTATTTATAGAATCATTCCTGAGCCCTGACCTTGCTAGGGGCCGGGCTGACGGGCGGGGCCCGTGTGGTGCCCCAGGACCAGTTTCCCTTGTTCCAGTCGTCCGGATTGAAGACGTCGATATCGCCCGTGGAGTCCCCGACGTACTGCAGGAAACTCACGATTATCTCCTTGTTACGACCGCTCACTTTCTTCGCCTCGACCTGGGGAAATGGAAGTCATTACTTAAAAATAAAATACAGGAAAAATAAGAAAAGGAAGCTTTCTTCACCTCGACCTGGAAACAGCAACAAGTAATTTTAGACCTGCGAAATTCCGCTTTCGATAATCCTAGTGGACGACAGGTCTAAGTTGAATATAAGAAAGGAAGTTCAAGATATAGCGAGATTAATAAATTCACTTGTAAAAATAAGACTATGAAAAACGTATCGATTTCATAAAACTTCTTGAATATATGTTTTACTAAATAATCATTTATTAAATGTTGATCGTGATTAAGCATTTTAGTATTTCACATTATTTATTCAATTTTAATCACATGCACTGACAGCATTGTATTGCATCAGTCGAATAAACCAGCACACAGGGGAAAAAACATTTAAAGCATGTCGTGGGAAAACCGGGCTAAATGCATGTGCCTAAAGTGTCGTCCCGGATTAGCCTGTGCAGTCCGCATGTGCCTACAGTGGATTTATGTTTATAAGAGACTTCCTTGAAACAGAAAATACCATAAAAGCGGAAAGGGCCGTCCTGGATTAGCCTGTGCGGACTGCACAGGCTAATCCGGGACGAAACTTTACGCACATTCAAATCAAAATCATCGCAGTGTCACCGACGGTTTGAAAAGCAAGGCTTACATCGACCAGAGCGCCGTCGAAGTTCGTGTCAACCAATCCGCCGGTGTCGGCCCGCGTGCTGTTGCTGCCACCGAGGTAAATGGTGGCACCGGAAGTGAGGAAGTGCACGTCGCTGTAGGCCGTCACTTGGTGAGCCAGCTGCTGATCGATATAGAACTTCAGCTGAAACAGAGAACTATTCGATGTCCGAGGATAGGAGCGATCAGAGAGAGGGAGAGAGAGAGAGAGAGAGGGAGAGGAGAGAGGAGGGAGAGAGAGGGAGAGAGAGGGAGAGCGAGAGAGAGAGAGAGAGAGAGAGAGAGAGAGAGGGGGGGAGGGAGAGAGAGAGAGAGAGAGAGGGAGAGAGAGGGAGAGAGGGAGAGAGAGAGAGAATGCATAAACTATTGTTCCATTATATGTACATTATTGTACCCTTAATTATATGCCGATATTAATATTAAATTTTCAGATTTTTTACCCTTTGTCCCTTTGGGGTCCTTTTCGTTGACATAGTCACTTTAAACGAAACAAGGTATAGCCTGGTGTTAATTTATGGTTAGGTGAAACTTTAGAACTGCTTTAAACGTGTGAAAAATACTGGCTTTAAATCGTTTGTAATGTAAACTTGTAATTTAGCTGTTTATGAACTCCAAACGAAACGAGATTGATAAATGACGACCGATAGTGGCGTTTAGTTAAAAGATAGTTTCTACAATTTCTTTGATTTTGTTTTCAAGAGAAATGCTAAATACATGTATAACAATATTTTTTTCGTAAATCCACGCAGAGACCATAATGCATATATCTTGCAATAAAACAAACGCGCATTTAAGCAGATTTCATTACAAAAATATTTAAAAAATAAAATAAAATTTACGATGGCTATTTCACTATCTACTAATATAATTTTTTTGCTTATTGCTTCTCTAATACACTAGCAAAAAAAGACAAATTGTTGCGCGCTAATCAGGTGACCTACCTGTCGTCCGTTCTTTTCCACCCGGATGTTGTGCCACCGGAAGTCGTTGAGCACGCGGGAGTCCGGAGGCTGAATGCGCACATTCTGGGGACTGGCCCTTCCGTCGTCGATCACAAAGTACAAGGTGCCGCTCTGCCACGAGACATATAACAATATGGTACTTAAATGTTGATATACATGTGTACTCATCGGAACTTTCAAGGGTGAAGCAAATGTAAGTGTATTGCACCTATGAAATAATTTCACAACATTTAGTGAAAACGTGCAGTTACAACGCAAATAGTAAAGATGTTCAGTTACAAAACATCTAGTGAAGATGTTCAGTTGCAACTCATCTATTGAAGATGTTCAGTTACAACGCATCTACTGAAGATGTTCAGTTAAAACACATCTAGTGAAAATGTTCAGTTACAACGCATATAGTGACGATGTTCAGTTACAACACATCTAGTAAAGATGTTCAGTTACAACGCATGTAGTGAAGATGTTCAGTTACAACGCATATAGAAAAGATGTTCAGTTACAACACATCTGGTGAAGATGTTCAGTTACAACGCATGTCGTGAAGATGTTCAGTTACAACGCATGTAGTGAAGGCATCTAGTGAATATGTTCAGTTACAACGCATGTACTGAAGATGTTCCGTTACAACGCATGTAGTGAAGATGTTCAGTTACAACGCATGTATTGAAGATGTTCAGTTACAACGCATGTAGTGAAAATGTTCAGTTACAACGCATGTAGTGAAGATGTTCAGTTCCAACGCATCTAGTGAATATGTTCAGTTACAACGCATCTAGTGAAGATGTTCAGTTACAACGCATGTAGCGAAGATGTTCAGTTGCAACACATCTACTGAATATGTTCAGTTACAACGCATGTATTGAATATGTTCAGTTACAACGCATCTAGTGAAGATGTTCAGTTACATCACATCTAGTGAATATGTTCAGTTACAACGCATGCAGTGAATATGTTCAGTTACAACACATCTAGTTAAGATGTTCCGTTACAACTCATCTAGTGAAGATGTTCAGTTACAACGCATGAAATGAATATGTTCAGTTACAACGCATGTAGTGAAGATGCTCAGTTACAACAAATCAATTGAACATGTTCAGTTTCAACGCATCTAGTGAATATATTCAGTTACAACGTATGCAGTGAAGATGTTCAGTTACAACGCATGTTGTGAAGATGATTAGTTACAACGCATCTAGTGAAGATTTTTCCAACGCATATAGTGAAGATGCTCAATTACAACACATCTAGTGAAGATGTTCAGTTACAAAGCATCTAATGAAGATATTCAAGTACAACGCATGTAGTGAAGATGTTCAATTACAACACATCTAGTGAAGATGTTCGCCTCTAGTAAAGATGTTCAATTACAACGCATCTAGTTAATATGTTCAGTTACAACACATATTGTACAAACATTCAGTCACGTCACAACAAGTACAGATGTTCAGTTTAAAAACCAATGTACTAATTAAGTGTTTTATTTCAGAATCAACACGGGCCAATATTCATAAAAATTTTTATAAAATTCTTATCTGTTTCAATGAAGTAAAAATTTCAAATAAATTTTTGTGTGTTAAATTTAATTATGTTCGAAATATAGTTACATAAGAAATACTATTTACTCTTAACCACAATAACGGATAGCCTTATAAACCAAACTAAACTTTGACATAATCAACAACTGATTTAAGAAATGTTTGATTTTATGAATTGTCCTACGAGTTTATTATCCGCCTTTATGACTCCGGAACGTGATTGATAATGTGAATGATGTTGAGATGCAATCAGCCATACAATATTATGTTTCCTTCACTAAGACTAGTCTATGGGTGTAGGTCCAAGAAGGTTCCAACACTATGATTTATTTCGCTATTTCCGTTTTGGACAATGCCATAATTGCAAATTCTTTCCATGATTTTGTAGTTAGGTGTAATTGTGAATGCAGTGTTGTTTTTTTCACCTTTGGGGAAAGATGGCAGTGCCCTTCAGATGGGAAATTTTACAGCAAAAGGGGATTTTTCTTAGAAAAACATTATTACATGTTTATATTCTCCTTTGATATAAAACATTTATGAATTGTTTTGCTAAAAATGATAATTTGAATTAACTTGGTTTGATGAAAAATTGCTGGGGTTGTTTATGAGAACTCCTCTATCTTAGCCAATGTTTGTCCGATTTGGGTCTTATTTTCAAAATAAAGCCAATCTTTAGAGGAAAATTTTAAGGTAAATATAGGGGGAAATTATATACTTTTTAGCAGAGGAATACGGCGGATTTCGGCCCCATATTAGCCCTAAAAAAAGCACTGGAATGCGTGCTTGTATTCATATGTTTCCTATGGAAAACTCAGAAACGTAAACTATAGACTAAAGAGAAACATTCAAATCTAATTTTCTATATGGAAACCAATGTTCTACTTTCATAAAGCAGGAAGCATCTGTTTAATATTTAAAAGAAAAAAAAAACGTTTAATGCAGACTGATATATACGTAGAACGGCAACTGTCTTATATGATTGCAAGAAAATTACTTTTAACTGACTGGCTTCATGACTACGGATCCTGGGCCTACATGCAAAACGATTCTTATCGTAAGATGAAAAAGTAGAAATTAGAATGTGTGTTTGAACAGTATTCTTAGGAATATGCATATGACACGTGCGAAATATTAATACACTAATTGGAAATATATTCAGACCTCTCTAGGTCTATGTTACAATCAGACACACGATGCAATTCTTTTGAGAAATCCCATTCTAAATTTTCAGAATTTTAAGATTTGTATGCCCCCCCCTCCCCCCCCATCAATCATGGGGGGGGGGGCATATAGAGAATATTATGTGAGTGTTGGATAAAGATCAGGTTTATCATGCGAGGCTGAGAAACATGTTTCGGGCCAAGCATGATAAACTTGATCTTTATCCAAAACAAGCATTAATATTCAATTTATCCTATTTTTCTGTGATTATTTTGAAAATATTGAAAATATAAGAGCAAGATTCTGAATATAAATCGATTTTTTGATGTTGGTCTTTTCATTGTTGACATCGTTGCCATAATTCTTTGGAACAACCGCGCGCACTTCGACGGGATGAAAATGGCCCATGTATGTAATCGAGTTTTTATTGATCAAACAACGTTTTTATTAAGTGTTTTTTATTGTTTATAAAAATGCAATTTAATTGTTGAAAATAACATATGTGTGGCACTTGAGTTACTGTCTTTCGTTAACATTTTCAGATGTATAGATAGCGATCCGATAACCATGATCTAAAAATATTGACAGTATATAGCTCAAGTTTATACGATGGGTTGTTATTCTATCGATTTACTTGTAGTGATAGGATAAAAATAGAATATTAGGTGAGTGTTGCCTGTTGGTCAAGGTCAAATATATATGAATTTAAGTAATTTTAAATAACTTGGCAGAAGTGATTAGCATTATGAGGCAGATGCGTCGCGTGCGAGAACCAGGTCGCTTGGTCCAAGGTCACGATCATACTTTAAGGTCAAAGGTCAAATATATTGATGTGTGTGCAAATCATAATTCAACAAGAGTGCTATTGTCACAAAGATACGCCCGTCAAAGAATCTTTTATGGGGTAAAGATTCCACAAAAAAAGAAACTATTAAAAAACTAATAAGGTAGAGTCACGGTATTTGTGCATCTAATTCAAAGCCTGTCTCTGTGTGGTGAGTTGAGGTATCAAAATAGATATATACTCAATATATATTCTTAAATCTATAATCAAGACGACAAAATAAACAAGAGACGTGGAAATTCCACAAAAACAAAAATTTTCAAACGAAATGCCTTAAAGTCAGCATAAAGATAAAAATTTTAGTAATGGTTACCTCGACCTTGACCCCACTAACCCCATAAGCAATCCCAAGCGAGGTCTAGATATAAGGTATCTACATATCAAGTTTTATTAAAATATCGCAATGTCTTTTCGAGCTATTGAGTGGAAACTGTCTATTTTAAGTAACGTTGACGTTGACCTTGACCCCACCCACCACATATGCAATCCCAAGCAATGTCTCGCTATAAAGTATCTATTATTAAGTTTTATTACAATAGCTCCATTCGTCCTTGAGTTGTTATCGAGTTATTGAGCGGAAACCGTTTTCTATTTTTAGTAACAGTGACCTTGACCCCACCCACCCCATATGCAATCCCAAGCAAGGTATCGCTATAAGGTATCTATATGTATTAAGTTTCCTAACAATAACTCAATTCGTTCTTGAGTAATTGAGCAAAAAACGTAAATTTTTATTTTTAACAACAGTGACCTTGACCTTGACCCCACCCACCCCATATGCAATTCCAAACAAGGTCTTGATATAAGGTATCTGTGTATGAAGTTTCATTAAAATACATCAATTCGTTCTTAAGTTATTGAGCGTAAACCTCAGTTGGTCGCCGCACGCCCGCCCGCCCGACCAACGACATACCCCAATCTAATAACCCAAACAATTTGGTTAATAATGATCGACAACTCCGAGACGAAAGTAGAGAGTGCTGTACCTTGAGAGTGAAGTGCATCTTCCGGCCGCCGGTGCCCTTCCACAGCCATATCAGTCCGTCGGCAGTCTGGGTGATGAACTCCAAAGAGAACGACTCGATGTCGGTGGCGGCCAAGCTCTCCGCCGTCAGAGTATCGAACTCATACCTGACGTAAGACTGGCCGTAAAAACGGATAATCTTAGACGTTGACGTGATTGAAGTAAGCCGGGTTCCAGCGTTGAGGAGTTGCCCACTTCCGGTTTGCGGGGAGGTGGTGACCAAGACTGGAAATACAGAAAACGTGAAATACGAAAGTAAGAACTAATTAGCCTATATGTAAAATGTGTTGTTATGAAAAAAAAAATCATTTATATTATCAGTCATGTTCCGTAGTCATAAACGAGGATAATAAACTCGTAGGACAAGTCTGAAAATCAAACATTTCTTAAATCAGCAGTTGTTTTAGTCAGAGTTTAGTTTGCTTTGTAAGGCTATCCGTTATTTTGGTAAAGTATAAACAGTTTTTCTTACGTAACTATATTTCGAACATAAACTATTAAATTTAACACACAAAATTTGATTTGACGTTTTCATTTTATTGAAACAGATAAGAATTTCCTAAATTTCTTGATGAATATTTGCCAATGTTCATAATGATACAAAAATGATACATAAACACAACCGTTAAAATAATAAAAAATTTAGTGCTCACAAAAACAAATGCAACATTTGCAGACTAAATTAAAGTCTCCATTCAGCTAAGTGGCAAGGAGCTGTGTAGGACCATATTTTTCACAAATCATATTTTTCACGTACCTGTGAAGAATAGGATCTCATTTTTCACATTTTAGGTGTGAAGTATGTGATAAGCCTAAAACAAGGTATGCGTGAGGATCGCAGAATAATACGATTTCATTACATATTTAAAGGGACCTGTTCACAGATTGACGAATTTACAATTTGTCAACTTTTTGTCTCCGATTCCAAAAATAAAAGAACAATGTATACAAGGGAGCAAAATAACACTACGGAGCTAGAAAATACTGTAAAAGCCATTTCGTTTATGAGTAATCATCGGTTGAAATTGATAAAATTATAAAGCGTTTGTAACGCTAAACGATGGAATAATTTGGAGTGTTTCTGTTGTTTTTGTTGAAACTGTTCACATCACGTGGAACACTTACATAAAATAAATAATGCATTGCGATTCATAAAAGTCGGAATGGCCTAGTGGTTAAAGTGATATCCTTTAAATCCGGAGGTCCCGAGTTCGAACCCCGGGGGCGGGGGAGGGGCATTTTTTTATTTTCTGTTTTTTTTTTCGAAATAGTTTTCTTGTTATAACACTTTAGCTTTTAGTTCCGATGCTCACATCTGTCAAATTAAGACATTTTATGGCATACTTCAAAAAATGCGAAAATCTGTGAACAAGTCCCTTTAAAACTGGATGCGCTAACAAACTTCACAGAAAATGTGAAGAATAAGACTGTGGTGTGTGAAGAATAAGATTTCAATTTTTACACATGTGAAGATTGAGATCCTATTGTTCACAGACGTGAAAAATATTATTTGTGAAAAAAAGGTCCTACAGAGCTGTGGGGGCGAACTATCGAAGACTTGTGGCATTTTTCATTAAAGGGGCTTGTTCAAGGATTTTCGTATTTTTTGAAATGTGTAATTAAATGTCTTAAATGGAATTTGGAATATTCTAAAACAAATAATATATATCTAAACAAACACGGTAAATTTATACAATTGCTTTCGCCGGGACCTTGGGAATCAAAAATCTCATGCGTTTACCACTCGGCCATTCGGAATTAAAAATTTGGTAGTGTATTTTTAACGTTATGTAAGTGGTCCAAAATACAAATGAAGAGCGTTACAAACGCTTTATAATTTTATCCATTTCAATTGAAGATTATCCATAAACGAAACGATATTTCCAATACATTTCTAAGTCATGAGTGTTATTTCGCTTGCTTGTATAAAATGCACAATTTATTTTTGGGATCTATGACAAAATAAAAAAAAAGAAGACAATTTGCCAATCTATGAACAGGTCCCTTTAAAGGTCGTACATGTATATTTCACCGTATGCATGGTTCTTTGCAGTTGGCAAATTGTCCAAACATGAAACCAACATCTCTAATTAGCTATTTGAACAATCTGACTAATAGTTATACAGATTTCTCATCGAATGTAGACTTTCTCGTTCTGTTTTACTAATAAATATTTCTGCTATAATTACCCGCATACGCCGTATACATGATACATCTACATCCCTCATTCATCAAATAGACAATCATCCTTAGCAAATATTTGAACAGTTTCCAAGATGTTAGGTGAGAGATAGCAATGAGAGAAGGGGGGGGGGGTCTTCCTCTTGGCATATGCATAGTGGTATGATAAACGTATACATATGTGTATCATACACATATTACGTAGATAGGGAAATTTATATGATAAAATGTACAGTGTATTGGTACAAAGAGTAAGGAAAGTGAAGATATCAATTTGATTATTTCTATACTTTCTATCCATTTTGCTTTATAATGAGCACTTTAAAACCATGCTACTCTTTTGTTATCTCAATTAAATGCATTTTACATTTCCTGGCTGTACCAGCCATGACTAATGGAAGGAGGTTCCGAAAATGAACAAGGTGCATCATTCCGCTGTTTGGCTCTGAATCATGTACTGTGAACATTACCGTAAAATCTAATAATTAGGCGTGTCGTGGGAAAACCGGACTTAATGCATGTGGTAAAGTGTCGTCCCGTTAAAGCCTGTGCAGTCCGCACAGGCTGATCCAGGACGGCACTTTCCGCTTTTATGGTATTTTCTGTTTGAAGGAAGTCTCTTCTAAACATTAATCCACTGTAGGCGGAAAGTGTCGTCCCGGATTAGCCTGTGCGGACTTGCATTAAGCCTGTGTTTCACACGACACGCCTCAAATATTATTTTACAATAAAACAGCAGACCATTCTGTAAATAACGTGTATATTTAACCAGTAAAATTTATTTTATATTAGCGTTGTTCTTCGAATACGGAAATGTTTTATTCCGTAAATATCAAAAGTCCCATTACATCCATACAATAAGAGTCTGTAACCACTTAGGAATGTTTTCAAGTAGAAATGATATTATTTGTTCCAACAATTTAGTATTATATTCTTCATATTTAAAATTACAGCCTTACGTTTAGCAGAAGTAAATCATATTATACGCATACTAGTAACTATAAATTATGTAGCCAAACTTGTATTTTTGTCTTCCTATTAATTTCACTGCAACCAAGGTAAAAATCTAAATCTCTCTTACAGAGGTTCTATGAAACATACAGCAATCCGCTAGCAGATGAGTAAAAAGATTAATCACGCCTTCTGTACCGGCCACATAATGGCGGTAAGAAAAGAGCAGCTTTGCCTTAGCCTCGGGCCGGGGTCATTTGTCACTGCTTACACCGCTCTGATGTCCGGCTTGATGACTGACAACTGCACGTGGCTGGAGAGCCAACGCCCGAGAAAATGTATTGTAATTGCATAGAAATATGAGGGTTGATGCTTGCAATTACGGTCGCATGCGGCCTAGGTTTGTAACTTATTCTTTATGTACGGCGTGTTGATGTGGTTGCTTTAGTTTTCAGTTTTTACAAGAATTCAATTAACCATTAATAATGATAATGAGAATTGCATGCCAGTTTTCTAGAAAAAAAGATATTTAGCAATTAACTTGCAGTACTAAATTTGACAGGATGTTGTGTAACAATTAACGTTTCTCGCACATATCAGTACATCTGCACAAAATTCCCTCATTACGAAACCATATACAGTTTTAAGTTAATTCATTTTATTCCTATGAAATCCTACAAAGTAAGAAATGTCTATGCAAATATTTCACGCTCTAAATCAAGATGTCACCGGGCCAAAGCTATTTGTTTCATTACAAACAAAGTGATCGCATAATGTCTTTTCACCCTGGGGTCATATCTAGTCACTCAACGATGATACAGGCAGAAGATGTATATCTGAATAACTTGATATCTTCATTCAGTATGAAAATCGTTAGTTTTGTAATGTATAGTATACTAAAGGCGCGTTCTTTCCACACAAGTGATTTACGATCTAAGCTAGGCGTAAAACAATGTTTGTTTCAGGTTACATACAAAAAAAAAAAAAAAAAATTAGGGTAGGTAGGTAGGGATTTATTTTATTATTATTTTATTTTATTTTTATTTTTTTTGGGGGGTGGGGGGGTGGGGGGTAAATGGTCAACTTAAAGATTCTAAAACTGAAAGAGTATTCAAAACATGTCTTTAATATCATAAAACATTGTTTTGAAGTAGATGCTATCAAAAGAAAACACTTATTTATGCAAAAAACATTTATTTAAATATTGGAAAAAAGTAAAATAAACAAAAAATATCTGACCCACTCAATAAAATGTTCTAGGGTCGGGGCATTTTTTAGGGTAGGTCGGGTAACATGAAACAAGCATTATTTTTTACGCCCTATTGAAGTAACATGATCGTTGTTTTATCGAGTGTAGAATTACATATTCTACAATATCTGAGCGGATTAGATTGCCTGCAATACAGTCGTTAAAAGCTTACTATATTATTGCTTAACGCTCTTTATATACATAAAATCAACATGTTAGGGAAGTCAAAAACAAGAACGGTCGGTGAATGTTCCATTTACACTTTAACGACTTCAAATACTTAGTTTTTGGAAGTGACGTAACTTTGAATGAGAGTAATTTTTTACCCTTATGAAAACACACTTTAATACCGGCTGGGTTTTTGAAACGGTTCAAATTCAGTATGACCTAATTAGCAATAACTTGAAGATCGGATTTTGTCTACTATATTTTTGGAACAAGTACGCATTTAGATTTCTCGTGTTCACTTATTCACTTATTTAAATTCGTTTCAGATGACATCAACCATAACAAATCACACAGGATCAATCGCCAAAAATGTGAGACTTTTGAAACAGATGGACGCCACTTTGCGTTTCTCACAAACACATAAATTACCGTCACCGGATCAAACGGCGAAATAAAAGTGACCTGCATAAACTAGATACGGTTGAAAACGACAATATTTTTGCACCTAATTACTTGTGCAGAATGACCCATGCAAGCGGAAATAATTGCAATCTTCAGTGATACGACTTGGTCGAACAACATTATATTTTACTTATTAATACTTTGTGCACCGTATTGGATTACAAGCTTAAATAATACAATTGACTCTTGAGTAACTTTATCTGATGAATGACCGGCTGTCATAATCTATGGCGGCATGGTTCTGTATACAATAACTCTTTAATTTTCACGAACAGCGTCCGAAATTTCAAGAAAGTGTTATCTCATGCAGAAATATGTCACCATAACTGTAATAATTTTAGTGTTACGCCAAACAATGGTTTACCAGTAATCAATTGTTTTATAATTTATAAACATCAGTGAAGCGCGATGATATTCAACTGTGCATTTCAATGATAAAATGAAAACTGAACGAGAATAATTCACATGTGCAGAGCATTAAAGTTGATGAATACACATGTTCAAGAAAGTGTTATCTCATGCAGAAATATGTCACCATCACTGTAATAATTTTAGTGTTACGCCAAACAATGGTTTACCAGTAATCAATTGTTTTATAATTTATACACATCAGTGAAGCGCGATGATATTCAACTTTGCATTTCAATGATAAAATGAAAACTGAACGAGAATAATTCACATGTGCAGAGCATTAAAGTTGATGAATACACATGGTTTTTCTTAGCACGATAATATACTCGTAATCTATTTTTAATGAGGTCAAATACTTATAAAGTAAACTAAATTAAGTGAGCCAGTAGATAAAAAATACACGAACATACAGCAGTACAGTGAAACCTGTCCAAACCGAACCCTGTGAAAACCGAATCCCTGTCAAAACCGAACGGCTGTGTCGGTCCCGACTGTTTTCCTTCTTATTTTATATATTTAAAAACCTTAACCTTGTCCAAACCGAAAACCGAACGATTTTATCACAAATTTAATCTCATTCAACCTTAAAAAAACCTGAATAAACCGAACGGTGTATCCTGTCAGGTGTCACTTCGCGATACGGCAGAGGTGTGAGCCCGATAATTGGTGACACACTACACAAAAAGGGCATACTCGTCATGGTGATAACGGGGCAGTGGTACAAATAGCGGTCAGCTAGTTGATGCATACAGTAGTCAACTTGTGAAAAACAGATCAGTCGGTCGTGTTTTATGTTAAAATTTATTTACAGTGTAAAGTTTTAAATGTTTCAGAACAGTGTAATTAATTTATACATAGAGTTAATTCTAGCAATATTTCGATCACTGATCTGCATAAGCAAAAGGCTTATACAGTCGAGCTAAAATAAATATGTTTAAACTAGTCAAAGTAGTCAACAATTGGTGATTTCTTTAAACAGATGTAAATAAGTTGTTCGTTGATTACATGAACTTGTTTGATTGATAATTTGAGTGTTGTTTTGTGTACAAATACACATTTTGTACTTGCAAATGACAAAAATAATAAACCATAATCAAAGTGTAAACATAAACATGTTTTTGTCTTATTATATACTCGAATTGACATATAAAATAGAACGAACATTTTAAAGGAAAATTACATTTTAATAAAAAACCTGAATAAACCGAACACCTCTGTAAACCGAACAATCGGCCCAGTCCCGACGCTGTTCTATTTAGACAGGGTCTACTGTAATACTGGAGTTAATTAAAAGCTTATTCCTATTTAGACAAACGATTCCCATTCTTAAGCACAGTACAAATACCTGACAGCGGTCAATGGTACTCTATTAACACAAACTTGCGTAAATTATCGGATTATACTATCGTAAGATCAATCAGTAAGATTGCAGACAGAGTTGTGCTAGTCGAAAAACAAGCAGCAGCTGTGATTGCTTACCACGTGCAGTCTTGTACTGTTGGGTGTAAGACATCATATTTACTTAGTTTTTAGTGTTGTTAAATTGCAGTTAATTATGCAATGTGCAGCGGTATCAACGGAATATAGGGCCAAACAAAACAAAATCTGTGTTTCGGGCAACCTGACCCTATACATAGCGAAAGCCCCACTAAAGTTTTTAGCGACAATTGTTTTCCGTGAAATCCATATTCGTCAGAATTTAGACAATTTTCAATGTCTCTTTTGACCAAAATGTGTCTTTAAAAAAGTTTAAAAAAAACTCAATCCGGACCCTACCTAACGTTTTTGAGACGGTTGCCCGAAACACATTTTTGGGGGTCTAACTCGTAGTGCTGCATGTATTTGCCGATTCAAACGCCTTCGTTTACACATAAAACTTTGTCATTATATACTAGTATTTGAAATAACATTAATGTTATTGTGTCGCTAATAGCTACACGTACAAATTAATATGAACAATGTATACAATTTGCAATATTCTTTGTAGGTTTCTTACATTTATGTGAAATGCAACAGCATATCGATCAAGATCGATTTCCTTCTCTAAAGTAGCAATATAAGCCCATTCTCGACACGTGTTGCCGTTCTGCAGTTTTGCACAGGTATGCAATTGCAAAGTACATCAGGGGTTGACTGTTACTGGCAAGAAAAATATACGTGCGTTACATGATATCGAGCCTGGCAATTCATGCATGGTAAAGTGCAGTTAAACGATCATGAATATTTTATCAATGAATGGACCGGCTTGTTCAACCTGTCGTGCCAAGTTTGCGACGTAGCTGGGATGGAAAATATTTATGTAAATGCTTAAAAAATCCGATTTAAATACAAGATACATTTCGTATCCCCGGTGCGGGTGAAATGTATGGCAATAAAAAGCTGTTCTATGTCAGATTATTTAGCTGACGAGTCATTTTTGTTGCCAGTTTTGGACACCGTATAATGTTACAATATGGTAATTATGAGGCGTGTCGTGGGAAAACCGGATTTAATGCATGTGCGTAAAGTGTCGTCCCGGATCAGCCTGTGTATTTCGCACAGGCTAATCCAGGACGGCACTTTCCGCCTAAAGTGGATTTCTGTTTAAAACGGACTTTCTTGAAACAGAAAAAACCATAAAAGCGGAAAGTACCGTCCCGGATTAGCCTGTGCGGACTGCACAGGCTGATCCGGGACGACACTTTACGCACATGCATTAAGTCCGGTTTTCCCATGACGCGCCTTATATGAGATTCAGTCGGACATACATTGTGATATTCTGCTACCCGTTGTTGAAGCTTCCGAATAACATTACACTATTAAATGCGGAAAAACTATTGATTAAAGATATGGACTGCTTTCACTAATAACTAGTTGCAGTTTACAGGCTAGAAACCAAGTTCCATAGAAGTATTTTTTACTATAAAATTCCTATATTTTGTCCCCAAAATCGGCAAAAAGTCCTATATTTTTGGTGAAAATATTCCTATATTGTTCCTATAATTTCTTGGCTGGTCTTCACAAAGCTCGTAAGGGCAATCTTAGCTTGAGTTGTAGTTTAGTAAAATTTCAGATCAAATTTACTACGTGAAATCTAATGATTACTGTTTGCAAAAGGGTAAAATATAAAAAAAAGTTGAGCAATTTTAATAGTTTAAAACATTTACAGGTAAAAAGAGGTATATATGAAACAGCCTGAGACTTTGGGTATTTTATGAATTTATGACGTTTACTTAAGTTTAGCCTAAGAAGCTTCGTGAATTACTAGCCCCGTCTTTCAAGGGATGAGGCGTGTCGTGGGTAAACCGCGCTTAATGCATTCGCGTAAAGTGTCGTCCCGCATTAACATGTGCATTCCGCAATGGCTAATCCAGGACGGCACTTTCCGCTTTTATAGTATTTTCTGTTTCAAAGAAGTCTCTGTTAGACATAAATCCACTGTAGGCGGAAAGTGCCGTCTAGGATAAGCCTGTGCGGGAGTGCACAAGCTAATCCGGGACGACACTTATCGCACATGCATTAAGCCCGGTTTTCCCACGACACGCCTCATATATACATGTATCGATATACTGCAATGACCGTTGATTTAATATAAAACGGCCAGCGCATTAAGCGTACACAAAATGCACATGTGTAAATAGTAATAGCTATTGACCCGAATGCTATGCCATATATTGCTAATATCTATGGGTATATACAGCAAGTCTAGGATAAGAAAAGCTAAAGAGTATTAATAACTGTGTAATATACCGATTTCTCATATATTATTTCCAGTAAACAACTAACCACGACGTAAGGGCTTGACAATGGTTTTCTTACCCATCGTTGCAGATTCGTCCCATTATCAAAACTACCGAAATGTGTATAAATCTTAATCTACCTTGCCAAATGAAATTTCTACAAGCGTCTGATGGTGGTGATGAAGTAATGGTGCGTGTAAAAAATGTGTCTCACTGTCACCATTAACTGCGGAGATGTATTTGTAAGGAGTACTAAACAAATATTTATTGTTGTTAAGTGATACCATCACAGCTGTGTGCGCATACGTTGTGTTATGTACCAGTTTCAATATTTAGCATTTAAATATAAATGATCAAGTAATCTGTATTTGAATGCAAAAAAGAACTGCAGCAAAAGTCGTACGATTTAACAACGAAAACATAATCATTCTATATTTTAGATAAAAATTGCCGTAATCGAACACTATAGTCGACGAGTCATTAAATGCGCACATGTGGTTAATATGTGTTTTCAAATCATGCACTCCCAAATGCACATGTTTTAAAGTGGCGCTGAATTTACTATTATGACAAAGCAATTTTGATGTCGCGTGCATTTGTACCTTAATTTTAATACTGAAAAATTTAATGTTTATTTCCGCGTATACATATACTAAATAACTGCACGTGCTGAGGAAAGGTTTGTAAAATAATTTTTTGTTAGATATCTAAGCCTCTCGATAGACACTTTGATAATTGTTTCTCAACTCTCTATTGGTTTAAAACTTTAAATATAATTTTATAAATAATACCATTACATATTGCATTAAAAAACTTATTATAGACCTACTCGTATTCTTCAAAAGTAAATTATAAACATAAAAATAAAATAAAAAAAAGTTTAAATCAAACAAAGGCATTGAGTATATCTAGCTTTTTTCAAACGTTTAAAGAGGTTTGTTAACTCAGGGACTTCTTAAATGCTCAATAAATACTAATAAAAGTATACTCTTTGTCAAATGAACCCAGTTTTCACGCAATAAAAAAAATACAAGCAATAAAAGAAAGCACACACATGCTTTATTAGATATTTACTATAACATCAACGATGAGAAACAAAGGATAGATACAGAATCTACTCTCGAAGACAAGTGCTTATTCAACACAACACAACATGAGTCAGAGAACAGTGTCATTTACAAGTGGGAGGTTTGGACATTTTATATTACAGAAGCTGTAAACAGATTTGTTTACCAGATACACATAATGAACGATGTAGGGTACAGGTCTTTTTGAAAATACTCCAGCATTTTGTGGCGTGGTTCGCCAGTAAGCATTGATGGCGGTCACATAATTTATATGTTATCTGATAGTCATTTATTGATAAGGTACTATTATGATTTGATCAGTCGGACAATGATACGGATAATCTTAATCAGTCAATAATGCCTCGACGACATTTATATAATACAACACTACAAAGACTACATGTATTAAAATGAAAACTTCTTAATCAGTCAATAATGCCTCGACGACATTTATATAATACAACACTACAAAGACTACATGTATTAAAATGAAAACTTCTTAATCAGTCAATAATGCCTCGACGACATTTATATAATACAACACTACAAAGACTACATGTATTAAAATGAAAACTTCTTAATCAGTCAATAATGCCTCGACGACATTTATATAATACAACACTACAAAGACTACATGTATTAAATGAAAACTTCAAAGCTTTGATCTAATGATAAAATCAAAGTATTGAAACGTTAACGTGAAATGCTTTTGTTCACATTTGTTAATAAGTGATAATAAGTATTGGACATGCTTTTATTTAGTACATATACGAAACACACATGAACAAATGACCACACGTTGAAATGGATGATGCGTGTATTGAAATAACTGACGTTACTGGTGTAGCCGTCTCTTTCTGAGATGGTGTTTTCAGCCGAACCAAACACAATTCAAGAAATATTTAACTAGCCCCTGTAGAACCATTTAATTATCCTGTATACTGGTTTCCAGCTAAACAAAACAAGATTCAAAAAGGATTCTGCTAGACCTTCCAGCTAAACCAAACAACATTCAAAAAGGGTTCTGCTAGCCCCAGTAGAACCTTTTTCATTATCCGTTACCTCTCCAACATATCGTGGATTAAGCGTGAAACTATGTATCGGATATAGAAATGTTAAGCGGATACAACAGTTTCGCACTCAACCCTCGATACAGAGATCCCCCGAGCGACCATACGCCCTTGAATGTTTATGATTGTGGGATTTAGCCTAAACTGCGCCGATACTGCATGACTCCTTGTCCCCTCCCACTAACCATTCCTTCTAGTTATAGAAAGCCACACGCCGATGTTCGTATCGAATGGTTTCATTATCATCAGCATATCACTGCTCTTGATGGCACGGCTGATAAGCCAAGCGTGTAATCGGAAACAGCTTCCTACGAGCGCGCGTGAGACATCCTACCCAGGCTACATTCCACACTTTCTTACTGTGTCTACACAAGGAAACACGCCACACAATTTTCTCACAATGTATGGAGTATTACAATAATTCAAGCACATGTTTTGTTTAAAATTACGTATTAACATAGTTGGATCACAAAATGACACTAAACGGCGGGTTTGTTTTCGCAATTTGCCAGATCACAGAAAAGCTTCATATCATTGTCAGATATTCATTATAATATAATGCTCGCTAATTTTTGAATAGACAACAAAATTATCGTTGATAAAAACTACCCAGTAAACAACGCTAAAAGAAGTTCCGATTTTGACCGGAGCATAGTAAAAAGTAGTTCCAATTACAATTGCAAAAATATATGTCAAATCATGTTAGAATCGAAATAATTTTCGCATTATCGTTGTTTATCAGCCAATAAACAACTCTTTGTCGTTGTGATGCGTGGCTATTTAACAAGTCAGTCTAACGCCCTCGTGGTTTAATTCCTACGCATCAAAACCCCAAATCGTTGTTTATTGGCCGATAAACAACGATAACCAGAAATATAATTTTCTTACATATACGACATACAGCAATATATTACCTACGATTATCCTTACGTTTATAATAATAGGTAACATCTACGTGATAGCTAATTAATCTTGCTTCTTGTTGTATAGTCTTTAAAATGAGACACATTATTTATTGTATAAACGACGTTTTTTTCTGTCTTTGAAATCATTTCAGCGCAGCGTATTGTTGACGCAAATATAAATACTCAAAACAGGGACTTTCCTTTTGACTGGATATTAAGAGTATTAAAATTATCATGATCAAAACAGTGTGTACACGTACACTGTAATATACTCGGCATCGGTATTCTCGCGGTATCTCTATTTTCGCGGTAATTGCTTATCTTCAGATCTTCGTGCTTAATTGTCAACATCTAACATATTTTTGGTTTTCTTTAAGACAATAATAAGTTATAAATTAATTCATTCGAATTTAATGAAGTAATATGATTTGAAACCATAAATATAAATAACTTTCGTATCAGCTTGCAGCTATCGGTAGACATTAGGGTGTCAATGTCTACACTTTCGTCTGGTTGAGTAAATATAAATGAAGACTCAAATTATTGTTTTGTTATATTTGTTAAAAGTTACAATCCAACAATTTAAAGTGTGTTTGTGTTTGTTTATACACTAACAGCAAACTTATTTCAAAACAAACGTTTTACCGCGATATTACCGATGACGTAATTTTGCATTGGTGCATTGAAAAACATAATAATTTAAGGACGAATACTTTACTTTTAAACACAATTTCCAGTTGTTATTTTCGTGAAAAGGTTCAATTTATAGCATGTTATTGAAAGAAAATGTTTTGTTAGTTATTTTTTGCTTCAAATATGTACTTAAAGGTTAAGTACCGCGAGAATACAGATGAACAGTATATAAGTAGTAAAAAAGCAGATCAATACTACACTAAAAGTAAACATTTAAAACACTTCTACAATAACCATTCAGTCTTAATTACTTTTTAATGTTGTCCATTTATATGTTGAAATAAAAGATTGAATTAGTGAAGATTCCAAGTCCAAAATATGATTACTTACAGGTACTGTGAAATTATTTGGTTGTATTTTACACTACCCCCCCCCCCCCATCCCCCTCAACATTATGTACTAATTACAATTTGGTTGTATTTTACACTACCCCCCCCCCATCCCCCTCAACATTAAGTACTAATTACAATTTGGTTGTATTTTACACTACCCCCCCCCCCCATCCCCCTCAATATTATGTACTAATTACAATTTGGTTGTATTTTACACTACCCCCCCCCCCATCCCCCTCAACATTATGTACTAATTACAATTTGGTTGTATTTTACACTAGCCCCCCCATCCCCCTCAACATTATGTACTAATTACAATTTGGTTGTATTTTACACTACCCCAACCCATCCCCCTCAACATTATGTACTAATTACAATTTCATACACAGGAAGTGTGTACACCTTTAATGTTCAACATTTTATAAAAGTATTAAGAAATAACTAAGAGCAGTTTATAATGTTAAATACTCACCGACAGCTAAAACACACCAGACGAAATTCATTATTGCATATTTCTGTAACCAGGACGTTAAAAATCCAAATTGAAAACAAAACAAACAATGCACTAATTCCAAAAACAGTTTAAACCGTTTTATGATACAATCCACAAACACGGCCAAAAATGGAGGTTTCACTTAAATTGATTGCAATCACATTCCTCACAGTGCAACCCTCTCTAGGGATTGAATTCTTTACCACAAGTCGGCAATTAAAATAACTAGATGCTTAAGTGCACAGCGTAACCACTTTAAATGTTTTTGCTCAACTCCAGCTACCATATATGTTAACCAACTCTGCTTAAGACTGTATTACTTAATCAAAATGATTTCCTTCTAGCATGTGTAGCACAAATGACTGATCGTGCGGCTCGTTTCTTATACACGATTTATCAACTTAACGATTCCACAGCACAGTTTCTTAGCATCCAGCACACCTGATAACTTGGCAGAAAGAATCCAGGTGACTCATAGAACCGGCACCGAAAGATAACACAAAACAAGCACTCCCTCCGACGAAATCCTACCCCCACCGAAATTCTTAATCGATTAACCGGCTCAGCAAATCGTATGATTAACAGGTCTCTAATGTTTACAGTTTACAGTATTTTCCCATCTTGTCGTTTGCTACACTGCGCGCGGTTATGCTCCGCTGAACGTGCTTTTTGTATACACCGCAGTATAATTTATCGTAGGCGATTTGTTTGTGTCACTGTGAATGCAGCTAAAGCGCAATAACTTCTTTCACTTTGGTATAACATGGCGTTTCGTATAAGTTTTCTATGCGATACAAATCTACATTGAATAGCCATGCAAATACTAGTAATATTATTCGCTTTGACATACAAGCCGCAATAAAGCAGTTTTCTGTCTATTATTGAACCTATGAATCCGAAATTTAATCGGAAAACTATCGCATTTAGAAGATTTTATCAACAAAAGAAAATCAAGCACGGAGTCATTAATTTTGTTCTCAAAATCAGCGCTTTTAAATAGTAACGCCAGGCGGACCCGAATTTTGTTGGAATAAAGTTAAATATAAAATATTCATCTCCTTATTTTAATTTTGTTCTCAAAATCAGCGCTTTTAAATAGTAACGCCAGGCGGACCCGAATTTTGTTGGAATAAAGTTCAATATAAAATATTCATCTCCTTATTGTTATTATTTATGTATTACTGTATTATTATTAATGGGGATATCAAATATCTTGCTTATGTTAAACCTTTCCAGGTATTGAACTCATCAAAATTTGACACTTCGTGCGTCGATCTATATTTCTTGACTAGTATTAATAATAGCCAGTCATTGTATGCGTATCAAATACATGTCAAAAGAAGCTGGATATGTCGGATCTAGTTCATGCCCGTTGTCACCCGTTATCATTACTATATGTGATTCAGACCGCTTAACTTTGACTTACACTCTTGTAAACAGTTAAAAATTTGTATTTAACTGCATTTGTTACTAGCAGGTTTGCAATATTTTTAAATTATCACTGAGTGTAGCGTAGTAGAGAACACCACAACCAGACATTTGTGAAAATTACAACTGGAACACACTAAATTATGAAATGGAATCATCCAAAAAAGCCTGGTCACGTGATTTCCAAAAATAGTCAGCGCAGTCGTACAGGTAGAGCACGCACAGCTGAGCTGGAATCCAGGTATCTGGTTACCTGGCAAAGCAGGAAACACAGTGCAATAATTCACCTCTTGTTCCGCTGCTTTACAGCAGTTTTTGCTATTAAATGATTCCTAGTACATTAAGAGGGCCGTAGTACATCAAGAGGGCCGTCTGCGCCAATGCTGCTCTATGTGCGGAACAATGAGTGCATTCACCACTAACTAGTTTATGTAAAATCGTCTAGAAGTTTAGTTTGTGTTCGCTGACATTGCCACGTTTTATGTCAGCTTTCAAATTTGTCGTGATAGTCATAACAAACTCCATGGTAAAGAACTGTCATCCGGCTGCATTGCACAAGGCCATACGAAGTTGATAAAAAACATTCTTCTTTCACAACTTATTCATGTCAGTGGTCCAAGCTAAAGAAATTGTTTACTTGCAAAACTTTTATATATCCGCTTCATATTGGAACGTACTTTTACACATTATTTTAACTGTGTAAATTGACTAGTTGTACATTATTTTTTTTTACAAATATAAGTAAAAACACATACAAAAAATTCTTGTTTGTTTCCAAATTTTTGTACACATTCTGCTTTTTCACATTGTCAAATTTGTTTTTCGTTCAGGCATCCAAAAACCTACCTGCCCGAGGACGCTAAACATATAATCAAATTGGTTTGGCCTGATGCCGAAACGTTCAGACGTTCAACGTGCTGAGTAATTTACATCAAGTATGACACTGTTGTTGACATTGCATTGCACACTTCAATTCTTAACACATATAAACCACGTACGGCCTTTCTTTTTCACACGATGTTTTTTGTGTCTTTGTTTTAACGTATCAATTTCAATAGCAACACGATATACGGTCGTTAAATTCGGACTCGCTTAAAAATATTTTCGGACATAAAATAATATTGTATGAATGCAACACATACATTTATTACGAAATTAGATCATTTACCACGCAATAACACACTCACCTATTATGGGTTTTGACCACTAGAACACAACAAAGCTCACTTATAAAAAGGTATAGTCACTAGAACGCAACCACACACTCACTTATAATGATTTTAGACCACTAGAACACAACGTGTTGACAAAGGGGGGAGAATATGACAATGCTGGTACACCATAATTTTCTGCACACAGTGGGGTATCTCGTAATTCGAGCCGTTTGTAGTGGTTCAAGTTGCACATAGACATCTACTTATACTTGACAAATTGAAACGAAGTAATAAAAATGTTATGGCTTTGTGTTAAATTACAGTTTGGGAAGATTTACGTTCTTGTTATTTTGATGTCCATTCTTTAATATAAAGACTTCTACATCGCCACTAGCATATACATACCATTACTCTATTTTGTTTATATGTAAAGCAGCAGTCCAAATCATTATGCACATAAGTGTATATTCCGTTCGTACCAAGCGTTTTCGAACATAAACATTATAAAGTGCCTTTCCTAAATACGAAGCAGCTTTCAGTCGAAAAAACGTCCATAACGTTCATTAGAACTAATGCCAATTTAAGATGTATTGAATTATATTATATGGACTGTCCCTTTAACCTCACTATGGAGGTTATGTTTTCGGCGGCGATGGTATTTCGGTTTGTTAGTTAGCAACTTTTTAATAAAACAGTTATGGACGGATTAAATTGTATGCATGTTTGGGGGAAAATATTGAAACGGACCAATGGACAAATGGTAAAAGTTAGTGATTATCACCGTCTGAATCCAATTGTAAAAAAGAACTCTTTATTATATTCAAAGATATTTTTGATTTTCATAATACGCTCTTTAACTCATTAGTTGTTCAACACACCGGGGAACGGGTAGGACACATAAAATGTTATTAATTAGTTGTATTCCCTAATTATTTTAACAGACACAAACAAAACACATTGTACCTGGTTCGTGTCATGAATAACATGTCAAGAACTCGTGGAACTGATAAATTAATGAAAATAAGTGCACGCAGTTTGGCCGGCCCAAAACTACCACATTACCGTCATTTTGCTATACTTATTTAGTATAATAATAAATATTTAGTACCCTCGACGTTCACAAATAATGCCTAATGACTGTGTTCGTGTGAGTGTGTGTGTATTTCGTAGTTTACGAGGTCCTTCCGAGTCGAAGCTGCATTATGTGAGGACCCGGGGTGTGTCCCAGCACCCATGCCTACATGTAATTTATTATATGACAAATCGAAAATTGGGACGGATTTTAAAAAGCTGCAATTTCCAGCTATTTCAGCTATTTATGTTTTACAGGCTAGGTGAGAAGCGAGTGTATCAACTAGCCGGCAACACATGTGTAATATATAGAGGATATTTGTTTAATGCAGTGTAAGATATATTTGTTAATATACGGCTAAAGCCTTCGGGCCAATACTGCCGAAGGTGCGCCGATATGGCGTCAAGGCGCACCATAGCCGTGTTTTGACCTTTTTATTACATAACTTCAACGCAAGTCAATTAAGCAACATTTTAATTAGTTACATTAATTTATTTGACCAAAATACTGTACTTATTGCAACAAATCAATTAAAATACGTTTAGCTCCTCTGTCGGAGTTTCAAACACTTCTCTCTCTTCATCCTTATTTTAAGGCATTTTGTTACCAGATTAACGTCCAATTTCGTTTTTCTTTTGGTATTTTCATTTTTCACGGAATCAACAAATTCAAGGGTATCGATTTCTCGCTCATTGCTTTGAATATCGCCGTCTAATACCAACAAACAATCTGCAAAAACGTCAAGCGTACGCTCTGCAGCGGCCATTTTAACGTTATGACGTCAATGCGCGGTTCACGACGGCACGACATATCAATCGTATGCCAAAATACCCGTATTTCAGCACACCGGAAGTCGAAAAACCCGTATTTGGCACACCATTTGTGTATGCCCGGCACTTTGAAAACCGTATACGTTAAAAATAAACGTAAATGTGTTACTATTTATAGCAAGGTATGTAATAACATATTTTATTTCATGAGTGGTCATAGAAACAATATTTTCATGAGTGGCGCAGCCACGAGTGAAAATATTTAGTTTCTATGACCACAAATGAAATAAAATACGATCTAACACTGTGTTAAACACATTTTCATTTTAGTTCAAGCTTTTGAACGATAAAAAATGCGCGAGATATGTTGAAGCGTCACAAGTTTTGTTTATTATGACTTCATAAATATGACGTCATTATGATTCAAAAATTGTTGATCACTGTTGTGGTGGGAAAATAGAGCCTCTCTTACTGCGTCGTTGTCGCTTAATTATATTTGTATTGGATTTTATTATGTGTATTCTGTTGTTTAAAAAAGGACGATGTTTACATTGACGATTAGGGTATTCACATAGTTCAAAAATAAACAAAAAACAATGTTAAAAGTAGTTCCATATAACCTAATTTAAACCAAGAGTGAAATTATCAAACGTTATCATTTCACTCGAACTAGAGTGAAATGATCGGGTTATCATTCAATGGTATTCTCCACTCATTCACCGCATAGCATGAAATAAAAAAATACTCGTAATGGTTGTATTACACGGAAAACAAGATATAGCATGTGATAAAACAATGTTATACCAAATGATACAGGACTGTTTTCAATTGCATTTCATAAACTTCAGGGTTCAATATTAACATAACACAATGCATACAGTACATCTGTTCGCTGCGGGGGACTTCAATATTGTTTTGTATCAAAGCGCCGCCCATACACAATTAATTGAGGCTCATTACACCTTGCGGGGCGTAGCTGAGTGATGTCAAAGTGGGTCGTTAATTACTGCTGACGCGGCGAAAATCACCGCGGGACACTGGGCGGTCATTAATTGTAACCTAGCGAACCGCCTAGATAGCGTCGTGATGCAAGATGGACTAATCTCAACAAAAAGATTACCTTTTTAAGTGTTTTTGTTGTTTCTTCAGACAGAAAGAATTGTAAGACGCACTGTGCTATATCGAAGTAAATTCTTGTTTGTGGTTTAAAAATATAAATTATATAATATATTTACGAATTTTATGAGGCGTGTCGTGGAAAACCGGACTTAATACATGTGTGTAAAGTGTCGTCCTGGATCAGCCTGTGCAGTCCGCACAGGCTAATCCAGGACGGCACTTTCCGCCTACAGGGGATTTATGTTTAGAAGAGACTTCATTGAAACAGAAAATACCATAAAAGCGGAAAGTGTCGTCCTGGATTAGCCTGTGCGGACTGCACAGACTTATCCGGGATGACACTTTACGCACATGCATTAAGCCCGGGTTTTCCACGACATGCCTCAAATATTATGTTTACGAATTATATACTATATTACGTCCTTTTTGTATTTAGTTTCGAGATGTTCTCTCATTTATGCACCGAACACAGAAACACACCACTAAAGCGTCGAGAGGTACGTTGTACACTCTACCTTATTACCTCTATAATTAAAGCGTCATTGTCGACATCTTTTTATAGACGTTTAACTCTCGTGTTGTAATAAAGTAACTCGATACAAAACCGCGTACTTCATTGATTTCGTGTTATAAGAACGGCAACCCTGTAAGTTAAAAACTACATGTAGTGGTTTCTTTAAATAAAGTACACATTAACATAATGAGTATATTAAATATGAAAAGCTACGAGTTGTTATAATTAGATATTACATATCGTTACTATAAATAGTAACAAATTGACGTTGACGTCGCGCGATCTGATTCTTTTCAGATATAGAAAATCGGCCCGGGGCCAATATGATTATATTGGCCCGGCGGATACGAATATCGGCCCGCTCGTGACGTCAATTTGTTACTATTTATAGTAACGATATGTAATATTGATAAATATGTTCGCAACCCAGATTGCACTGCACACGTACTCACACAGCTCCTTGGGGAAATCTTAAGTAAATTTCTAAAATTCTTAAAATTTCTTAAGCCCCTGGCCCCAATTTCTCAAAAATTCTTAAGTATGTTTTAACACGATTAGCCTAAGCTCACTATTGTCATATTTCAATAAACCGTGCATAAATACTATGGACACATCACATTACATTTCGAATAAAAATTTCTATGTCAGATCATCATGATAAATAATATTTTGTGTTGTAAAATCAATTTTAAAACAATAATTTTGATTGATGAAATAAGAGACTTAAGCCCGTTATTCTTAAGAAATTTCCAGAAACTGACCCTGGCTCTTTTATGTACAGGTTTATTGAAATGAAATGTTTGTTGATTAGTAAATGTTACTTAGATATTTATTACTTTTTTGTTTTGCCAACAGAAATCATTGGATTTTACATAGACAACTTTCACATAAGTACAACTTAAGTTAAGATTTTCCTTAGGAGCTTTATGAATACCAGCCCTGGGGCACAGATTCCTGAAACATCTTAAGTTTATCTTAAAATATTTTCATTTAATTTCCAATTTTTGTAAGTTAATATTTTTTAAACTAGATATAAATTAATGAATCAAATTACAGTTAAGCAAATATTTGTTAATAATAAGTTGATAATTAGTGAATATTTGGCAGAATTTCACGCATACATGTAATAAAGTGCTTAAGAAAAATGGCGATTTTAAGGCTAAGGATAAGATTTCACTAAAAATGTCTCTATAATACGACCCCTGGGAATTAATAATGAGCACTCACATGAACGAGAGTCGTCGGAGCTTGTGGGTGGGGCCACTGTACCACCCGCCACACCGAAAGTGATCCCGGGGAGGCCGATGTTGATAGTGTTCTTGGACATGAGAACGTCTCTACGCACGTTCCAGACCTCGATGTACTCCACTGTGGTGTCCGCGTACCTGGTATCGCAATGAGAAACACTTTTTTTTCATACCCACGAGTACAATAATGCGAGTCTGTTTGCGAACATTTGAGACGTGTCGTGGGAAAATCGGGCTTAATGCATGTGCGTGAAGTGTCGCCCCAGGCTAATCCGGGACTGCACTTTCCGCCTACAGTGGATTTATGTTTGGAAGGGACTTCCTTCAAACAGAAAATACCATAAAAGCGGAGAGTTTCGTCCTGGATTATCTTGTGCGGACTGCACAGGCTAATCCGGGATGACACTTTACGCACATGCATTAAGCGGGATGACAGTTTACGCACATGCATTAAGCCCTGTGTTCCCACGACACGCCACATTTGATGAATTCATACCCAATAAAATAGAAAGGGACACAATGTGTTCAAACACGGACACAAATTTACTGATTTATATATTTTTTCTATAGCATTACATAAATGATTTCGATTGAAAATTTCAATTCAGTTACATGTCGGTAACGTTAGTTTGTTCCCCTTGTATCGCATTATTCAAGGGAAGCAGCTTCATTTAACGGACACGTTTAAATAATTAGCACAGTTGTCTCCCTTGAAGTATATATATATATATTGCATATAACGGATCTATAAATAATAAGTTTGTGAACAAAACAACGACGATTATATAACTCAGGTTTACATTTTTAAGTATATATAACAATATGTCAGTGGTTTTTTAAACTGTGGGGGAATGGTGGCATACAGGAAATCATGTAAATGTACAAATACAAGCAAACAATGATTTTACAAAGATTTATTTCGCATCACCTTTTTCTCCAAATATACATACACTCTACATAGTCTTTTCTGTGAGTGTTAACTTTCAAGTACTGATAATTAATTATGTTGGTTTCCTTATCTTTCAACCACGGAAGACATCAAGGGCGGAGGGGGGGGATTGGGATGCAAGGGGGGCTTTGAGAGGCGGGGGGGGGGCTTTGAGATTTTGTGTGGAAAAAATAATACTTCGGACCAGGCACTACTAAGATCCTAAATTGTCCTTAATAATCACTGTATAATTGTGAGGCGGGGGGGGAGGCTTTGAGAGGCGGGGGGGTTGAGAGGCGGGGGGGGGCTTATAGGGGCGGGGGGTGGCATTGAGAGGCGGGGGAATTTGAGAGACGGGGAGTGCTTTGAGAGGCGGTGGGGGGGGGGCTTTGAGAGGCGGGGGGATTTGAGAGGCAGAGGCGGTGAGTGCTTTTAGAGGCGGGGGGGGGGCGTCTTTGAGAGGCGGGGGTGATCTTTGAGATTTGGTGTGGAAAATAATACTTCGGACCAGAACTGTGCGGCACTATTAAGGTCCTAAATTGGCCATAATAATCACTGTGTTATTGTACGAGTAACAAATTGAAGCGCCAACGTTTAATCCTTTATTCGAAGGGTTTTAAATAACGTATAATCATTTAAATAGTCAAAATGTGTTGTAAGTAACTGTTGAACTTTGGGTAACTTTGTTATAATAATAGTTACATACTCAAAAACATGGTAGGTGCCTAATTGTTTCAACACGAGCAAAAAGTACATCGCTTTAACGAAACTTTTTACAACTTATACAATCAGTAAAACACAGACAGCTCACCTATCGTCCCTCATGTTGGTCATGGCGCGCCCAAACACCGTGTTCCGGTCATAGTCGTACACGGGATCGATGTCCGTCCCGTGGGTCTTGTGGGCCCCCACCTCCCTCTGGTTGGCTAGCAGCGTCAGACCTGACCGCAACAGGAAGTGGTAAGTGACAGAGAACGGTTTAGTGATAATACTGCTGCTGCTGATGACGGTGGTGTTCTGATGCTGAAGATAATGCATACGATCACGACGTTGATGATGATATTGGTGTCTGCTGTTGCTGCTGATGTTGATGATGATGATGACGATGATAATGACGATGATATTGTTGATGATAGTTACGATAATGCTGCTGCTGCTTCTGATGATGATGATTATTATTATTATGACGACGATGATATCTATACAATGCACATTTTATGCTTGATCAGACGCGAGCCATGTTACAGTTAATAACAGGAACTAACGGACTCAGTGACACTCTGCGGCTGTACCATACCTATCTCCGGGTGCCAGGACACGTCCACTGTCTGCCACTCTCCCACCTGGAACCCGGGAGCTGCCACCGTCCAGGACTTCCGGCCGGCCCGAAGTGTGGCGTAAAGCCGGCCATCTCTGAAATAACATTTTAAGCAACATTTTCCGTTATAAAGTATATTACGAATATAGTTTAAAATGGTACGAGTGTATTAAGTCAAATTATTGCAAAATATTACTTTAATTATATGTAGCAGTTTGTAAAAAGTTGTAGTATTTAATTAATATGTAAACGCACTTTAAGTAGGAGCGCATTGTAACGTTTCTTTATATTTTGTATAGAATAAAATCCATTTGTCTTCATAACAGCAAATTCATTACTACCATGCATAATACTTGCATAATACTTGTAACTATTTTTGCTTTTAATTTTACACTTATTCTGAAACTTCATTTTGAGTTTAACGGTCCCTATACAAAAATACATTGAAAAGTATTGATAACTGATAACTATAACATTGCACAATTTTGCCTACGGTTCAGTTTTGAATAACCGATAATGTACAGGTAGATAACATATACATTTTTCACAACTAAACGTTGCCCAATTTTAAATAATCAATTTCAACGCGACAACTGTACAGGAAGACGAGGTGGCCGAGTGGTTAAGGCGATGGACTGCTAATCCATTGGGGTCTCCCCGCGTGAGTTCGAATCTCATCCTCGTCGAGTTACTTTTGTAACATTTTTTTTTACATTATATTTGCCTAATGTAAATGCCTAAATCTTCGCGGCAATAGAACAGACGAGGTGGCCGAGTGGTTAAGGCGATGGACTGCTAATCAATTGGGGTTTCCCCGCGCTGAGTTCGAACCTCTTCCTCGTCGTGTTATTTTTGCAAAATTTGTTTAAACAGTTTACTTGTCTAATGTAAATGCCTAGAACTTCGTGGCAATAGAACAGACGAGGTGGCCGAGTGGTTAAGGCGATGGACTGCTAATCCATTGGGGTCTCCCCGCGTGGTTTCGAATCTCATCGTCGTCGAGTTATTTTTGTTACATTGTGTACATTTTATTTTACAAATGTAAATGCCTAGAACTTCGTGGCAATAGAACATACGAGGTGGCCGAGTGGTTAAGGCGATGGACTGCTAATCCATTGGGGTCTCCCCGCATGAGTTCGAATCTCATCCTCGTCGAGTTATTTTTATAAACTTGTTTTCTACACTTTATAGTCAAAGGTAATGCACCTATCAATATTTTTTCCCAAGGAGTGGGGGGGGGGGGGGGGCATATACGGGAGTTTAGACTGAAAGCAATTTTCGAATGATTCCGGGTCCAGGGTAATATACTTTGTTCGGATTTTAGATCCCGGTAATATTGGCCCCCGGGCCATTTGATCCACCAATTAAGCATCACCCACTTAGGGGATTTAGACCAAAATGGTTGATCCTAGGATGGTGAATTAGATTCCTTGTAAAATACAATTAGCCAAATTCCCAGAGGGTATACCCGCCACTTCCCCCCCCCCCCCCCCCCCGGGAGAAAATATTGATAGGTGCATAAATGCTTCCAATTTTGAAGCAAGATAACAGACGAGGTGGCCGAGTGATTAAGGTTAGGGACTTCTAATCCATTTGGGTCTCCCCGCGTGGCCGAGTGATTAAGGTTAGGGACTTCTAATCCATTTGGGTCTCCCCGCGTGGCCGAGTGATTAAGGTTAGGGACTTCTAATCCATTTGGGTCTCCCCGCGTGGCCGAGTGATTAAGGTTAGGGACTTCTAATCCATTTGGGTCTCCCCGCGTGGCCGAGTGACTAAGGTTAGGGACTGCTAATCCATTTGGGTCTCCCCGCGTGCCGAGTGATTAAGGTTAGGGACTGCTAATCCATTTGGATCTCCCGCGTGGCCGAGTGATTAAGGTTAGGGACTTCTAATCCATTTCGTCTCCCCGCGTGGCCGAGTGATTAAGGTTAGGGACTGCTAATCCATTTGGGTCTCCCCGCGTGGCCGAGTGATTAAGGTTAGGGACTGCTAATCCATTTGGGTCTCCCCGCGTGAGTTTGAATGTCATCCTCGTCGAGTTATTTTTTTTCTACACATTAATTGTTTCAAATATTATTGCCCCGAATATCGAGGCAACAGAACAGACGAGGTTACCGAGTGGTTAAGGCGATGGACTGCTAATCCATTGGGGTCTCCCCCGCGTAAGTTCGAATTTCATCCTCGTCGAGCTATTTTTTAACGTTGTTTTTTACACTTTATTTGTCAAAGGTAAAAGCTTCCAATGGTGAAGCAACATAACAGACGAGGTGGCCGAGTGGTTAAGGCGATGGACTGCTAATCCATTGGGGTCTCCCCGCGTGAGTTCGAATCTCATCCTCGTCGAGTTATTTTTGTAACAATTTTTTTCTACACTCCATTATATTTTGTCAAATGTTAATGCCCCGAAGTTCGAGGCAACAGAATTTATCACACCACTATACGGATATCAGCCTGATATATATCTGCGATGGACTGCTTGAGTTCGAAGCTCATCTTCGTCGAATTAGTTTTGTAACTTTTTTTTCTACACTTTATTTCAGAAATAATTTTAGATTTATCGTTGTTTATCGGTCAATAAACAACGATTTTGAGTTCTGATGCGTAGGACCACGAGGGTTTGAGCCTGATTTGTATAAAAGCTTTACATCAGAACGACAAAGAGTTGGTTATCGGCCGATAAACAACGATAATGCGAAAATTATTTCGATTCTAAAATGATTTGACTTTTATTTTTGCAATTGTAATTGGAACTACTGTTTACTATGCTCTGCACAGGATCGGGAATTCTTGTTGCGTTGTTTATTGGGTAGTTTAACAACGATAATTGTGTTCTTTGTCTACGGAAAAAAATAGCGAGTATCATGTTAGAATTGTCAAATTTTAATGCCTCCAATTTTAAGGCATGATAACAGACGAGGTAGCCGAGTGGTTAAGGTGATGGTCTGCTAATCCATTGGGGTCTCCGCGCGTGAGTTAGAATCTCATCCTCGTCGAGTTATTTTTGTAACTTTTTTTTCTAAACTGTTTTTTTTTCTCCAAATATTATTGCTTCGAATATCGAGGCAATAGACAGGACGAGGTGGCCGAGTGGTTTAGACGATATCCATTATATCAACAACAGAACATTACCAAAAATGTATAAAATTGTTGGTAAGTCATGGAATGCTTTGCTTTTGTCAATATTCTTTAATTCTGCAATCAAAGTTTTCTTATTTTTGAAACAGCGTAACTTTAAAGCGGACAAAGTGCCTTTAATGCAATCGTTATTTCGGTATTAGAACAGAATATCTAAACCACTCAACCCAGATCCAGCACAACAACCGTAGCTACGGTTTTACCTGTAGAACACAGCGAGGGGGTAGCTGTCCAGGAAGTACATGTTGTTGGTGAGACGCTCCGGTTTCGTGGAGAAGCGCAGCGTGAAACCATGGTGACAGTTGCCAAGGTCACCCTGACAGGTGAGATTCTCGCCAAGGTGAATGTACTGACCCTTTCCATCGAGTCTGAAATGAGGTGGCTCTTTATCGTTACGTATTTAAAGTAAGGCCATACTAATTTGATTCTATGTTTAGCGTCCTCGGGCTGGTAAGTTTTCGGATGCCTGAACGAAAAAACCCCAACAATGTTGTCAATGTAAAAAATCGAGTTGGAAAGCGTATATAAAATTTGGAAAAACATGGGGAAAAAATACTTAAAGGTTATTTTATCAATATTAAAAAAAATGGTGTGAAACTAGTCAGTTTACACGTTAAAATATTGTGTTACAGTATGTTTCCAATATAACAATGATATATAACAGTTTTGCAAGTAAACATTTGCTTTAGCTTGTACCACTACCATGAATAAGTTGTGGTTTTTAATCGACTTGTTGTTTGTTTCTTCCTGTCTGGTTGGTAGGTTTCGAAAAATCAGGGGACGCTAAACATAGTATCAAATTTGTATGGCCTAAATACAAAACTACTCCTACCACTATTTCTCTTTTCGAAATCGTTTTGTGGCCTAAATACAATACTACTGCTACCACTATTTCTCCATTTCGAAATCGTTTTGTGGCCTAAATACAATACTACTGCTACCACTATTTCTCAATTTCGAAATCGTTTTGTGGCCTAAATACAATACTACTGCTACCACTATTTCTTTTTTCGAAATCGTTTTGCTTATCGAAGTCCTGGGGCCGTTTTCACCAACCAATTCTTAGACTTAAGACTTAAAAATAAAGAATATTCTTGCAACGGTTCTGTTTTAAAAAGGTTGTTGAGTCGAATTTTAGCTAGTACCGGTATTAGCCATTACAAAATTTAGCATTCTTTATAAAGAATGAATTATCAATGGCATGAACAATTTTGGTACCCGGCATAATTGCGAACAGACAAGTATTACGGGCCCTGCAGGTCATTGTCTATGTAGACACATCTGACAGAAACTGTTTACAGATCGACTAATTACTAGTAGAAAACAACCTGGTCCTTCTACATGTGATACGAGGTTATTTCTGGTTCTGGAATGGAATAAATCTACGAAACACAGAGAAAGAAACGAGGCAGGTCTTGGGAAACCCGGGCTAAATGCACAGGCTAATCCAGGAAGACACTTTCCGCTGTTATGGTATTTTCTGTTTCAAAGCAGTCTCTCCTAAACATAAATCCACCGTATGCGTAAAGTGTCGTACCAGATTAGCCGGGACGACACTTTACGCACATGCATTAAGCCCGGGTTTCCCACGACTCGCCTCAAATGTCAACTAGGATCAGAACCAAATCTTGACGCGTGATTTAATCAGAACCAAATCTTGACGCGTGATTTAATCAGAACCAAATCTTGACGCGTGATTTAATCAGAACCAAATCTTGATGCGTGATTTAATCAGGGCTTGCATTAAGGGAAGTTTGGGAGTAATTTACGCCCAGTTTTTGTCACAGGACTTCCAAAATTGCAGCCATGGAAGTTGCAGAACTTCCAAAATTTCATCTATGGAAGTTCCATCATTTAAGGATAAACGAGTTAGAAGAAAAATTAAGTGATTTATCTAAATTTATACCTTTTTCAAAGTTTCACTGAATAAATTGGCATATGAACACTTGATGAGAAATAACTGGCCTTAAAAACACCTTGAATTTTATACAGTACTTAATGTCATTTCTGAAATGCTCAGGACTTATGTAACGCAATACTGTCAAAACTTCCAAATATTATGAGCAAAACGTCCTTAATCAGAGGCCAGGAAGTTAAAACTTCCAGTTTTCAAAAGTTAATGAAAACCCTGTATAATAATCTGTTTTTTCAAGGGTTGAAATAATGAGGGAACAGAAACATAACTGGACTTTTGCAAACACATGCCATCTAAAATACCTAATAATGACCAAGACACTTGTCATTTTAAATCAACTCGACTGATGCGGGAAGTGATGCGCAGAAAAACTACCGAAATTGTTTTTAAGGAAATGTGTTATCATTATTACGTATACGTATACTTGAAATGTGTTATTATTATTACGTATACGTAGACTTAGCAAGAACACACCTCACTGCTTGTGCCTTCTGTCCTTGAACCAGCGTGGCGCCGCCCTCGAGTGTGATGTTTCTTCCGGGCAGAGACATGATGCCGCTTGGAGGCATCCTGATGAACTGGATTGTCACTTGTACTGGGCCTGAAATTCCGAGCAGAGTTATGGACCTTGCTAGTAGCAGGGATTACATACAATGTTTTCATTGGCAATTGACAGTTCTACATGCCATTGGACATGTTGAGCAAAAGTTAATCAAGTTTAAAGTGTGAATGTACAATATTTCATATCCATTATTTTCAAAATAAGCAGATGAAAGTGACAATAAAACTTGAAAACAAACATAAAAACATAAAAATGACAAAGGAAACACCTCAATATGGAACAAATCAACATGTAATAGTGTCGACTTTTGCATCGTTTATTAGTGTTGTGTAACCTAAACCAACTGTCAAGTCAACGTATATACGCGAATTTGAGTTTCCGCCTGTACATACGAAAACTATTAAGTGATTGTAAACTAGCTTATTGTGCGTTTAAAAGCAATGTTTGTTCTTAACTTTTATTCTATTTGAAATAGAAAAATATGTTAATTAACTTCATTTAGTTAATTGTATTTACGCTGCTATATCTGTTTCAAGATCGTACGTACACACTTTAAATAATGTAAATTCAAAGACTTGGATTGTTCGGAAGCGGCGATAAAAAATCCCACTATGAATTACCTGTTGAGTATATATACTTGTTGAACACATCTGTAGAACAATGTTAGACCATATACAAGTACAAATATAGGAAAATATTCGCCTCTTTATTGTAAATGTATTGATACCATGGAATTATAATTTTCACTTTTTATAATATTTATTAATTTATATAAAGAATAAGAAACAAAATCAAACCTTGGTATAAACTTCTCAGCTTCAAAGCCTCTAGGTTCGCGTGCCAGAACTGCACTTCATCCGCCATCATCTCCGAGGTGTCTGTCACAGAGCTGTCCGAGGACTTCCCAATGTACACACTTCCGGTTTCCTGCGCATCGTTCATGGGCACGTCGGATGGGACACTGTTTCTGCTGATCAGTATACCATTGACATACATTTCTAACCCAGCTTCGCGTTCCCATGACAACACAACGTTATTCCAGTTATTTAAATTAATATTTTCTGAACTGACATTCCATACTTTTCCTTCAGAATGAAAGTCAGCTACCATTTTACCGCTCTTAAAGAACAACGAATAACTCGGTCCCGCCAAAAAATATTGGTTGCTTCTCGAACTTTCTGGCTTCAGAAGCATAGAAATCGTTAAACCGTTGTTGCAAAGGTCGATGTTTGCAAAGCACTTGTCCATATGGTTCCCTAAATCCACGTACTCGCCGTGTCCCTGCAGTGAAACCGCGTTACCGACCAGGCCGGGTACCAACATGGAGCCTCGTTCTAAAGTGACACGATAACGAGGGTGATATACGGTGCCGTTCAACGCCGTTTCCATGGAGAATGACTCGTAACCCACGTGATCTGTGGCGGAAATATCAAAATTTTCGGTTGTCATAGCAACGCTGAACTACTGACTGTTTTATACAGTTTAAATTAATAGCCACAATTATGAACATGTAATCTGTTTCGAATAGCACGGATCGTATACTGATAATTACTCACATATTCGGAGCTACGTTATAATTACTTAATACGGTACTCCATGAACTTGCAGAAGAGCTACAACTGTTTTGATGGAAAATGAACGTATACATGTACATGTACACAGAGTAAAGAGAAATGTGAATAGAGGTATAGAGAAGCTCACCTAACGTAAGTCAAGGTCATTCATCCATGAAAACTGAAAGTAGGTCAAGGGCAAGATGAACAATTACAAAGAAAAAAAACCTCAGTTTATTTTATGGAATTTTCCAAAATGTATGAACACAAATGAATATAGAATACTTTTATTCACACATTTTGGCCATTTTCGTAACTGATCGTAGTGATCATTGTGCATTTTTGACTACGATCGGAAACAACAACATACTGTTTTGTTTTTAATTACTACGAAATATAACGGACATTTTTGTAGTGCATGCAACACTAACTACTAGTATATTCTTATTTTCATGTTTTTATTACAAAATACACATATGTTTATTCATTTTTGTAATAAATTATTTAACACCCAAATCGTAAATCAGTTCGTATAATGCTACCTCGTGCAGTGCCTTTTTGTTTCGCCGAAATTTAGGAAGATCATTACAAAATAAACTGTTTAGCTATAGAGTGTGCACTTTAAAAACGTCAGCACCAAACAGTGAGTTCATGCAATTGTGAGCACTTATAATAACATCATGCGTTGTTATGTTAAGGTTAAGTAAGAATATTAATATGTGTTAAATCAGTACAACGTGCTTTTGTCGGAAACGCAAAGATAATCCATGTTAACTAAATCGTATGTATTTACTCCGTTTCGATGCTGATGTCCATATTTGGCCAACTGATCTCGTTAATTTGATGTTTTATGACAACATACTCAAAGCTATAAGTAAAACTAACTGTACCTATTTATTCTATGTCGGACGAAAATGTACCGTTGGATATCGAATGGTAGACGTTTATATTTCGTCGTTTACTTGTTACGTAAAATCAATAAATATCGCTTGTCATATTGTTATAATTGCAATAAAAATTTAACTAGGTTGTTTAGAGCTATTTTCAGTCAAGTTACAACACAGTATAATGACATGCAGGGACTTCAAACTAAAAGTAAGGGCCGTATTCCAGAAATATCTTAAGTGTATTCTAAAATATTTGAAAATGTTAATTTAAAACAGTGTGCGTATAAATGGTACGTGAACAAACATTACTACTATAGATGATAATTAATAAACACTAAGCACAATCCATTGTTGTAAAGAATGTTGATTTTAAGGTTAAGTATAAGATATTACTTAAGACGTTTCTGGAATACGGGCCCAGGTAATATTCACAGTATTTCTAGGTCAATGCTTTTACATTTGCTCAGGTAGGCAAAGTTTTCGTTAAAGAACAGCATGGCATATACTTCTCTGGGCCTATGTTCACAACGCTTCTAAGGAAAATCTTAGCTTAAATTGTACTTACCGGTAAGTTAAAATTTTAAGTAGGTCTTTCTATGTAAAATCCTATGAATACTGTTTACAAATGACCCAGTCATAGTATCACGTTATTACGCGCCGTTTAAGTGCGTACTCGTATTTGACACTCACGGTCTATCAAATTGTCAGCAATGTTTACTACACAGCGCCTCGACGTACTACGTAGTTACTGCACTATCGCTACGCTACCGATACGTTTGACAACGTACCACACCGTGTCTTTACGTAGCAATTTGTGAACTCTCTCTCTGTTCACGTTGTGCTACGTCATGGCCACGTTGTTCCACTTTGTGTCACGTGTACCACTATGTATAAGTACGTTGTGGTATAACGTAGCAGTATTTTGAGCACTACGTACCTACCAACTTGTGCCACGTTGAGGCGCGTTACGGTCACGTGGAACTACTAGTACGTACCTTCCAAGTTACGCAACGTAGCTAAATGAGGCGACGAAAACGTGAAACTATGACTGGGGTAAAAAGGGCAAAATACTAAACATATTAAGCAATATTTACTAATTTTAAGCATTTTAATGCACCACAAATACCTATACATGAAATATCGGTAGTCACATACGTAAAGAATGTTATGAATTTAAGAAACTGACTAAACATCCCCTGTACGTCGGTAAACCAATTTGCAGATGATAAATACACTTTCAGAGAAACAGAGATGTCGGACAAATTACTTTACAGTAATTTATTTACAAATACTCAGATCTTTAAGGTAAGTTTCAACATTTAAAATATCGCACAAGATACAATGATATTTTGTACGTATAATGCGCTGTTACAAACGATTCCTAATGGCAATTATTTGGCCAAATTAGTATGAATTGGGTTAAGAATTTAGAAAAATCAGTAAAGTTGGCAATATTTTATGTAAAAAAGTACTGATCTATTAATGTTTTTGCAATTATTAATGTACGACCTTACGCATCTGCAATTTTTCTTTGTATATCTGCTTCATGCGTTGTTTAAATGCACCAAATAAGCGTTATATTGCTATTTTCGTGGGACAATATAATGTAAAATTGATAAAGCCCTAACTTTAAGGTGATAAAGTCCAAACTGTTTTTTAAAACTGTATGGATAATAACCAAACTTGCACTTGAGTGCGTTATGTAAATGCTATAAATGTATGCATTTAAACCATTTTGAGCGAGATTTTTACATTGTTGACCACAAAAGTTCACTTAAGCATTTTGCAACAATTTTATGAAGTAAACATTCAGTGTTTTTTTAGGGCCAATTTGGGGCCAAAATTCGGCCCCATTTCCCTGATAAAAAGCATATTTTTCCCCTATATTTGCCTAAAAATTCCCCTCAGAATGTAAGCTTTATTTTGAAAAAAAAATTGAAAAAATTCGGACAAAAATTGACTAACATAGAGGCATTTTCGTAAAAAATCCCAGCAATCTTTCATCAAACAAATTTAGTCCATAGTCTAAGTTATCATTTCTAGCAAAACAGTTGATTAATTTTTATAACAAAGTAGAATATAAGTATGAAATAATGCTTTTCTAAAAAAAAATTATTCCCTTTTTGCCGTAAAATACCCTATCTGAAAGGCCCCGCCACCTATCCCCCAAAGGTGAAAAAAACACTGACATTGTTAAGGTTCTTATCACAGTAATACTTTACTGCTGGAGAATTATTCAAAGGGACTGCCAATATAAAAACTGGAAAAAGTGCGGGACCAGACCTGATCTTAAATGAATTTATAATAAATGGCAGAGATGAACTTCCTCCGTATTTGCTTAAATTGTTTAACAAAATATTATGTCTTGGATATTTTCCAGATAAATGGACCGAATGTTTTATTGTACCTATACATAAAAAAGGAGATTTAAATGACACAAATAACTTTAGAGTGATACCTATGTTAAGTGTCATAGGTAAATTGTTCACAAATTTGATTAAAAGTAGGCAAACTGGGTTGAAAGTACCATATATTGCTGGCAGCACAAGCTGAATGTCGAGCGAAAATGGGAACAACAGATAACGTATTTGCCATTCACCGTCCGCATACATGAGTAGGAAGCATTTTAACATGACTATATCAATACCACTAGCACCTTTTGAGTACAATATATCCTCAATGCCATTGATATACAAAGAAAATAGAATCGGGAACAAAACACTTGCCTTATCTTAGACCTAAATGACTCTCAAATGCAGTTCCGATATCATTATGATGTCTTACTTTTGCGTACACATGAGTATGCATTGCTTTTATAGCTGTAAAACGTGATCCTTAAATACCGAGTCTGTATCTTCTGTACCAAGGATATCCCTAACAATGTAATCAAATGGCTTTGTAATGTTTACAAAACAACAATAAAATAGCTTATTTTATAATTTAAAATATGTTTTTAAATGGTGAAGGACAAATAGGTGTCAAAATCGGCACACATAAAGAATTTATATTATCGGAGACAGGGATACTTGACTTTTTAACTATGAGTAAAATGAATATAATAAAGTACTTGTTTAAGGTGATCTGTGCTGCAGACCATAAATTCATTAAAATGATATATAAAATTATGCTAGATGGTATTGATTTTGTTTGTTTGTTTAGATTTTTCGCCGTATTCAACAGTATTTCAGTCATATAACTCAAACTTTTCCCGGGTAAGCTGGTTTACCAGTACTAAGTGCACATACTTATGCCAGTAACTGACAACTGCCCTACTTGAATCAGAGGTAGGGGGAGAATGGCCGCAGAAATAATTTCATGACCAATCCCACACAAGTGAAGTGGCCGGTCTGGGAATCGAACCCGCGATCCTCGGATTTGTAGTCCATCGCTCTACCAACTGAGCTAGCCGGCCCTAGATGATATTGAAAGTAATCCCCTAAAAAACAAATGGGCAAGTCAAGTGAAATGTATTCTAAGTTCATTGTGATTCTATCATGTCTGCTTGGCACAAGATGTTGGTGATCTCAATGGTTTTTTGTGTGTTTAAGCAAAGCTTTACTGACACGTTTGTCCAAGGTGTAGAAGGACGCATAAATGGCTGTTCAAGGGCATTATTTTGTAGAAATATCTTCTGTTTTGAACTTCAATTTTACCTTAAATGGGTTAACATCGAGAAGGTAAGGTGAAATAATATCGATATCAGTAATATAGTGTTTGCCCAGTTTGCCCTGTTCTCGAAGATGAATTTCATCTTTTTTTAATGTAACATCTACTCACAAACAAGACAAAAATACAATACATATATCAGTATATTATATACGTCACCCAAGCTTGTTAAGAGCCACAGCGTTATTTTCCTCACAGAATCCAAATACTATCAAGTTACTAGCTGTTTACGCATGTAGAGCTTTTGAAATTATAAATATTGTCAGTACATGATGATTAATGCTATCTAATGCTAAGTTACAAGCAGTACATATAACATTTATGAATAAAGTGCATATTACTTTGATGTTTAACTTAGATACACATTATTTTTGCAAAGCATGATAATACAGTACCGATAACTTTCACGTATTACTTAAATATACAGTATTTTTGTAAAGCATGAGAATACAGTACAGATCACTGTTATGTATTACTAAGATAACAATTATTTTTGTAAAGCATTAGAATACAATAAAGATCACTTTTATGTATTACTAAGATATAAATTATGTTTGTAAAGCATGATAATACAGTACAGATTACTTTTATATTTTTATATAGTACGCGCAGATAAATATAAATACATGTATTTCTCTTTCTTAAAGCGTGATAATATTATTTGTTCCTATTTGTATAATTGTTATTCATGACGATAATGGGCCATGTTGGCCTTATTCGTTTTTTATAAGCTTCATTGTACAATTTTTGAAAGAACTTTATTTTTCTTCTATTACATATAATAAAATATGTATATGTAATGAAAGTATGTAATGAAAACTAGCACAAAACAAACCTTCCTTTGCAAAAAATAATCATTTTATCGCGCAGTTTGAGCTTTATCCAGTTTAAGTTTGGACTTTATTTACACATTTTCTTCAAACAGTTCGGCTTTATCCATAAATGAGCATACCATTCCAAGATATAATTGATTTTAACACAGAAACCACTACGGCATCAACTAACAAACGTTTGAATTCCCTTTTAGATAGCTTATATCACTACTCTGTAACGGTTTAGTTCACTAATGTGTCGATTTAGATGCCAAAACTTGAATAAATACGTACATTTGTGAATATTTTGTATTCCCCCCAGACAATTTTTATATTTCTTCTTAGAAAAACGTAGATTTCTGGCATTACACTTAATACATAATGGCGTTGGACATAACTTTATACATGTGTACAATAATTTTGTATATATACTGACATAAATCGCCGAAAAATTCAAAATAAGTACCTACCTGTCAATTGCGGACGATATGTTTTCTCTGAAATTTGCTTAATCATCTGCAAATTGGTTTACCGACGAACAGGGGGTGCTAAAGGTTTCCCGAAGGAGATTTGTGAAAACGGGTCCCGTAATACTAATAACACTCCGATCATTTCAAGTCGTAACTTGGCTATACAGTGCTAGAACTGATGTATCTAGATGTTTGTGACATGCTTTGCGAAGTGAAATAGTTATAGATTTCAAGCACAACAATTTAAATGTGAGACCTACTGAACGATGACCACGATGAAAACAATATGCAAAACGTAATTGAGTTTTTCAATGCAACCACTACATAAACATGCGATTCGTGCTTTAAAACTTCCAAAACAGATTACATGAACAAATACAGTGTACAAGTATAATTATGTGAACTAAAATAAAACAAAAACGTATATGTAATAGAGACTTGTTCACAGATTTTCATATTTTTGAAAATGTCATTTAATGTCTTAACTGCAAAACCTAAAGCAGTTGGACTAAAATAAAATAAATATTATATATGAGGCGCGTCGTGAGAAAACCGGTCTTAATGCATGTGTCTAAAGTGTCGTCCCGGATTAGCCTGTGCACTTTCCGCTTTTATGGTATTTTCTGTTTCAATGAAGTCTCTTCTAAACATAAATCCACTGTATGCGGAAAGTGCCGTCCTGGATTAGCCTGTGCGGACTGCACAGGCTAATCCGGAACGACACTTTACGCACATGCATTAAGCCCGGGTTTCCCACGACACGTCTCATATGAAGAAAGAAATAAAAAAAATGTGCCTATGGCAAGACTCGAATCTACGACTGCCGGGATAAAACAGCCTGTCGCTCTTACCGCCAGACCAGTCTGACTGGCAATCGTTGTAGTGAATGTTTAACGTATGCAAGTGATTCGCGTGTTTTCCAAAATACCGATGAAAAGCGTTACAAACGCTTAATTTTATCCTTTCCAATGAATATGTTTTCTTAAACAACACTATATTTCCAATATACGTCTTTGTCATTAGTTTTATTTCGCGTTGTTTATAATGTACTTTCCTTTTTAGAATCTATGACAAACAATTGAAAATGGCCAAATTTGCCAATCTGTGAACAAGTCCCTTTTAAAGTCGCATACAATTCTACGTATACACCATTCATGACATTGTATAGTGGTTTCTCAGTGTATAAATAATTATATTATAAATTTATATGACAACGAACAACATAAAATGTTTCATAAAAGTTATTGTGAACTTTTCAAGGGCCAATCAAATTATCAGCCAGCCGTCATGTCATTTTCATGTATTCAGTAAAAATAACAAAAGGTTAAGACACAATATGAATTGATATTTTCTCATAATAATGTACTTTAAATTGCGATGTACACGTTTGACAAATTTTGCTCCAATTACATCGATCAAAATCAAATCGACCAACGTACATTTATCTGTCTTTACTTATACAGGACATTGCTAGACTAATACAGATCTATATAGTTTTGTAATTTATTTATACAATTATAATTTACACATAAACAGTTTTTCCTCAAACAAATATTTGTAGTCAATTTCTTTTGGCAGCTTCTTTCCGAGGCACAGTTCTCGACTACTCGTATTTCACCTATCAGTCGTCATGCAGTACTTACCTCGTAAAATGTAATTAAAGGCAATCAGATAGCTTCTCCTCGCATACCACACTTCCAGCTCGTCAATGACCACGTTGCCGTAGCTATAACTTTGACCTCTGACATCGGAGGGGTTAGGTCGCCCAACATAAAAATGGCTGCTGTCAGATCTCGGGATTTCCGGTATAACGCGAGATTTCGTGTGATAATGTTGGTCATAGTCTATATATAGATCCATTCCGAAATCTGGATGCCAGGTAAGTTCAAAGAAATGCCACTCCTTTTCTGAAACCTTCGGCACTCCTATCCGCCAGGAATGTTGGCGGTTGTTTATAGAAACATATATGATTCCTTGGTCGCAATATATTTGAACCCCATCCTTTCCAGTTGAAATGATATACATATTGTAATTATACCGTTCTATTTTGAGCCAGAAAAAAATAGATATTCCAAATTTGCAATAGTCAAGATTTCCCAAGCAAATGTCATTGTGTAAGCCGACATCAATGAATTGACCGTTTCCGTCAAGTTTGAGTGCACTATTTACAACGCCATTTTCCTGTAATGGATACCCCTGAAGCATTATCGGTAACGACGCATGCGCAAGCCGTCTTCCGCCGTCAACTATGGAGTCCATATTAATGACAAACTGATCTGGTTTACCTGCAACGAAATTGCATTGGGCTTTGCAGTACTCAGTAACAGTTAGTCAAAGTGGATAAGTCAAGTGGATTTTTTTTTTTGCACTTTCATAAATAATATATTGCATATAAAAGGATTTAGTAATATCCATGATTAATCGGCATCGAAACAATAATATTAACTAATATGATGGCCTAAAGTAATCCTCAGATTAAAGACAGAAATAGACACTGCAATATTGAACACTGTACATAACCAAAATACAATATAATTCAAACATACCATTTAGTTTTTATATTCATGTACATGATTATTTGGGTATAAAACAACGATGTTAAGTTCATACAAAAGTCCCCTACCTCTCTGAATGTATCCGAATGCTGTCAGATAGTCACGCGATCCTTCCCAGAGTTCCATTTCGTCAAATATGGCGGCGCCATAGACATTTCCGTTTCCACCACCGTTGTTAGTACCGAACACAAATTTATTAGAGCGATACTGTGTGGAATGTAGTTTGGCTTTCTTGTCTATCAATGAAATAACATACTTCGGAACATGTAAGAATAGTTGCGGTGATTCTGAATAAGCGTTATAGGATATTCAAAGTAAAATATTTTTTCATCTTATGTTGCATATACCCTTGCACGAACACTATCTGATATGCTGAATTAACATAATCCAACTGTTGTTCTACTTTATTTTGTTATTATTCATGACAACTACTCCAACATGCCCAATTATACAAAATAAAATAAATACAAAAAAACAACAACAAAGTAGATTTTAATCTACTGGAAATATTCAAAAGACTTTTACGTTTTTGTACGTGTCAAAATTACTACCTTCAGGATTGGCATCCATTTCGAGCAGTTTGCCTTCTAAATAAAGCTTCAGCCCAGTCTCCAATGACCACGTGACTTCAAGGAAGTACCACGTGTCTATCGTCACTGATGACGTCATCAGCTTCCATAACTGCGTTGACGTCTCCGCTGTCACCTTCAGCTGCCCGTTCGTAAACGAGACCTCAATTCCGTTTATTACGGATGATATGTACATTATGTTTTCATCCTGTTTTTCAAGACTGAAAGTACACAGAGAATGGTAGGTTAGTGTTGAATATAGAGAAGTTTATCTTGCGAGGCTTAGAACACCGGAAGCGCGAGCCTTGGCGAGCGCTTCTGATGTTCGAGCCGAGCAAGTTAAACTTCTCTATATTCAACACTAATCCTAGCAGTTTATTTATCCCATCATTTCCGTCATTTTCTACCTTTCTTTTGAAAATATACTAAAGAAAAACACACTAAATAACACTAAAAACATAAAATGACATCACGATAAACAACAAAATGACGTCATTATACTGTGCGTGTTTGCTGTATTCAACGGTATGGAATACAGCTAAGTGTATCCCACCGGGTGTTATTTCGTCAATGTCACTGTGAAGATGGGATAAAAAAAACAAAGCAAATTGTTGTTTAATTTAACAATCTTCCGAGAGTTATAAACATTTTCCGAAATGCTATTTATTTTGTACTGTTACTAAACAAACACTCGCACACTGTAACAACAACCACACAACACCGAAATGCGGGCTAGTAAGGCGTAAAAAATATGTTTGTTTCAGGTTACCCGACCTACCCTAACAAAATGCCCCGACCCTAGAACATTTTATTGGGTTTGTCAGATTGATTTTTGTTTTATTTACCTTTTTCAATAATTAAATGTGTTTTTGGATAAATAAGTGTTTCGTTTTGATAGTATCCACTTATAAACAATGTTTAAGGATATTACTGATAGGTTTTGAATATTTATTCAGTTTTAGAATCTTCAAGTTGACCATTTACTAAATAAAAAAACAACAACAAAACATCCCGACCTACCTACCCAAATTTTTTTTGGGCATGTAACCTGAAACAAACATATTTTTTTACGCCTAAATAAGCAACCATCTTAACATATTAATCAAGTGTTTAACCTATATTTCGAGAAACACAGGATTTTATTCTGCTTCAAAATATTTTCGTTGCTTTTGATACAAAGGAAAACAAGGAAAACAATACTTAAAATATTTTCTACAAAATAAAACATAATAACAGGAATAACATTGGAGGATCGATTAAAGTATTGAAATATTCATAATTAAGCTCACTTTATCCACAGGGACATCAGTATTCCATGGTGACAATAATCTAGGTTGCTAAGGCAACCGTCCGCCACGCGGATAAAATCAACCGTCTGACCAAGACCGTTAATTCGGACGGCCTTTCCGATTTTGCCGGGAACTAGGTCAACACCGCCACTTGTTTTGATTGGCTCCAACCGGTTCGTGTTCTCTATGATCCCGTTGGTGATGGCTTCGAATCCATAAAATTCGTTGTTTGGCTTTCCTAGAGAATACAAGTATAATCTTTTGTACATACATATGCGGGCTAGAAATGTAATAATACGACCCGTCTTATCTAATTACAGATATATTCGCAATAGATGTACACGAAACAGAATGATGTCGACGAGCGTTACAGAGGCACTTACACGTTTATATTGAAATTCCACACATGTTTAAAGAACAAATACACAAAAATGGAAACGAAACCGGGAACCAATAGTAATCAAATCGGATATTTGACCCCACAAATGCCTTAATATATATCAAAGATTTGTCTTTTGCGAAAAGCCATTTTTCGACAAAAGGCCTACTATGAAAGTCTGGTTGTGACTTGTTAAAGGGACTTGTTCACAGATTTTTGCATTTTTTAAAGTATGCCATTAAATGTCTTTACTTGAAAGATTTAAGCATTGGATCTTGTACAATTACAAGAGAATGATAAAAAAGGAAAAAAAAAAGTTTCTCCCACCGGGGTTCGAACCCCATGCCTCAGGATCAAAAGATTATCGCCTTAACAACTCGACAATTATGAATTGAATGTTCACTTCTGTAGTTCTTACTTATGTATGTGATCCACGTTTTCTCAACGATTTTAACGAAAACAATAGAAACATTCCAAATTATTCCATCGTTTAGCATTACAAACGCTGTACAATTTCAACTGATTACTCATTAACAAAACGGTATTTACAATATATTTCGATGTTCGTAGTTTTATCTCGCTCCTTTATAGACACTAATATTTTATTTTTGGAATCTGTGACAAAAAAAATTGGAAAATTGTCAAATCGTCAATTTGTGAACAGGTCCCTTTAAAAGTGAAGCATACCACGGGCTATAAAATCCAAGTCCAAGAGTCTCTGCCGGTCGCCATTGTACAAATATAGGTCATCAAACGTGGCGGCTGCGTACCACTCGTGGTACATAACTGTGTTCGCCCGACCGATGTAGAAATTATTGTATTTACTGGAATCTACTACGTGTGGAGAACTCGTTTCCTGTTTAGCCGCCATTTTCTGATTTACATAGAGCTCCAAACCGGAAGTTGGGTTCCACGTGACTTCTAGGAAGTACCAGGCGCTGGATTGAAGGTTGGAAATCATAGCCTGCCAAATTCGGTCGCCATTTTGAATAGTAGCATGCAGACGCTTGCCATATGTAAACATCGAGAACCCGAAAACGCTTGATGCCATGATGTAAGCATTGTCTTCCATTTTCGCGAACTTGACCCAAAACGCAACAGTAAATCCGTACATGCACAGAGTCGTGTTTCCCAAACAAGTGTCTGTAAAATCCCCAAGATCAATGTATTCTCCTGAGCCGGGTATATCGATTGCGTTTCCGATCATTCCCGGAACTTGCCGCAGTCGCCCTCGGGTGTTCGGCTCGAGATCCATCGTGATTAAATGACCGTCAATCAATTGGTCCATGGAAATGTGAAATGAATAAATTGGTCCTGCAATAAACCAATAACCAAGATATAATCAAGAGTTTCAATATCATAATAGCAGTTTGGTTGTTTGTATGGATTTTTCCATATGGATTTTTCGCCGTATTTAACAGTATATCAGTTATATAACGGCGGTCAGTTAACCTACTCACAGTTTTCGTGGGCAAGCTTAGCCGAGCTAAGAGGTTAACCAGTTCATAAAAGTGCACATACTTATGCAAGTAACTGACAACTGCCATACTTAAGTCAGAAGCGGGGGGGGGGGGATTATTTCATGACCAGTCCACACACAGTGAATGTAGTTACTAAGAAGAATAAAACTGGAAAAAATGTCATTGTACAAATGCATATGCTGTCTATTAATTGGAATTGTACAATATCAAAAGCCATGCATAAAACATACGAATACAAACCCTACATAATTTGATGATCAGTTTCAATATTGGCGAGTGCAATTCAAAACTGATTGATACCATTTTCCATTGTATATAATTTAAGATGAGACTACGATTGACATTGCGAGATTTTGTAGTCATGGTGCCTAACATGCACACATAGGTTTAGCTCGAATCAAATCCCTGCCAGCGCCCACGTGACCATTGTCAGATCACGTGGTTTACATAAAAATGGTCACGGGCGGAAACACAGAAGGAAACAAGACACTGTGTTTGATAAAACACACAAGCACCCTCTTTTCTTCTTACTTTAAATTTGCAGTATATGTCTGGTGCAATAAAGCAATACAGCGGAGGTAGTTGTATCAAATCATAATAATACAAAATAATAAATTTTATAAAAATAAATCCTTTCAAATCTAGAAGGATTTTCTTTTCTCAAGGTCGCAGTGCCATTTTATTATTTTCATATTCACTGCCAATGGTAAGTAACCGCGCTGCAAGGATCATGAATGGATGTCTGAAACTAGTAGGTAAAAGCTGCAATCTCATTACAATCATCTCCAGTATGACGCTACTATATTATCCGCCGACTGGATCTGATCACTTCGCATTAGGGGTCACGTTCAGATGACATTTTCAGGAGCCAATCAAACTTTTGCCTTCAAAATGTTGTGGTATAACTTCATATATAAACCACAAATAATATGCATGAAATTAACGTGAACTTTGGATGTTCACTTGCCTAAGGTACCACTATATCCATTGTTATCCCCGTGAAAATGAACTGTAAATCATTTATTCCCGAGGATCAGCTGGAAATGCATCACTTTTCAGAAACCATGGCCACACTTTGCTGTGTAAAAAGCAATTCCATTGGGCGTTGCAGGGTTGATATTTTACAAACTCCTCGCAGTGGTTACTTCCCCATTGGTACTCTTCTCAGTTACCACTGCCACCACGAGTTAAAAACTTACAGATTTGGAAATTGTCAGGGGAGACGATTATGAGGAGATTGAAGATTCATTTTGTACAAAATTTTAATTTTATCATTATTTTTTTATAACAATGACACAAACATGTTGCATTATTGGTCCAGGTATATACAATACGAGTTAAAATGAAAAACAATAAATAAATAAGTAAACATAATGACGCAATCATTTTACATTGTCCACGTTTTTTTCATGTGCTTGTCCACGATTTTATTTCGCGCCAATTGTTTGCCTATGGTCACGAGGACCTTTATGACGGCAGGGATTTAAACGAGCTATGCTCGGACACAGTTAAATCTCTGCGCGGAGGTTGGATATTTTATTGTTCGGAAGGTGATTTGAACGTGACCTGTTATACGATGTCTTCAGATCCTAACAACGTTAGGAGTTGATTTTAATGAGATTGGTAAAAGCTTCATACCATTTTCCCTGAGTCGTGTCTCCGTCAGTTCTGTTGCCCAGAACTGGAATTCGTCCACAGTTATGACGCCTGCACCACGTGATCTCGAGCCGTTATTTGATTGGCCAATGATGAAATCATCGACTGATGACGTAATGTTTGACGATCTACAAATATTTCCAAAAATAATGTTTCTTATACTTGTAATTTAATTGTGAAACTGCATTCTTTCGATTCAATACATACTTAAATTAATGTTTTAGAGGTTGTTACTGATTTCCTTAATTTAGCTTATAGCATGTTGTTTTTATTTAGCCTATTTTGAAAATAAATGGACATATGACCAACCAAAATACACATACACCTGTAGATCATTTAGTCAATTTATATGTGGTACAGTCGAATACTTTAAAATGATGAACTTAGAGAAAATAAAAATTAAATAACATATACATATATGTATTTGTATTTTAGGAGGAATGAATCTTAAAAATCTGCAAGACTTATCTTAACAACAGAATGAAGATGATAGACAGAAACAACAGAATGAAGATGATAGACAGAAACAACAGAATGAAGATGATAGACAGAAACTGGGATAGTTGGCATCTAGGAGATCAAGCGCCAAAAATGAACAAAGAGGCAATACAGAGAGAGAAAAAAAGGCAGAATAATTCCTTGAGAAACTTGTATTGATACGTTAATGCAATTAACGTGGCTATTCATCGCAAATTGTAAAATAAATATCAAAATAGTAAGTCTTTATATTTTACCAGATGCTATAATTAAAAAAAAATCATTTTTTCTGACATTGTACGGTACAGTCACACATACTATACCGAATTTACTCAACATATTTTGTAAAGCACTGATAAAGACGATAGCTGAAAAAGCAAGATAATTGCAAGACTACAGTTCCCAAATAAAAAAACAAAACCTATTGACAGTAAAGACATATAATAATGACATTAAAGGCATAAAATGAAACAGTTATAAGCAAACGTCATCGATGATCCAATAATGTGTAGTGTATGCAGATTTCTGAAAGTATGATATACAAGTTTTCAAGCCAAATGCATCCCCGATAATGCGACGATGCCGAAGAACATGCAGTGGTTCGTATATAAGATGACGTCATCTCGTACTTACGTTAAGGTCAACGCTTCAGGACGTTGAATATACACAGTTCCATTAATCGGAAACCTTAATAAGCAAGAGAGGCAGTTTTATTTGTAACAATAAATCAACACAATCTCTAAACTGTGCGGCAATTTATAATTATACGATGCTTATACTTTTATAATTATGGTGGCAGTTTTGTTCTAGCAACTTTTAACGCCAAATTCGAGGAGTTTGTAGTTGTTCCATAATATCAATTTACGGAGCTCATTTTAATTATATTGGCGGTGCAGTCTGTTGTAGTACCAGAATGGATTTGTTTACATGTCTTTTTTATTCTCTTAATACTAGTCCGAATGAGACTAACGTTGGTTTTATAATGTGCATCCCGAACAAAAACAGACACACAAAACTTCTAAAAGAGGCATTACCTTTTTTTTTGAAAATTGCAGTATACATGTATGTATGCAGCTTCGAATCTTACCTGATTGTGTACATTGTTTCATGCGCCATTTTGCGTCCATTAATGTACACAGATAGACCTCGGTCCTCCCGCCATGTCGCTGCCACGTGATACCACTTTCGCGCCAAAACATATTTAGCTGTCACGCGCCACTCTCTTCCGGTTTTCATTCGGAACACCCACTCCATTCGGCCGTGTTCGTACATCATCGCCACACCGTGCGAGTCCGGTCTCTCTCCGCCATTGGACAAGTAAACGCTCTGACTACTTCCGGGACGGTCTATTTTTATCCACATAGCCAATGTGTACCCTGTAAAAATGAACATGAATGTTTAAATTTACATTGTTCTTAAATGGTTTCTTTATCGATGACCATCTCTTGACTAATTTGAAGACATACTATAACATGGGCATAATGGATACCTTGTGTGTGTGTGTGGGCGGGGCCGGGGGGGGGGGGGTATTCTGGAATGTCATGATTCCATCATTTTAGTTGTCAAATCAATATATTATTGTGTCCGTGTAGAAATACTAGCATTGCGACGTAGCGAGACGAATACATCAAAATGTTTTACAAATCTTAATAATAGGCCAACACCAATGCTTCAGATAAGCTTTTGTACTGGGGGTAAATGTACGCGTACTTCTGAAAATGTGGGAGTAAATGTACACTCTCCAGAATGTATGGGGATAAATGTACATTCTATGTAGGATAAGTGGTAGTAAATGTATCAACAAATCATTGCAGTGTGTAAATAACCCTTCGTATTATTATAATAATCCTTAAGTATGTAGCAACAACATTTGAATACAATACGTTAAAAAAACAACTTCTGAACATTTTTCCACTTTATAATACAATTCAACTGCACATTCAGATAGGCGGACCTGTCAAAACTTCAATCTTCTGCCTTCCAGTCTGTAAAATTTGACGTTATGTGCGCAAAATTGGGGGAAAATGTGCGTAAATGTACAACCAACTTTTAATTTCTCTGCGTAATTGTACACCCAAATTTTATTTTTCTCTGTGTATCTTTCAAATTTGTGTGCGTATTTTACGCGTATACGCGCCTTATCTGGGCCTCTGCAACACATATACTTAAGAAATCATCAAAATAACAGATTGTCCGTATAAGATAGCAAAACAAAAAACAAAACAAAAACAAAACAATAACAAAAATACACAAGAATAGCAATTAAACTTTGAACATGTTCATACCTTTTGGACATAGACTAAGATCGCCAAAGCATTCTTGTCGATGACCTGGTCCGGTGACCTTGATCTTCTCAAGGTCGCACTCTATTTTTAGCGCGTTGAGTACTGGGCCGGGAACCAGTTGCGGACTTCCGAGCACCTGCGCATCCAGACCAGCAGGATTGATGATGCTGGTTCCCGAGATCGTATCCATTGGAAGCCGGTAGTAAGTGCCCTTGTCTGAAAAGAGGAAAGATCGCCTTTATTGGAGACACGAGTTATACAAAATTTAGAGGACTAGGAGCCACCATATCAACACCAAACATACATTGAAGTGAAAGTCATTACGGTGTATATTAATGTCTCTTAGGTGTACAAAAACGATGTTTGTTTTAGGTTACACGCCCCCAATATTAGGGAAGTAGGTAGGGATTTATTTTTTTAATTATTATTTTTTATTTGGTAAATGATCGACTTGAGGATTCTGAAACTGAAACAAATATTCAAAACATATCAGTCATATCCTTAAACATTGGTTTGAAGTGAATAACGGGTCGGGTAACCTGAAACAAACATATATTTTTACGCCTTACATATATATATAGTTATTGTTCTTCTATATCATAGTCAACGGATTAGGAAACTCGCAATTACGAGTTCTGGTAAGAATACTTGTAATAGTTCGCAGCGGCATTTCAACGATTGGTTTTCGGGAAACAAGAAGGAAATATAGTTATTATGTTTTTTATGATAACTGGTGTATTTAGATGACGCTGAAATAGGGTCAATGAAAATCGACAGAAGACTGCTTCTGCTTGATAGGCTGCATGCGTGACACGACAGAAAGTTTGATAAGTTTCACAGATACACAGTATGGTAGTTGGATAGGGGAAATAAGTCGGTGAGTTAATACAGCTAGTTGGAACGGTTACACCGCTTGTGGCTTAATATGGCGACTAGCTTAAGCCAACCAAACCTATATCAAAGCCTGCTGCAGCAGTTCTGAAGAATGTTCAGTTTTTCACCAGTGTTTGAGGTTTGTTAGATTTGAGTTTTATGCCCGTGTCTTCCTAAATATAAATGAAGAATTTGCAATAATAAGTGATTAACGACAAGGATCATGTTTTTTGGTTAATCTTTACGTATTTAGGTAATTAGATACATGCGAGTGCATTTAAAGATTTTTTATACCCATAATTTACATCAAGTCATGGCAGTGAAGTTGACAAGAGATATATTCGTTTCCAATCAATTTGAACTTGTTCATTTGATGTTAAAGCTGCTAGTGCACAGATGATGCGAGCTATACGGTATAACTGAGGTCAACAATCTTGTTTATAATATAGAATTTACGAAAATCATCAAATGCTATCGATTAAGCACCACTTTATAGTATAATAACAATACAAATAAAAGCGGACTTTACAACTCGTTTTGGAAAGCCCAGACTACCACTGTTTGGTGTGTGATATTGAAGATGTGATGCTAATTCACAATTATCAATCGTAAACTAAAAGCATTTTAAACAAAATGTCAACGTTTGATATATTGTGCTGCATAATACAGAAATGATTAATTTGTCACGATTTTGCTATTTATATTTCAAAGTTGTTAGATTACTATTTACTTTGTGAGTTTTATCAATTTTTTCAGCCCGTAATCGTTAAAATCGTTGATTGTACACAGAATGATACACAGGATGAAAATGTTCAGCTTCGGTCCACCTACTGTTTGAAGCTGCCTGGCTGGTCACTATAATGCCACTATAATGCCATAGGGCCCTCATGGGGTTTTCTATTTCTGAATTATACCGTAAGAAAGGCCGCTTTATATTTATAATTATAACCATATCAACCGAGTTTCTTATATGTTTTGTATAAAATAAATCATTACAATAACTATATACATTTAACAACCAAAGACAGCTGCGAGGTAAGTAGGCATCTATAGCGGGTGTCCAATTATTCTCGCGAATGATGCACATAAATTATCCGAAACATCTATATTATCCAAATAAACCTCTAAGATTAAGTGCAATCAAATGTTTTCTTCGCCTGCTAGAAGAACTTCATCTCCTAAATTGATATCATTGGAACAGGTAAGTATAGCCCTGAGTCAGCTTTTGTTCGAATACACAAAGTGCAGTTTTTATTTAATAGATACTGGAAGTCGAATGCAAGAAACATCAAGTTTTGAACAGTTAGTTTACGACCAGAATTTGTTAGTATATTTTGTCGAGTTTGTAAAAGGTTATGCAAAAAGTCAGCTTTGATTATCTTTGTACATTTCTGAGGCAGCTAGTAACTATTAAAAATGAATATCCAAAAATGTATTTCCGCTAAAATCTTAAACAATTTATCAAAACAAAGTACGCAGTTATTAGCAGCTATATATATCAAAGAGTCTTTGAAGTCATAAAATAGCATAAAGCAAGTAATGTCATTAACAAAATACAAACAATGCTTGCAAAAAGACGTTACAAAACGGGCAGAGATGGAGCTACTAATGGTTTTCAAATCTACTCATATTCCAGACTCTCTGATCCACACACATATAATAAATTCAACTAAAACAGACAAGACCCACGCGCAGGATACCGAGGCATTTAATGGGCAATTTCACCTTTCACCAGGCCGGAAAATTATGTCGGCATCTGGAAGCGATCCCCAGCCCCCCGGAAATGACCACCAGGCCGGAGTCAGTCAGCACTTCAGATGGCTTTCTCGTGAAATTTATATTAAGCATCGGATTATTTTATATCAGGTTACAGTTTGCTTTTAAATCAGATGTATTCGCGCATAGTCATAAGCCGGAGTTAGTCAACGCCAAAGGTGACGTGCTCGAGAAATCATCCTCAATTTGAAATGTATTTTATTTATTGTACCAAATCCTTTTGATTATTAAAAATTGCATTCGTGTTTTCCCTCCAATGTGAACTTTGAATGAATTCAATAAAGGTAAATCTACCAAAGAAAATTTCTTGGAGTAAACTACAGGTATAACAAATAAAATTTGTTGTAGATGTAGTGTTGTAAATTTCTATTGTTAACGGATAAAATAAAATACAATAATAATAGTAATGTACATGTATTCTAAATGTTATTGATAAAAAGACCGCCTTCCTTAAACTTAAATTAAACACAGAAAAATTGATCGTATTTTTATTGTCGTTATTTATAATAATTTTTTTTTTCGATAAAAGTCTACCCATGGACTGAAAATCTATAGCCCTATGATGTAAACAAATGTATATAACATACAAATGGGCACTAATTGACGGACGAGAGTTTTGTATAGACAGATCTCCCGTTAAACTCTGCTTTATCGGAGAGGCCAGGTAGCAGGTCATCTTAGCCAGTGCTTCGTGCTAATAGCCACAAATAGGAGCCAGATGGGCCTGGTTAGAGAAACCTGCTCTAGTATTTCATCTGATTGGAAACAAACCCGGAGCGGGTGTAACAAACCCGGAGCGGGTGTAATAAATCCGGAGCGAGTGTAACAAACCCGGAGCGGGTGTAACAAATCCGGAGCGGGTGTAACAAACCCGGAGCGGGTGTAATAAACCCGGAGCGGTTGTAACAAACCCGGAGCGGGTGTTTGTTAGCCTTGATCCAAGGCTTTAATTGCTCCTATGCAGAAACTTAGTACTTTAGTATTTATAATTTGTCAGCCGCTTACGGTTTATTTGAAGCCACTATAACAATATTTATCACAATATAGTATCTGTTCTGTTTTGTAACCAAAGCTAATAAAGCATTTAAACAATTGTGTAATCTAAATTAATGAAAATGTTGAGCATTGAGTAAAACTAACTTCAGGAAAATTTGGAACACTGTGTAAAGCAAAGTTCATGAAAATGTTCAACATTGTGTAAAGCTAAGTTAATGAAAATGTTGAACATTGTGTAAAGCTAATTACTTGAAAATGTTGAATATTGTGAAAAGCTAAGCTCGTGAAAATGTTGAACATTGTGTAAAGCTAAGCTCGTGAAAATGTTGAATATTGTGAAAAGCTAAGCTCGTGAAAATGTTGAACATTGTGTAATGCTAACGTAAAGTGTGTATGTACGATCTTACAACAGATAAAGTGGCATACATGCTATTAACAAAACAATGTTCATTAGCATATATTTCTATTTGAAATAAAAATAAAAGTTAAGAACAAACGTTTCTTTTAAATGCACTTGAAGCTAGTTTTTACTCACCAAATAGTTTTCGTCTGAACGAGCGGAAATTCAAACACATTTATATGTTTGCTTTCAAGTTTTTATTGTCAATTTTTTCTGCTTATTTTAAAAATAATTGATATGAAAGATCGTAGATATAAACTTAAATAAAAATGTTGATATTGTGTGAAGCGTAATGAAATGTTACAATACAATGTATATGTATATAAACGTATTTAAAGCCCAATGTTTGCTTTTTAACGGACATAGACATACACAATACCATTTAGTGTTGATTTCGACAAATTCATTTGTTTGAATACGGCTTCCACGTAGATTTTATATGCAAAGTCGACTTCAAGCACGTAGACTGAGTGCGATGAAATTTACAATAATTTTTTTAATCACAAGAAGGCATCAAATGCGTTGGCAACCCAGCACTTTAAAACCAACAGCACTTTATCTAATGCAACACGGATACTGCATTAATTTTACGTCTCAGATGCAGAATATTATGGCAGAAACAGTTTATTACCACATATAAGTAATCAGCTAACAGGAAAATTTATGATGCGATACCTGAAGATATAAGCATTACTCAGAAAGTGTAATTTTTGTTTGAAATCGTGCATATTTACATACATCACTCAAATTTATATAATAATTCGATCCGTTTTTTTTCGATTCATAGCTGTTATAATAAAACTAAATGAAATGCAATAATATGTACGAAAGTACATTGTTCTCTTAAGGAACATAAATATAATAGAGGCGTGTCGTGGGAAAACCGGGCTTAATGCAAGTGCGTAAAGTCTCGTCCCGGATTAGCCTGTGCAGTCCCGCACTAACAAATACATTGCCAATTAACTTTAAGTACGCACAAAAAACCCCATCACGTACATCTGCTGCTCACCTGACATCGCCTGTTTATGAAATATTAAAATATAGCTATACTTGTACTCAATATATCTGTATTGAAAGCCAGAATTTTGTGTTTCTTTAACACGTTAATTGAATTGAATGGACAGCAAGAAACCATATAATACTAGTATTTCATCAAAGTTAGTCAAAATCTGATACTCTGTATACGAAAACGTTACACAATCCGACTCAGAGAATTTCCAATTGCTTTAATAACTTTGGTTGATTCCCAAAGTTTGTCATTCGGCGTTCTTTGACTGTGTATAGAAACTTTCAATATACTAAGCTATCTATCGGGAATCATTGAATGCACAAGGATTCTGATGGATCACCAATTCAGAAACGCTCACCATAATTCGTTGTCCCAGTGTAAAACTGTCTAGACAATCGGCACATTATAGGTAACTCATTAAAAGTAAATCCAAATAAAATACTTGCACCATGTACGTATGTATGTATTATTTGTAAGTCTCTCTGTTTGTATTTGTCATTAAGGGTTATGCCTATAAATGTATCAAGAAAAGTTATTGTCAGCAACCATGAAAAAGTTAAAACGTTTGTCTGTCAATCTTACGCTGATGATGTAACTGTTCAGGGGAGATAATTACTTAAACATATGTGGTAGTTGCACGAACGCATTGTTCGCATGCCGTTTTAGATTGATACAAAATAAGTTAACATGTGTGTGCACCCTCGATGAAATCAGGCATTGGGCATGGTTCATGGATTTACAGGTTCATACTACTGTATATCGCACAATTTCTGCGGTACCAATTTTTGGCGTTTATAAAAGTTTATTTGAGTTGGCGGTGTCATAAATTAGCGCAATCGGTAATCGTCAAAACACAAAATATAGTTATATAGACCGTACATTATACGGCGGTTGCTATGTATACATTTCTCATCTTGTAATTGTGTATTTGAAATGCTATGTTTCCGTTGCAGAATATTATCGCAGAAGCAGTTTATAACCTATAAGTTATCAGCTGAAAGGACAGTTTAGGATACAAAACTTGAAGATATATAAGCATCATTGTTGTGTTGTTTGCATAGTTACATACAACACTCAAATTTATGTAATAGAACAGAGTGTTCGATTCATATCTGTTTTAAACAATGAAATTCAATAATACATACGAAAATAGAAATTGTACTCTTAAGAAACATACACTACAATAGTAATCTATCAGTTTAATGGGATATAAACAAACTAACCGAAAGTGTCTACCATATAAAGCCACCATACTTATAATTCCTGAAAATCATTATTATATAAATCCATGTATATTAAAAGAACAAAATAGCGTTTCTTTTTTTTTACAATTACAACCAAGTCATTTATGTATGTTTCCCGAAAACAATGTACATATCCATCACAAAGAAATGTACGATGGGGTAAAAGCTATACCCTCAATAAAATGTATAAACATACAAACAGAATTACTAGATCTCGAAGAGCTAACATGCTGATTTTTTTTCTTGGCCAATTACCTCCAATCATAAAATAATTGGCTAGAAGGACCTTTAGCCGCACTGACAGATACATTGCCAATTAACTTTGAGTACGCACAAAATACCCCAACTCTTAGACCTGCTATTCACCTGATATCGCCTGTTTATGAAATAGCAGAACTATAGTTCTCTGTTCTGTAATATCTTTACTGAAGGCCAGCATTTATGTTTAGTCATCTTTCATCGCAGTGTTATTTTTGTTCAGGTAGGGCTTACCAGTGTACTATTCGTGTTTCTAAAACACGCGAATAAAATTGGAAAGCAAGAACCAAATATACATCATAGAAGTTAATCAGTAGAATTTCAGTTTCCGAAAACGTAAAGGCCCTGTCATACTCTTGTTTATAAAATATTGTTCATACTCACAAAAAGCCCTTGAAGATACGAAATTGTGCGTAAACTTACCGTATTAAACCTGTGAGTGACGTATGGGTAGCGTATGACCAGCGTATGACCAGCGCATAGCCAGCGAAAGTCAGCCAATCTCTGCCTATCGCCTGCGGAGGGCAATCGTAGTCTGCGAATGGCTAGCGTATGAGTAGCGTCTAACCAGCGCATGTATGTTCAATACGTCAGTAATACGTTGGATATACGTTACTCATGCGCTATCAGTACGCTAGCTGTACGGTACACCTTCACGCCAGCGTATGACCAGCGTATGCCCAGCATACTCGACCTATGGGTAATGATCGTTTAGCATAACTCTCGCGTATTCAGCGTTTGCCTAGCGCATACTTAGCGTATAAACCATACGTCTGCGATCACACCCACTTTTAAAGCAAAATAAATTCTGCCTCGACGTATGCCAGCGTATGCAATTGTATGTGTGTGTTCTTGCAATGTATACAACCTATGTCTAACGTACCCATGGCGTATGTCAGCGTATACGTGCTGGCATACGCTGGTACCAAACGAAATAGTTGTATTAAACGTTATACTCCATTTATAATTTCAGTGACATATTGCCTACACAACACAATACAACAAATGAACCAATTGATGGCTTTAAAAAAAAATTTTTTTTTTGAGTTGGTAGTGTCATAAATTAGCGCAATCGGTAATCGGCAAAATGTTTAACACAAAGTATAATTATATAGACCGTACACAATACGGGGTTTGCTATGTATTATGTTCTCATCTTGTAATTGTGTTTTTGAAATGTTCACAAATTCTAATATGTTCTATGTTCGTGGTTGACCGCCAATATAGCCAAAATTAAACTCCCTGCAAAATAGTACTAATGCAGTATTTTAAAAACGTATAATTGGTTTGGCCAATGTTGTTGTATACAAAACTAAACATTTGTATTTCTTTCATTATGAAAAAAGAAAATGGAAATGGTTGAAATCTATAAATTGTATATGTTGTATTTTAAAAGAAATATATATGCACTTGCATTGTATCTATGCTTTTCTCTGTAATACATAATGTACATTTTATTTGTAACGTATTTTGTCTGTATTCTATATAAATATGATCTACATTGTCTATGGTCTTCATAATAATTGCTATAATAATTACATTAGTTTTACTTTAAAATTAGAAAACGGTTCTTTTGTGATGTTTAAGTTTATTTTCATTGTGACCCGAACTATATATAAGGTGCTGTTAAATCAACACAGATATAATATGAAATGATTAATGAAATGACGTTATAAGGAACACGAAAATCAGTTAGAATATTATTTATCTCTGAAATACACGTTCAATTTCTACAAAAATGTATTTTGTTGTTGTTGTTAAATTCGGTCATGCTATATCAACACGGAAACATCTAACCAATATTCCGTTAACAGTTTGAATTAAATATTATGTCGACCATACAGCTTTAAACTTCTGCACTTTTGGCTGGGATCAATCTATAATCTGTGTATGAGGCTTGAATGAAATTCATGACCACTTACTTCAATACTAAATTTTATAGTGGTAAAGTTAATGATAATATTCGTACACTTAAGACGTTTAATTACCAGAGTGTAATGTTGAAGACTTCACAAGGCAATGGAAGATCTGGTGCCAGAGGTTTCTATTTGGGAATATTGCAGCCGCGTGCTAACAGCTACATCAGTGCCAATGAAGTTAATGAAGAGCGCATGTGCTTTTGTCTATTCGTTTAATGTTAAATTAACAAAGTTTTCAAACAAAATGACTAAAGGAACCTCTGCGTAGCTTGAGGCTCGGGAAATTGCCGCTCAAAACCTTCAGGAAATTACAATATGTATATAATAAACTGCAAACAAACGTTTAAAATCATCCTTTGTTTATTTTGTTATTTTATGTTGCTTTGTCAGGTAAATGTTACTTTACCATGTGTCTTATATTGTGGCTAACTTGGTTTAATTATCAAAATTAACATACAGTGTCAATTACAGTGTCAATTACTGAACATGATCACTGATCAGCAGCAGTTCGTGAACAAATATAGTTAACAGTAAGTTTTAACCTATAAAACAGCGACATCAAAATGCGTGTTTAACAAGGGTAGAAACTGGCATCAATGGTTATTTAACATTTTCAACCATTGTCTACGGTGGTCGATTAACTTGCATTGAGCACTGGTTCATGGATTTACAGGTTCATACTACTGTATAGCGCAAACTGTCTGCGGGACCAATTGTTGGCGTTTTTTGTGTTGGCGGTGTCATAAAATAGCGCAATCGGTAATCGGCAAAACTGTTTAACACAAAATATAGTTATATAGACCGTACATTATACGGGGGTTGCTATGTATAATTTTCTCATCTTGTAATTGTGTTTTTGAAATGTTCACATATTCTATTATGTTTCATGTTCTGGGTTGACCGCCAAAATAGCCAAAATTTAAATCCCCGCAAAAATAGTACTTATACAGCATTTTATAATGTATAATTGGTTTGGCCCATGTTGTTGTTTAGAAAACTAAACATTTGTATTTCTTACAACCTGAAACAAGAAAAGAAAATGAACATGGTTGAAATCGTCTATACACTGTAAATTATGTATTTTATAGACGTTCCAAACAAAAAGAAAATAGTTGGGTTAAATTCTCCTTTTGCTTCATTTTTCTTTATTGTATATAGGTTACAATATACTAAGTTCAATCGATAAATGTATATCTTTGTAAGTCTTTAAGTTCCAGTCAATGGTTAGTGTTTGTTTAGTGTGTCATTAATCACAATATCCTCACATACTGCCAAACATCTGAAACCAATTTACAACCTACAGATATTTTCAACCCATCTTTTGGAACGTTGCACTTTGAAGACGTAGCGTGAATGATAAAAAGGTTCACCAGCTAACATGTTCAGAGTCCACTATTTCCCAAACAAGCACGGTGGCCCATACTTTTCATGACTGTTTTAGTTTTGGTATACATTAACACATGTCTAGGCCAGGTTTAAAGAAAATCTGAGATTTGGAACTTAATATATTCATACATTTGGTCATATGTGTATTTTTGATGTTTAAACAGGTATAGTCGGTTCATTCTCGTAGTTGACCGTCACTAATGGCCATTTAAATACATTGTTTCAATAATAAACGTTCATAGAGCGAATATAATAATGACACAACACACTTATACAATGTATTTCCAAACAAATCAGTTAAGAAAAGATCCATTAAATATCTCCATTCTTTTTTGGCGATCGATAGTTGTTTACGTACACAATGTTAAAACTAAACATGATAAATGTTACACAGTTACCTTATTTAAAGTCATATATTTCCCAAACGTGTTCGGTGACCCATGCTTTTTATTAATGTTTTGGTGTAAGTATTCATTGATGTATGTATGTGCGAAATTTTAAGAAAATCTGTCGTTTGGAACAAAATATATTGATGCATTTGATAAAAAATTGACGTTTTCAGTTAGCATTATATAATTTAGTACCCATTTGACCTACTTTCTAAAAATAGACTACCACTGTTCAGTGTGTGATATTGAAGATGTGATGCTAATTCTGCATGTCCAATACTATTAAGACGAAATATTATATAATATGTTAACTGTTTTTTTTTCCGTTCATTGATAGATTTCTTTTAAATTATTACATGAAATATATTGGATGTATTTATGACGCACATAAATTATAAATAGCTGAAAAGCGTCTCGAGACGCTTTTGAAATCGAGTTGAAACAATGCTTCGTAATGATTAAACTAGTGTGTCTCAAACTTGTGTTAATGTGTCAACAGTGTTATTTCAGTCAGTTGTATCAAATAATATAGTAATTTACTAAATTTGAAACATTTTTTTTTCATTTTTGTCATTTTCCCCATCTGTGACGTTGCAACTTTAAATTGTTTTCGTAGTTGTTTCTTCAGATAATTTAGCGAATACGGGTATAACTATTGTACCTCGCATAAATATGTCATTCTTTATCTATATGGCACTTTTAGGTCCGTAAAATGCAAAAAGGACACTCAGGAGCGTGTGGACCGGTCACTTTTTTCAGTATATGGACCGCTCGAGTTAAACTTCGACGAATGACGTCGGCTTCATTGATAATGAATGTGACGTCATCTTTATTGATAATACAGAGAACATATACTATTATCAATCGTAAACTAAAAGCATTTAAACAAAATGTCAACGGTTGATATATTGCGCTGTATAATGCAGAAATGATTAATTTGTCACGATTCTGAATCGCTATTTCTTAAAAATTAATATTTCAAAGTTTTTAGATGTTCTGGGTGACTATTTATTTGTGAGTGTTATAATTTTTTTCAGGTTGTGTTCTGTTGATTGTACACAGAATGATTCACAGGATGAAAATGTTCAGCTTCGGTCCACATACAGTATGTGGCTGCCCTGGCTGGTCACTATAATGCCATTGGGCCCTCATCGGGTTTTCTATTTCTGAATTATAAACTATTATTATTACCGTTTATTCATAATTATTACCATATAAACCGATTTTTTGTATATTTTTTGTTAAAAATAAATCATTACAATAACTATATACATTAAACAACCAAAGACAGCTGCGAGGTAAGTAGGTGTCTATAGCGTGTGGCCAATTATTCCCGCGAATGATGCACATAAATTATCCGAAACCTCTATATTATCCGAATAAACCTCTGGCATTTAGTGCAATCAAATGTTTTCTTCGCATGCTAGAAGAACTTTATCTCCTAAATTGATATCAATGGAACAGGTAAGATAAGACCTGAGTCAGCTTTTGTTCGAATACACGGACGTGCAGTTTATATTCAATAAATACTGGAAGTCGAATGCAAGAAAAATCAAGTTTTGAAAAAAAAATTACGACCAGAATATGTGAGCATATTTGACCATATTTTTCACAAATGATAATTTTCACATCTGAAAAATATAGGATCTTATTCTTCAGAGGTGTCAAAATTGAGATCTTATTCTTCACACATCACAGTCTTATTCTTCACATTTTCTGTGAAGTTTGTGATCGCATCCAGTTTATTTTATATTCACATTTTCTGTGAAGTTTGTGATCGCATCCATTTAAAAAAAAAAATTTGATATGCAATACAATGATATTCTTCCGTGAATATCACACATACCCCATTTTTGGCTGATCACGGTCTCACACTTAAAAAAAAGATCCTATTTTTCACATGTGTTTGAAAAATATTATTTGTGAAAAATATGATCCTAAAAGGCTATGCCAAACGTCTGCTATGATTATCTTTGTACATTTCAGAGGCAGACAGTAACTACTAAAAAATGAATTTACAAATGAATTTACAAATTCGTTTTAGCATGTTCATGGCAAATGTATTTCCGCCAAAATCTTAAACAATTTATCAAAACAAAGTACGCAGTTATTTGCTGTTAAATGTATCAAAGAGTCTTTGAAGTCATAAAACAGCATAAAGCAAGTAATGTCAAGAACAAAATAAATCATTGCTTGCAAAAAAAGACGTTACACAACGGTTAGAGATGGAACCACTAATTCTTTTCAAATCTACTCATATTCAAGACTCTCTGATCCACACACATATAATAGACTCAGCTAAAACAGACAAGACCCACGCGCAGGATACCGAAGCATTTAATGGGCAATTTCACCTTTCACCAGGCCGGATCTGGAAGCGATCCCCCGCGCCCGGAAATGACCACCAGGCAGGAGTCAGTCAGCCCTTCAGATGGCTTTGTCGTGAAATTATATTAAGAGTCAGATACATTTTATATGAAGTTTCCATCCGCTATTTAAATAAGATGCATTAGTAGATACCCCCTAACCATTTCATTTGCATAGGACGAGTTATATAACGCTACAGATGCTTTCTCGTAAAATGATATCATAAAATGTCAAATACAATTTAATGTATAATTTGACCGCATTCTTTTGATTTAAAGCATTCGCGATTTGCCCGTTTCAATATAAACAATTACAACAATTTCAATATACGAAATTATTCTAAAATCTTTAACAATCTTTTGACTTTCCTGGTGGGAACTACATTAATAACAAATAAGTTTGGTAGTAGTAGTACGTTCATTGTAAACAGAAACACAGTTAGTAATGTGAATATGATTGAATATGATTGAAAAAAAGATCGCCGAAAACAAAACATCAACCTTTAATATACACGCATGCGTGTTTTTCTGTTCAAGATAAGACAACGCATTTATTTTACCAAAATTGATGTTTTAAAAAAATTCGTTTCCAATTTCAGGGCACGTTGCCGGAGTTCACCATCTCAACAGAGATTGTTGCAAAGAAATTATTCATGATTTTTGTTTTCGAAAGAATTGGACTACCTATGGACTGAACATCGTGCAACTATAATTTTAACATAGGTAAACAAATACCTACGTACAAATGGGCGCTAATTGTGGACGAGAGTTTTGTATACACAGATCTTCCATTAAAGTCAGCTTTATCGGAGAGGCCAGGTAGCAGGTCATCTTAGTCAGTGCTTCGTGCTAATAGCCACCGATAGGAGCCAGGTGGGCATGGTTAGAGAAACCTGCTCTGGTATTCCATCTGATTGGAAACAAACCCGGAGCGGGTGTTTGTAAGGCTGAGGCCATATTCCAGAAACATCTTAAGTTAAAATCTTAATCTTAACCTTAAGACCATAATTTTCTTTAACATTTTATTTCATATTGAATTGACGTTGTGCCAAGCGTTTATTAATTATCAACTTGTTATTAACTATTGTTTACTTAACAGTAAAGGGATTCACAAATACACATGTAGTTTTAGAAACATTGCATTACAAAAATTGCAACTTAAGTAAAAATATTTAAAGATCAACTTTAGATGTTTCTGGAATACGGACCCTGGATCCAAGGCTTTAAATGCTCCTATGCTTAAACTTAGTACTTTGGTATTTATAATTTGTCAGCCGCTTTTATTTGAAGTCGCTACACCAATATTACATTTTATCACAATATGGTATCTGTTCTGTTTTGTAACCAAAGCTAATAAAACATTTAAACAATTGTGTAATCTAAATTAATGAAAATGTTGAACATTGTGTAAAGCTGAGTTAATGAAAATGTTGAACATTATGTAAAACTAAGTTAAGGAAAATTTGGAACACTGTGTAAAGCTGAGTTAATGGAATTGTTGATATTGTGTAAAGCTAAGTTAAGGGATTTGGAACACTGTGTAAAACTAAGTTAATGGAATTGTTGATATTGTGTAAAGCTAAGTTAAGGGATTTGGAACACTGTGTAAAGCTGAGTTAATGGAATTGTTGATATTGTGTAAAGCTAAGTTAAGGGATTTGGAACACTGTGTAAAGCTAAGTTAAGGGATTTGGAACACTGTGTAAAGCTAAGTTAATGGAATTGTTGATATTGTGTAAAGCTAAGTTCATGAAAATGTTGAATATAGGGTAAAGTTAAATTAAAGTACAGATAGAGTGGCATAAATACAATTAACAAAACAAAGTCAATTAGCATATATTAATATTTTCTATTTGAAAGTAAATAAAAGTTAAGAAGAAACGTTGCTTTAAATGCATATTAAACTAGTTTTTACTCACCAAATAGTTTTCGTGTGTACAAGCGGAAATTCAAATACATTTATATGTTTGCTTTCAAGTTTTATTGTCACTTTTATCTGCTTATTTTGAAAATAATTGATATGAAAGATCATACATACACATTTTAATGAAAATGTTGATATTGTGTGAAGCGTTATGAAATGTAACAATAAAATTTATATGTATATAGACGTATCAAAAGCCCAATGTTTTCTTTTTAACGGCCATAGACATACATAATTCCATTGAGTGTTGATTTCGACACATTCGTTTGTTTGAATACGGCTTCCACGTAGATTTTATATATAAAGTCGACTTCAAGGACATAGACCTCGTGCGATGAAATTTACAATAATCTTTTTAATCACGAGAAGGCATCAAATGCGTTGGCAACCCAGCACTTTAAAACCAACAGCACTTTATCTAATGCAACACGGATACTGCATTAATTTTACGTCTCAGATGCAGAATATAAAGGCAGAAACAGTTTATTTCCTATAAGTAATCAGCTGACAGGAACATTTATGATGCGATACTTGAAGATATGAGCATTCCTCAGAAAGTAGAATTTTTGTATAGTGAGATGCATCAGTTGTTCCGTTTGTGCATATTTACAAACATCACTCAAATTTATATAATAATTCCATCCGTTTTTTCGATTTATAGCTATTATAATAAAACTAATAAAATGCAATAATATGTACGAAAATACATTGTTCTCTTTAAAAATATAAATATAATAGAGGCGTGTCGTGGGAAAACCGGGCTTAATACCAGTGCGTGAAGTGTACAGGCTAATCCGGAACGGCACTTTCCGCTTTATGGTATTTTCTGTTTCAGGGAAGTTTTTTCTAAACATAAATCCTCTGAGGGCGGAAAGTGCCGTCCTGCATTAGCCTGTGCTGACTGCACAGGCTGATCCAGGACGACACTTTACACACTTGCATTAAGTATAGTTTTACCGCGACATGCTTCAATAGTAAATTATCAATTTATTTTGATATAACCAAAGTAAGCGAAAGGGTCTACCATATAAAGCCATCATAATTATAATTACTAATAATCATAATTATATAGTTTTGTGTATATTAATATAACGAAAAAAGTATTTCTTTTCTTTTCAATTACAACCAAATCATGTATGTATGTTTCTCGGAAACATAATTTACAAATCCATCACAAAAGAAATGTACGATGGGATGAAAGCTATCCCCTCACGAAATATTTATAAACATAAAGAATGAACAGACCTCGAAGAGCTAAAATGCTAACATGCGGAGATATGAAGACATGTTGTTGAAGCGATTCAAAGTTTTAATATACCATGATATTTTACCTTGGCCAATTACCGTCAATCATAAAAATGGGCTACTAAGACCTTTAACCGCACTGACAGATACATTGCCAATTAACTTTAAGTACGCACAAAACACCCCATCACGTACATCTGCTGCTCACCTGACATCGCCTGTTTATGAAATATCAAAATATAGCTATACTTGTACTCAACATATCTGTATTGAAAGCCCGAATTTTGTATTTCTTTAATACGTGAATTAAATGGACGTCAAGACACCAATATAATACTAGTATTTCATCAAAATTAATCAAAATCTGATATTTTATTTTCGAAAATGTAACACAATCCGACTCAGAGAATTTCCAATTGCTTTAATAACATTGGTTCATTCCCAAAGTGTGTCATTCGGCCTTCTTTGATTGTTTATGGAAACTTTCAACATACTAAGCTATTTATCGAACATCATTGCATGTACTAGGATTCCTGATGGATCACCAATTCAGAAACGCTCACCATAATTCGTTGTCCCAGTGTAAAACTGTCTAGACAATCGGCACATTATAGGTAACTCATTAAAAATAAAACCATATAAAATACCATGTACGTATGTATGTATTATTTGTAAGTATTTCTGATTGTATTTGTCGTTAAGGGTTATGCCTATAAATGTATCAAGAAAAGTTAATGTCAGCAACCATGAAAACGATCGTAGGTTAAAACGTTTGTCTGTTAATCTTGCGCTGATGATGTAATTGTTAAGGGTAGATAATTACTTAAACATATGTGGTAGTTGCACGAACGCATTGTTCGCATGCCGTGTTATATTGATAAGAAATAAGTTAACATGTGTGCGCATCCTCGATGAAATCAGGCATTGAGCACTGGTTCATGGATTTACAGGTTCATACTATTGTATAGCGCAAAATTTCTGCGGTACCAATTGTTGGCGTTTTTAAACGCTTTTTTAGTTGGCGGTGTCATAAATTAGCGCAATCGGTAATCGGCAAAACTGTTTAACACAAAATATAGTTATATAGGCAGTACATGATACGGGGTTCGCTATGTATTATTTTCTCATCTTGTAACTGTGTTTTTGAAATGTTCACAAATTCCAGTATGTTCTATGTTCGTAGTTTACCGCCAATATAGCCAAAATTAAACCACCGCAAAAATATTTCTTATACAGTATTTTAGAATATATAATTGATCTGGCACATATTGTTGTATAAAAAATTAAACGTTTGTATTTCTTACATTATTAAAAAAGAACAGAAAATGGAATTGGTTGAAATCGTCTATACATTGTATAGTTTAAAAGAAATATATAAGCTCTTGCATTGTATCTATGCTTTGCACTGTAATACATATTTTGTTTGTATTTTGTATGAAAAAGGTTCTACATTGTATGCAATGCACGGTCATTGGTCTTCATACTATTTGCTACACTTACGTATGTTTAACTTCAAAATTCGAACGCTGGTCTTTTATGATGTTTAAATTTCTTTTGCCGAACTATATCATGTGTTGTTTAATCAGCATAGAAGTGTGGTATTATTTATATAATGACTTTGTATGAAATTAAAATTTGTTAAAATATGATTGATCTTTGAAATACAAGTTCATTTCATACAAAACCGTTAGTGCTATAACTGCTATAGCTAAACGGATACAGCTATACACTAGTCTGTTAAATGTCTGAATTGAATATTCTATAAAAGACCATTCGTAGAATTTCAAACTTCTGCACTTTGTTGTTGGCATTAATCTATGATTTGTGTAGGTTGCTTGAATAAAATTTAAAATGACTTACTTTCAGATACTAAATTTTATAGTGGTATGTTAATGAGAACATACTTACACTTAAGAAGTTTAATAACCAGAAGTAATATTTGGTCTTCACAAGGCAAATGAAGATCTGGTGCCCAGAAGTTTCTTTCTGGATTATCTCAGCACGTGCTATTAGCTTCATCAGTACTAATGAAGTTAATGAAACGCGCATGTGCTTTGCCTGTTTGTTTTATGTTAAATTAACAGTTTTCAAACAAAATGATTGAAGGATCCTCTGCGTAACTCTGACGATGTTTCCGCGAAGCTTAAGTTTATGAGAAATTTCCCTCTAATACCGTTATGAAATAACAAAATGCATGTACGTATATAATTAACTACAAACAAACATTAAAAATCACCCTTTGTTTATTTTGTTATTTTATGTTGCTTTTGGAGGTAAATGTAACTTTACTATTTTACTGATCTTGTGGCTAAATAGCTTTTATTATCAAAATTAGCATACGGTGTCAATTAAAGAACATGATCAATGATCGGCAGCAGTTCGTAAACAAATATAGTTAACAGTAAGTTTTAACCTATAAAACATCGACAGTAATGGTTATTTCACAAGGATAAACCATGGCAGCATTGGTAATTTAACATAATCAAACATTGCCAGCTGTGGTCAATTAATATAACAAAACGTTTACAGCAGTGGTGCGTTTACATAACTAAACATTGGCAGCAGTGGTGCCTTAATACGAATACACTTTGGGACCAGTGGTTCATTAACATCAGCAAATGTTGACAGCAGTGGTTCTTTGAAACGAGGAAACATTGGCAGCAGGTACGTTAACACCAGCAAACATTGGCAGCAGTGGTTCATTAACACCAGCAAACACAGACAGGATGAGGTTCTTTGAAACCAGGCGACATTGGCAGCAGTGGTACTTAAACACCAGCAAACATTGGTAGCAGAGGTTCATTAACACCAGCAAATGTTGACAGCAGTGGTTCTTTAACACGAGCAAACATTGGTAGCAGTATTACCACATGGGCAAACATTGGCAACAGTGGTTCATTAACACCAGCAATTACTGGCAGAGTTCCTATGTAACATGAGTAAACTTTGAAAAGGTTCATTTCTAAATACGGAAATTTATATTCAAATTATGTTATTTGTTAAACCATTTAAAGACAAATTTTAATATGACGTATTAAAATATGCGCATATTTTTATCTGTTGTGAATAAAATCTTTACATGCTTAAACCACGAAGCAGGTAAACCCGAAAAATTAAGGGTAATAAAATAAGTAACGCGTATTCAAACAATAAAAAAACCCTACTTAGATCAAATAAATTAGCTTCATAAAACATGAAATGTCAGATTCGTCAGAAACTATTTCATGATTACTATGTACGAGTATATAAAAAAGAATAAACGCACAGATAGTATCTCTAGCTGAAATTATGTTGATAGAACTTCTGCTTTAACTCATCTTTTTCATCTTTACATGCTTGGACTATTCTGAGTTTTGAGAACAAACTTTGCAAATACACTAGCCCATACACGGACGAGACTAAAATTGTACTTTATATAAGGAAACAGAAACTTAAATGTCCTTTCATTTATAATACTATTTTAATTATCTCTTCTGATGTTTGAGATTTGAAAGAGATGCGAAGGAAATACGCCACAACCTGAACATGGTCGTCTGGATTTCCAAAGAATTTTTAAATTTGTTATTGTAATACACACAAACGCATTTTACGCTATTCGATATACAACAAACAAGCTATTGTTCTTACAAACAAACGTGTAATACCGTCTATGAAATGGAATACAATATCAATAAATAGTCATATAGCTTTTTCTAATAAAGAAATGTAAAAAAAAACACAATATTCAGACAAATTAAAAGTTTTAATGAGCGTTTAACCATTATGAAATAAAAGTGTTGTCCATCCGTTCCTATTCCACACTAGCTCAGATGTAACAGGATTCCTAGCTTCGAGAGTCGTTTACTTGATTCAGTATTTTCATCTTCAATACAATTAAACAAACTAACGATTGTTCATTGCAATACAGTTCATTATTAAATTATAAGAACATATGGAATTTGAAACTTGAATGCATGGCACTTTCTAAGAGGGCCGGAAGAGTCTGTTGTTTCAGGATCATTAGCATCGCCCTACGCATGTCCGATACACCTGATATCTAAATACAGCTGATCAGTTTAGCAGAAATCTGGATAAAATATGCTCAATACATTTATACTGGTTTAATTAAAGTAAAGCTTGACTATATACTTTTCTATAGCTGAAAACGACTGAACACCTAACATGTGATATAAAGATAAGAAAAATCATGGCATGCAATAAAAAAGTAATCACACATTCCACTTTCTTATACCTTTAAATGTGTCAATACAAAAAAAAATTTTAATTTGTTAAATTGTTAGCACACAATGTAACCATCAACAGCTCAAGGCCATAACAACTAACATTGCATTAACTCCAAGTTTTATGATGTAATTGTGTTCTCGTGTATTGTAATTGCTTTAGCATACGCGCCATATACTCAAAGGCATTTTCAAACTGTATATTTGATAGACACGAATGACGGAAAAAACATAGTTTAAGAAAAAAGTAGTTGCACATACAATGTAATTATAAGCTGTATGCTGACGCTCAGTGCGTTCATTGAATGTGTCTAAAGTTATTTTATTTAAGTAATAAGTAGCCAGACCAATATTTAACTGGTTTCGAGCATAGCTCGTATTAAATCCCGACCGGCACAAACTTCTACGAGACCATAGTTAAATCATATGGTGTAATTAAATGGTGGACACGCAGAAGAAAACAACGTGGATACCGTGAAATACTTTTGTTGTTATGTTCTGTGTTTAGTAATCTCTTTTTTTCTGAACCCTCAATTTATATATCTAGACAATATTGCAATATTTCAGAGGAAATAATAATACAAAATAATAAATACAATTTTGTAAAAATAAATCCTTCAAAATCTAGAAGGATTTGCATTCGCGGTGGCAGTGGTTACTGTAAACCGCTAAGGGAAATTTATCGCTGCGAGGAGTTGTATAATTTATATGGAAAAATCATTACGGACCAAACTTTCTCAAACTGCTTGCTTGGAGTTTCATACGAAATATAATGTAAATATGACATTTTTGTAACGGTCAGTGGTCGTATAAAGAGTGTAACAGAGTGTAACAGTTGGCGGGGGCAATACAAATTCTAATGAGTCGTTCAAAATTAACTCCGAAATTATCCAAGGGCATTTAAATATGATTAATTTCACTTAAGGTAAATTGGTTGGCATAAGGATAGCCAGTCCGTTGACCTAGAAGAAAGTGTCATAGTTTGAATTGATTGTAAAAACTGTTTCATGAGAACATTATTAAGAAACATTGTTAAGTCCGATTTAAGGTATTCATAGAAGGAAGGATGACAGGTTGAAGAACACGGGACACAGGGCAACGGTCAAAACGTTAAGGGACAAGGTGTGTTAACATTCATTGATTTGGTTTTCGAAAAAATCCAGGACAAACATCATGCTTAGGCTTTACTAAACGTACCTTTTCCTTCCGTCAAAACGTGGTCTACAATTAACATATAACAAAATGACATCAATTTGTTCATGGCGTTTTTGTAATATGATGCTATGTGCTAAGAGCGTCTAGATGTTTAGAGACAATCTTGAAAGCCAGAAGGTGTCATCAAAACATATGCAAAGAAGTCTGACTGACCCTTCTGGCTTTCAAGAGACGATTAAAAAAGTGTATACTTGTCCTTTGACTCTGACAAAATGGTTAATGCCTCATGGGTAATAAACAATTTTCCAGCAAAAAACTGCAGTGTCAAATCCACTGTAAACCATTTTTTAAGTTTACGTTTGTCGATACACTTGATACTCTTACTTGCTTATTCAAGACAAAAAAATATAATTTCCTGATGAATGGTTTCAAGGAACAATGATTACATGGTGCTTTGAAGTTCTTTAACTAAATGTTGACTATTGCACTCACACGCTAGCGGATTGCACCAAACAATTTTATTAGTTGTATACAGTGATCAACGTTCATGACTATAGAATCAACAACGGTTTTGTTCTGGTGTATCTTATACGCTTTGTAACAAGTGAATGTAAATACAAATATGCGCAGTTTCCGTAAATACATTATTCTAATTATATGTACATGTGTGTTGGTTATCTACCACCAATTATATGATCAATATTGTATTCCAACTACTGACATAACAAGGATTTCTACTGCCTAATGACTTGCAAACATTGGCAGCGAAGCTTGCTGAGCATGAGCAAACAATTGCTACAATTACACCCCGGGAAATATTTATTGATAGCTGCAAAAACCTATCTGTAACTGCCAACTGGGCTAATATCCGGTATTAAACGCACAAAGTACGTTCGGGACGTTACAGATGACGTTCCTAAATTAAAAAATTGACGCTATGATTGACACATATATTTATTAATCACAAATTAATACATGGATAATCTAGTGCTTATATCCTAAGATTGCCTGTAACTATGGCCATTAAAGATTATTTTTTAATTCGTTTATTTTAACATGCAATATTTAATCAAAATACACATTCGCTGAAATCACAAATGTAGCTGAAAGAAGGGTGAAAAATAGGACACCAACCTAACTGATACACATAAATGCTATGGCTCTAGCTGCTGAAGAGAATAATATATAAATGCCTACTTATATTGTGTAAAAACAAAAAGCTGCTACACTAAAAAGGTATATACCTGTGCAAATGTTCTGTATGTTTAAAATATCAGAACATTTTAAACATACACAGTGATATGCCGTAGTCACAATTCGTACGAAATGCCAAAATTCTCGAAAGAATCAACATTGCCTATATATATCTGAAGTTATGGCCTTTCTGGTATAATCCGACACAGGACACAAATAATAACACATCTGCACCTATTCTGGTTAGATGCATGCTATAAGTAATAACACATACAGGTTGCGATAATTCGTGGAGCCATTAAGGTGAAGTAATTGCCCAATAAATCCAATTTATTGTATTATTACGGTGGTATGTGAGTCTTCGAGCCTATGATAAATGAACAGATGAGAAACTGCATGTATGAGCCAATAGGAACAGTCTTTATTGTCAGATATCGATTGTACAAAACTGATACAAATCTTGCTCGTTGGCGCACTTATTGCAAATGTAAACTTAGACACTATGATATTGTCTCATTATTTGCAATGATCATGTTGAAGACCAAACACAAGCTGACAATTCTACAGCTGTAACGCACAGCCAAATTTTCTATCTATGAATACACATGCTTCTAGACAAGATTATTATGATTTCTTTGGCAACGCGTTTGTCTGTGTTCCAATCTTCGAATTGTATAAACAGCGAGGTGCATTTTCGCGATTTGTAAAAAGAAATAGGTGTCCCTTTTCAGTGCCAAACAGGCTCAGACAACCATAATGCCTACAGAGCAGCACGATAAGAATTCTGACGTAAATTAAAAAATAAAGAACCACTATTTTATACGGAAACCTCTGCCCGCTAGTTAAGGTACTCTTCATACAACACTGCGGAAATGCGACATCGCTATACTGTGATAATTAAATATTATTTCATGTATTATTAAGTTGTATTGCAAGACTTCAGCACTGGAATATAAACCGGCTACGCACTAATCTTAGAAATGTAACGCCTATTTGAACTTGATAAACATCCTTAAATAAATAGAGTACTTACCCTAGAACATACAATAATATAATGTTTAAGAGGAAACTTCGACAGATAATCATGTCATAGGTGGAAGCAAAGAATAATCATGTCATAGGTGGAAGCAAAGAATTTCAGTTGCTTTACCTGCTGACAGAATGCATAGAATTTGCAATGTCATGCAGTGTATAGTTTCTGTATGTTGCAGACTATTGATTCAGAACGTACTATGCATGAATACATCCGAAGTTTTAGCTGTTATAATGGGCGATAGAAAATTGTTATGTAATAACCTACGGATTTGTAACCCTTTCAAGTTTGTTAAATAAACTATTGAAATTAATCGTTCAAAACCCACTCCATGCTAAATAAACAGCATTGATATAATACATTTAAAATATAAAAAATATGATATAAATATGAATTAACAAATAAAAAGTAGTTTAATATAAAATTGATACCTATTTAATGGGACTATGTCATCGAAAAGGGCCTCAAGGGGGCAATTTCTTAAAACAATTCTGAAATTCAGATATTAATACTGACATCTAATAATAATTAAAAAATGGTATATATAAAGAAAAAAGAGTGCACGCATTCTGAGATAAAAATCAATTTATAATATGGGTCTTGTTTGTTTGGCCCATTTCATGTTTACAATTTGACGTCACAATTGTGAGTATTTTCTATAATCATAGTTTACACTCTACTACGTACCAAACAGGATAGCGCAGTTGGTTAAAGCGCTGTCTACTGTAATATTTTCGTATGAATTCTAAGTCTTGAATTCGATCCCGGTTTGGGGTTTTAATTTTTCAGATTTTTTTGCTTATTTGTTTTTATCAAATATCATATTGTGTATAATTTAATTATGTATTTATTTCATGCACATGTCTTTATAAAGCGCATCTCTACCATACAATATCATTTATAGCGTAATAGGAATCAAATTTGTCGACGACATAGGCCCTTAAAAAGGGTTAATATCTGGCTACAGCTAAAGTCTACCAGTGCTTTTCTTTAGAAGAACAGAATCAAAATTGCATCTGATGTTGACGTATCTGCCAGGAACAAAATATCAAGATAGGCAGAGTTTGAGTGCACGAGGTAAAACTTGTCTTTGCCTCCGTAAAACCTGAAGACTTTATTTAATTTCATGTTATGCGGTTGATGAGTGGAGAATACCAGTGAACGATAACCCGTACGTTTCACTCTAGGTCGAGTGAATTGATGAAGTTTGATCATTTCACTCTTGGTTATATGGAACTACTTTTAACTTTAATATGGAACTACTTTTAACTTTGTTTTTATGTTTGTTTGTTTTTTGAAAGTATGTTAATATCCTAATCGTCAGTGTAAACATCTGCCTTTTTAAACAACAGAAAACACATAATTAAATTCAATACAAATATAATTAATTAAGGACGTTCGCAACAATTTCGTCCATTTTTTTTCTTTAAAATTTGCATAAACATGTGTCAATGTATCCTAAAACTAAAACAGTCTTAAAAAATAGGGGTCACCGGCCTTGTTCCGGAAATATTGGGGTCTAAATACGCTACCTGTCGAAGCCCTTTTTTTCAGTTTGTGTGACTAGCAATGTTCAGTTATATAAAGCGTTCATTTTCAAACAAGGACGGAGATTTTTAAATGCATCTTTGTTTTTATCTTTCGTTTGGCAATATCCAAGTGCAGTTTAATGATAAAACGCCCTTTATCTATAGTTCCCATTTAAAAAATAACTTTTAATGGACACTTAATGAGGTTAATTATGCATTGAATATGCCTTTGAAAACATCAATTAATAATCAAATATTCGAATATCTTTTGTTCCAAATGACATGTTTTGTTAAAAAATTCCATATACATGTGTCATTGTATACTGAAACTAAAACAGTGTTAAAAAATAGGGGTCACCGGCCTTTGTTCGGAAATATTAGGTTTTCAATACGGTACCTGTTGAAGCAACTTTTTCAGTTTGGATTTTGTTATCAATGTTTTAAGTATATGTAGGAGAACCTTTTTTCAAACAAGGTTATGGTTTTTTCAACTGATATGTGTTCACATGTCTTATTTGGCAATATACACGTCTATTTTGATAATAAAAAACGATTTACTTATATCTAATGTTAAAATAATGAATTTGGCTGGACATTTAAGTAGGTCAAATGGGTATTAATAATACCTTTTGAAACGTCAGTTAGTATACATCAATATATTTTGTTCCAAACAACAGATTTTCTTAAATTTTCGCACATACATGCACCGATGTATACTTACATCAAAACATTAATAAAAAGAATGGGTCACCGAATTTGTTTGGGAAATATTGGACTTTAAATAAATAGAGTAACTGTGTAGCCTTTTTCGTGTTTCGTGTTTACGTAAACAACGTATCAATTGCCAAAATAGAATGAAGATATTTAATGGATCTTTCTTTTTAACTAATTTGTTTGGCAATACATTGTATAATTGTGGTTTTGATAATTATAGTGCTTTATGAACTTTTAACCATTGACTGGAACTTAATGACTTACACAGATTGATATTTATTGATTGAAATTAGTATATTATAACCTATAAACAGTAAAGAAATAATGAAGCAAAAGGAGAAATTACCCCAATTATTTTCTTTTTGTTGCAAACGTCTTTAAACGCAGTAAGAGTGGCATTATTTTCCCACCACAACCCTGATCGACAATTTTGTAATCATAGTGACGTCATATTTATGACGTCACAATATACAAAACTTGTGACGTTTAGCATATCTCGCGCATGTTTTTAGTTATCGTTCAAAAGCATGAAATAAAAGAAAATTTGTTTAATACAGTGTAAGATCGTATTTTCTGTCATTCGTGCTCATAGAAACTATATATATGTTTCTATGACCACTCATGAAATAAAATACGATTTTACACTGCATTAAACAAATATCCTCTGTATCTAAACAGCGGTCTGAGACTATCATTGCGGTTTTGAGACGCCTTTGAAGTTCTCTGTCAACCGTTTGTTATGCAAGAAGTAATAGATCGGCTGCCTCGCACTGAAATAAACCTTATTAAGGTCTGTTTATTACGCTTATTGACATACACACACGTTTATAACCAGTGGAACCAGTAAGAGTATGGCGAAATGAATAATTTTGGCAAAAAATTGAAATTATGTAATACACAATAATTAATAATGTTATATTCAGTCGAGTACATACATGATCATTTTAGTGGATTTCAAGGTCATTATAAACTGTTTATCATTTTTATATCTCGCTTAAGGTCGCCCTATTTTCATTTTCTAAGCCTCACCGGAAAAACTTCTCCATTCCGGTACCAACCATGTAACATTTTAAGAACTGCAGAAAGTTACAAAAAACAGTCTATATGTTATATACGGTCTGTTGTGATGAGTTGTATTGCATTTAGAAATTGAGTGCATCTGAGAGCATAAACAGCTGCTAAAGAGACACGGTGAACATGTTTGTAACAGTTCTATGTCATTAAGTTTTATTCACTTATTAGGAAAAATAAAAACACTAAACAAAACTGAGTTGTTAGACATTATACTACACGCGTTCACATATATTGCGATGTTTTCTTAAAGTGTGACACCTCTGATACTAAATCAATCGGCATAATAGTTACCGACAGAAACCAACTTTCGGTTTTATCTTTGCATATTCATAAATTCAACACTTGTGAAGAAATATGAGGATGCACACCTATATGAAAATGAAATGAAGCTGACCCGTATGTTCTAAAAGTGCTGCACAAAACGACCTATGCTATCAGAAAATGGTCTTATTTCCAACTGAACATATGGATGCATGTGTTTGCATACCGCCATGGCGCAAATTAAATAGGACAGTAATATAGTTGCAATAACTACAACATCACCATTTAAAAGACTGCATGCTCTGCCTTTCATGTTACTATAATTTAGTCGTCTCTTAAACAGTAACACACACGGTTACATAGATATTATACTATTACGCATTGTAATTATCAATATTCAGTAAACCTTATAATTATGTGCTGAGTTTTCAACTGATTTTACAAACACACGCGGGCGCCCATGTTTTGTTCATGATATACTCAGTTCAAGCGTAAATAGTTATAACAGTACCAAAATAAGAAGCACGTGATTTTGATTATCTTTAACCGTTGTATTGAATATTATTTGAGAAGATTTTCTAACGACCACTGAATTCGATGGCTTAGTGTAGATTTCTTCACATTCGTTTGTTTGAACACGTAAATTTTATATGTAAGGTCGACTTCCAGCAAATAGACTGCGTGCGATGGAATTTATAAATCTTTTAAGCACACGAAGGTATAATATGCATTGGAAATCACTTAGAACCAACAGGACTTTATCTAACGCAAGACGGATACTGCATTAATTTAACGTCTGCGATGCAGTGTATTATGGCAGAACAGTTTATTACCAATCAGAGATCGGCTGACAGAAAAATTTATGATGCAACACTTAAAGGTATCAGCATTCCTCTGGAAGTTTATTTTTTATTTGAAATTGTGAGATGCATCAGTGTTTTGTTGTTAGCATATTTACATACATCACTCAGATTTATGTAATAATTCGATCCGTTTGTTTCGATTCATAGCTGTTATAATAAAATATTGAAATGCAATTATACGTACGAAATATATTGTACTACATAAAATATAGTAGTAATTGATCTTGATTTAATGCAATAGGGTCTACCGTATTACGCAATCATAATAGAGAAATTCTCGCTAATTATAGTTATACAATATCGTGTACTGGGTATATTGAAAGAAAGGACTTGTTTTTCAATTTCACATTAGTTATGTCTGTTAAAATAAATACCATTAACATATCACGCAGAGGAGACATGTACTATGGGATGAAAACTATACCATCACAGAATATGTACAACCATACACACATAATGAACAGACCTCGAAGAGCTAACATGTTGAGCTTTTATACCGCACTGACAGATACATTGCCAATTAATTTTAAGTACGCACAAAACACCCCATCACCTTCATCTGCTGTTCACCTGACATCGCCTTTTTATGAAGTAGCCTACTATAGTTCTCTGTTCCTTAAAATATTTATTGAAAGCCAGCATTCGTGTTTAGTCATGTATCATCGCAGTATAAGTTTGAGCAGGTAGGGATTACCTGTGAACTATTTGTGTTTCCAACATACACGAATAAAGTTGGAAAGCAAGAACCCAATATACATCATCGAAGTTAATCAGTAGAAATTCTGTTTTCCGAAAACGTAATGGCCCTGTCATAGAAATGTGTATGTGATAAAAGTATGAAATGCGTATGAAAATTTATAAAATATTGTTCATACGCACAAAATGCCCTTGAAAATACGAAATTGTGCGTAAACATTTATAATTTCAGTGATATGTTGTCTACACAACAAAATACAACAAAGGTACTTTTTTTAATGAAACCATATAATAATACTTCCACAATGTATGTATGCATTATTTGACTGATTTTCTTTTTTTCAAATTCTATTTACGGTATTTGCTTATATAATGCTTCAAGAAATATATTGTCAGAAGCCATGAACACGATCGTAGGTTAAAACGTTTGTCTGTCAATCTTGTGCTGATGATGTAACTGTTTCTGTCTAGATAATTACTTAAACGAATGTGGTTCTTGCACGAACACACGTCGTTCACATGCCGTGTAAGATTGACAAGAAATGTGTTAACATGTGTGCGCACCCTCGATGAAATCAGGAAATGAGTACTGGGTTAAAGATTTACAGGCTCATACATTTTTTAATGTATAATTGATTTGTAATATGTTGTGTATATATACAAAAACTAAACATTTGTATTCGTTACATTACGAAAAAAGAAAAGACAATGGAAGTGGTTGAAATCGCCTATGCAAATGTGTATTCTGTATTTTAAATGAAATATATATGCACCTTAATTGTATGCTATGCGTTCCACTGTTATACATAATGTGCAATTTATTTGTAACATGTGTTTTCTGTATTATATATGATATAGGGTTTACATGGCTAGCACGGAAATTGGTCTTCATATCGACTGCTATATTTATACCAATTGTTGTTTAATTAGCATAGAAACTAAGGTCTAATAAATATACTGACTTTATATGAACTTAAAATCTCTGAAAAATAAGTTCATATTCTACAAAAATACTGTTATGTCGTTAATTCTGGTCATGCTACAGATGTTATAGCTAAACGGATACATCTATACCCTGTTCCGTTAACAATTTGAATTAAATATTTTGTCGACCATACGAATTCAAACTTCTGCACTTTGTTATTGGCATCTAAGATTTGGGTAGGTAGCTTGAATGAATTTCCTGATGACTTACTGACTTCAATATACTAAATTTTGAATGGTGGTTAGTTAATGAAAATATTCTTACACTTTAGAAGTTTAATCACCAGAAGTAATTGTTGAGTCTTCACAAGGCAAAGTAAGATCTGGTGCCCAGAAGGTTCTTTCTTGAATATCTCAGCACGTGCTAACAGTTACGTCCGTGCTAGTGAAGTTAATGAAGAGCGCAAGAGCTTTCGCCTGTTTGTTTAATGTTAAATTAACAAAGTTTTCAAACAAAATAAATGAAGGACTTTGCGTTGCTCTAGGTATGGGAAAACCCTCCAAAACCGCAATGAAATTACGACATACATGTATACTATAAAGCAAACATATTTTACATGTAAGTCTGCATATAAAGTTAAAACTAGACATATAATTGATATGTTATAAAAAGTTATAGATATTATTAGAAAAATGCAAACACACCTTGAAAAGACACCCTATAATTTAGAAGTTTTAAATATTGTTTACAATGCATTACAAAATTAATGCAAATCAGTTTACAATATATATAAACAAAGCGAAACTCCAGTTGTGACAGCAGGAGAGAACTCATATTAGCAGCCCGAGGTCCTTTATTTATGAATTTCTAGATATGAACTTGATTTTCAACATTATAAAATAATAATTAAATTTGTTATATAAATAGTTATATCTGACACAGAAACATTATTTTATCTATATTAAATTCTAAAGAATTAGTGGCGTTGAATGTGCACTATTTTTACAGTGCAGTCTATTCAGAAACATAAAATATAGTACTGCATAATTTATCAATTTAATGTGATATAACCAATGTAACCGAAAGTCTCTACGGTGTAAAGCCAAAGTAATTGTATAATTTCTGGTAATAATAATCATTTAATTAGGCTGTTACATATCTATCTGTCTTTTCCATGTGGTCAATTAATAAAAAGTTCATCAACAAGGGTGCATACACCCAGCGGCAGTTATTTAACTGAAAAAATAAAAAAAACAACAAACACTACATAGGCAGCTGTGCTACTTTGACATGAGTGCACAGGGGTTATTTTAAAACATGAACACATATTGGCTGCAGTGGTTATTTAACATGAACAAAAATTGGCTGCAGTGGTTATTTACAATGAACACATATTGTCAGCAGTGCTTATTTAACACGAGCAAACATAGACAAAAATGGTCCTCAGCAGATATTGGCAACAGTAGTTAAATAAAACAAACTTCGCTTTAAAATAAGCAGTTTATTAAACAGAACAGTAGTACAAAAACTGTATATCTAAACTAATTGCTTTGTATATTCCTTTCAAAATAATACATCGCGTTGAAATTCGTCTTTGTTGTGAATTTAATCGTTACGTCCATTTTACAGACAAAAAGCGAGGAAATAAAAAAGGGTAATAAAATAAGTAGCGCGTATTCAAACAATAAAACACCCTACCTTTATCAAATTAATTTGCTCTATAAAACATAAACATGTCTGATTCTGCAGGAAAAAATTCATGACTGATATTTATGTACAAAATGAATAAAAGCACAGATAGTACCTCAAGCCGGAATTAAGTTGAATTTCTGCTTTATTTCATTGTGTAATTGCTTTGTCTAGTTTGAGTTTTTGGCATATAACAAGCAAGCAATTGATCTAACAAACACGATTTTATACCGTCTAGTATATCAACTGTCATATTGTTGTGTTTTTTCTCAAAGCGCAGCGTAAAATTGTTCATATTTTACTTCACATTGTTTAACCATTATAAAATAAAATTATTGTTCATCCCATCCTATTCCAGACTGGCTAACAACAATAAATGCTCAGGATATAACAGAAGTTCAAACCTCCGAGAGTCGTGTACTTGATGCATGGTTGGATCTAAGTTTGTAATTAACTCGTTTAAATGTATTGCATATGTGCTCGTATGTGCGCAGTCGTGCTCGTATTCATAAATAAAAAAAATGTTTATCTGCATGGACGAAAACTTCAAGATTGTATTTAAAATTGCTATAATCCAGAAGGCCAAGTCCAATGTGGTTGAAAGATAATACATGTTTATTTATTGTGTATTTCAGAAAATAAACATTCAAAAGCCAAAAGTTAAAATATAACTACCCAGGTATGTATATAAGCGTTCAAAATAAACTAAACTCGCCATTGTTTGTCACAATACAGTTCATCATAAAATGATAAGAACATATGTAACTTGAAACTGGAAATCATGGCGCTTTCTAAGAGGGCCGGAAGCGTCTGTTGCTTCATGGTCATTAGCATCGCCTTACGCATGTCCGATACACCTGATATCTAAATACATTTGATCTGTTGAGCAGACATCTGGTCAAATATCCTCAGTTGATTGACACTGGTGTAATTGATGTATATCTTGACTATATAAGTAGATAGCTGAAAACGAATGAACACTTAAAATGTTATAAAAAATAAAAAATAAAAAACTTGGACGTTTTATTCGTTAACTTGTCAGCACAAAATGAGCATATTATCGTTGTAACTATCGACAAAATCAAAGACATTACATCTAACATTGCACTAACCCGAGTGAGATGATGTAATTGTGTTCTCAAATATTGTAATTGCTTTAGCATATGAACCATATACACAAAGGCATATTCACGCTTTAGGTTTGTTAGTCACAAATAATTAAATAACAAATTGCTAAAGATAAAATATTTGCACATACAATGTAATCATTAGCTGTATGTTGACACACAATGCTGTGTGTTCATTGAATGTGTCCGAAGATATTTCATGTAAGTATTCAGCCTCAACACAACGATTTAACTGGTTCCGAGCATAGCACGTATTAAATCTCTACCGACACAGACGTCTATGAAATCGCACTCAAATCACATGGTGTAAATCAAAATGGTCGACAAGCAGAAGAAAAACAAAGAGGTCACCGAAAAATCAAAACCCTTCGTTGTTATGTTTTCTGTTTTTAGTATTTTCTGTTGTTTTTTAACTCTCAAAATATATGTAGAGAATAATATTGCAATATTTCATGGGAAGTTTTATAAACTAAAACAAATATTAATAAATACAATTTAGTAAAAATAAATCCAGATCTAGAAGGATAGCATCTGTGGTGGCAGTGTATACTGTAACCGACAAGAAGAAGTTACCACTGCGAGAAGTTTTATAAGTAATATGGAAAAATCATTACGGACCAAAATAACTCAAACTGTTTGCTATTGTATTTTTGTAACGGTCAGTTTTCGTATCAAGAGTGTAACAGTTGGCGGATGCAATACAAATTCTAATGAGCCGTTTAATATTACCTTCAAAATTATCCACGGCCATGTAGTTATGATTAATTTCATTTGAGGTAAATTGGCATAAGGATAGCCAGTCCGATGACCTAAAAGAAGGTGGCATAGTTTGAATTGATTGTAAAAACTGTTTCAGGAGAATATTATTAAGAAACCTTATTAAGTCCGATTCAAGGTGTTCATTGATGGGCGGATGAAATGTTGAAGAACACGGGACACAGGGCAACGGTCAAAACATTAAGGGGCAGGGTTTGTTAACATCCATTGATTTGGTTTTCGGAAATATCCAGGACAAACATCATGCCTAGGTTTTACTAAACGTACCTTTTCCTTCCGTCACAATGTGGACTGCAATTAACATATAACATGATAACATCAACTTGTTCATGGCGTTTTTGTAATATGATGATAAGTGCTTAGAACGTCTTGATGTTGAAAGAACATATTGAAGACCAGAAAGCTTTGAGAGTGTCTTTGTAAGCCTATGGCTTTCGATGCAATCGAGCTTAAATAAATAGGTTTAAACTAAAGCCAGAAGGTGTCATCAAAATCTTTGCAAAGAAGACTGACTGACCCTTCTGGCTTTCAAGGGACGATTTAAACCCAAAACTGCAGTGTCAAATCCACTTTAATCCATTTTTATAGAAAAAGAATTATAATTTCCTCGTGAATGGTCTCAAGAAACAATGATTACGCAATGTAACAGGGTGCTCAGAAGTTCTTTAACTGAATATTCAATTGTGCAAGCACATGCTAGCAGATTGCACCAAACAAGTTCATTAATTGTATACAGTGATCAACGTTCATGACTCTAGAATCAACAACGGTTTTGTTCTGGTGAGCCTTACACGCTTTGTAACAATTTACTGTAAATACACATATGCCCAGTTTCCGTAATTACATTATTCTTATTATATGTACATGTATGTTGGTTGTCTACCACCAATTCTATGATCAATATTGTATTCCAACTACTGATATAAAAAGGATTCTCACCGCGTAATGACTTGCAAACATTGGCAGCGACGCTTGCTGAGTCTGAGCAAACAATTGCTACAGTTACCCCGGGATATTGATAGGTGCAGATCTATCTGTATCTGGCAAATGGGCTTATATCTGGTACTGAACGAACAAATGACGTTTCGGTTGTCACAGATGATGTTCCCAAATTAACAAATGACGTTATGATTGACATATTTATTAAGCATATATGTATGTATAAATATGTATGCATATATCATACGATTGCGTCTCATTACAACCACAGTGTCAAAGCCATGGATGTTCATCAGTAAAATTATGCCTTAACAAAATACAAATTTACTAATGACACAAAATTAGCTGTAGATAAGAAGTGTTAACCTAAATGATACACAGCTATGCTATGTCTCTGGCTCCAGACGAGAATATTATATAGTAAGTACACACAATTAGCTGTCGATAACAAGTGTTAATCTAAATGATACACAGCAATGCTATGTCTCTAGCTGCTGATGAGAATATTATATAGTAAGTACTTTTACTTTACGTACAAAAAGCATATACATTAGAAAGAAATTTATACATGTGTAAATGTTATGTTTGTTTTAAATAATATCTCATTATAAACACACACAGTGATATGCCGCAGGTACAAGTAATAGTATAAAATGCCGATTTTTTTTTTAAATAATCAAAATTGCATATAGAACTCTGAATTACTGATCCTTCTGGCATGGACACGATTACTTATTATCTGCCACTGGACACAAAAATAACACATCTGCACCTATTCCTAGTCAGATGTTTGTTATAAGGCGTATAAAAAATTGTTTCTTTCAGGTTACATGCCCCCAAAAATTAGGGTAGGTAGGTAGGGAATTATTATTATTATTTTATTTTTTATTTATTTGGTGAATGGTCAACTTGCAGATTCTAAAACCGAATGAATATTCAAAACATGTCTCTAATATCATAACACATTGTTTGTAGTGTATGCTATCAAAACAAAACACTTAAACAAAACACTTATTTATCCAAAAAACATTTAATTATTGGAAAAAAAAGTAAAATTAACAAAAAAATATCTGCCCCACTCAATAAAATGCTCTAGGGTCGGGGCATGTTTTAGGGTAGGTCGGGTAACCTGAAACGGGTGTTGACAAGGTGAAGTAATTGAACAATAAATCCAATTTATTGTGTTATTACCATAGTATTTGAGCCAATTATTCATTAACACATGAGAACCTACATGCATGAGCCAATGGAAATGTACTTTATTGTAACAGATACATTATGAATAAACACTATTAGGCGTAAAAATATGTTTGTTTCAGGTTACCCGACCTACCCCTAAAAAAATGCCCCGACGTGTAGTGGGTTTGGCAAATAGTTTTAGTTTTATTTACTTTTTTTCCTCTAATAAATTTTTTTTTTGGCTAAATAAGTGTTTGGTTTTGATAACATCCACTTATAAACAATGTTTAAGGATATTACTGATATGTTTGGAATATTTATTCAGTTTTCGAATCTTTAATATGACCATTTACCAAAACATAAAAAACAAATCCCTCCCTACCTACCCTTATTATTTTGGGCATGTTACCTGAAACAAACATATTTTTTACGCCTTAATGGAAAACTCTTGCTCATTGGTGCACTAAGTGCAAATTTACACTCAGCTATTTCTCATTATATGCAATGATCATGTGGAATACAAAACACATGCTGAATACTAGTATCATGCTGAATATTCTACAGCTGTAATGCAGAGCCAAACATCAAATCCATGAATACACATACTTCTAAACAAGATCATTGCGATTTCGTTGGCAATCTTCGAATTGTGTATACAGCGAGGTGCATTTTCCTCGAATTGTAAAACAAAATGTATCTCTGTTCCTCGCCAAAATGGACCAGACAACTATAATGCCTACATTATAGTAATGAAAATTTAATAAATTAAAGAACATCACTATTTTATACGGAAACCTGTTCCCGCCAGCTCAAGTACTCCCCATACAAGATTGCGGGAATGTGACAACGCGAACTTTATTTCGCATCTTCGACTTCTGAAATTGTATTCAAACACGAAATTTAGGCGATAACTATGGCCTTTTTACACTTTTTAAATGTACGAAATCTGCAGAAAATGAGCACTGGAATGTCGCATCATCGCAGCGTCGCTTCGTTTTATCCTTAACAAAGTGTATGTAAATCCATAGAAGAATAGTATCTTAATATATTAAGTAAAAACGAAAGAAAAAATCTATACTACGATAAATATATTTCATGTATCATTAAGTTTTATGGCAAGACTTCACCACTGGAATATTAACGTGGCTAAGTATTAATCTTAGAAATGCAACGTCTCTTTGAAATTTGAAAACATCCTAAAATAAAGAGAGTACTTATCCTAGAACAATAACATTTACGAGGTAACTTCGACAGGTAATCATGTCGTCGGTGGAAGCAAGGAATTTCAATTGCTTTACCTGCTGACAGAATGCATAGAATCTGCAATGTCATGCAGTGCGTGGTTTCTGTATGGTACAAACTATCTACAATATTGTAGGCAATACTTCAATTTGTGTTAAATATTTTTAGATACTTTGGTGTTGCCTTAAATACCTTTTGTGGTGCTATCTGCTACATTTGATCGCGTTTTTTGGTGTTCGAAGTTAAAAAGAAACAAAACAAACGATTGCATGTAATGCATTTGCAAATCCGACTATTATATTATTGAGTTACAATGTCGAGAAGTTGCAGATGTAAAGTTCAATCATCGTAGGGCAATAAAACAAGTTAATGGCAAGATGATAATATTGTCCAAGAACTGTGGAGATATATCATACAGAGTTTTTTTTCACACCAAATATATATGTGTCAGAACAGCCAATCACTCAAAGCTTAAAACTGTTAATAAGCACTGGATTCGCACACTAGAAAACTGGATTGAAAGTCTACAAATATACTCTTAGACTAAAAAACGGACAATGGATTCACGTTACTCAACTTGAATCTGTGAAAACCGTGCTAATTCGTTTATTTTTTTAAATTTAGGTTTGTTTTAATTGTGTCGTATTACATGTTTAGGTGTAATGCTAATTTTTTTTTCAGCACATACACATATGATCAAACGGTTTTACAGGCAAGTATTCCTTAGAACAATCACTTTGTGTTATAATAAATAATGTAAGTTTATCTTGGTATTACTGGTTTCTGACCATACTATGCATGTATACATCTAAAGTATTAAGTGCACTAGAAAACTGTAACGTAATAACCTACGGATGTTTAACCTTTTAAAGTTCGTGAAACGAACTATTGATATTAATTAACTTATGGATTATATAAACAACATTGATATAATAAATACTACAATTTATATTAAGTGATAAAAAATTTCCACAATGCAAACTGTTTTCAAAATCCTCTAAATAAAGAGTTTCCGCTTCAATATGTTGCTGGAAAGGTTGCTTTCAAATACCCGTATAAATGATATAAATCGAGCTACAGTAAACGTAAAGCAGTGATTTTCTTTGTAAGAATAGAATCAAGATTCTACAAGACGTTGACGTATCTGCCAGTAACAAAATATCAAGATAGGTCGATTGTGAATGCACGTGGTAAAACCTGTTTTTTTTGTCTCCGTAAAACTCAAAGAATTTATTATCTAAACATCAGTCTGAGACTATCATTGGGTTTCGAGACGCCGTTGAAGTCTTATGACATCGTTTTTTTTTCTGCACGATGTGTTTATTATTTGCTTCGCACTAAAATAAACCATGTAAAGGTCCGTTTATTATACTTATTGCCATAGACACATGCTGTGCCGTTGATAGCAAATGCAGTTATAAAAAAGAATCAAACATGGTGGTATTTTTAGAAGAGTATGGCAAAATTTAAATTTGTGACAAAAGTATGAAAATGATGTAATACACAATTATTGATAATGTAATATTCACTCGAGAACATACGTTATTATTTTAATTGATAAGAAAATTATGAAACATTAAACTATTCAGCGTTTTATATCATTAAGTTTTGCAAGCTTTGATAAATGCTGTTAAAATATACATATGTTTAAGCATTCTAACTTCAAATCTATATTAAAAATCAAAATAATTCTTTCGTAGAAATTCAGACGTCGGCATTTCCCCCTGTCTGTTGTGAAAAATTAGTTGGCTGCAGTTTTGTTGCATTTAAAAATAAAACTTGTTGCATCTGAGAACATAAATGTAGCAGCTAAAGAGACAAGGTAAAAATACATTGTGGTTGTAACAGTTCTATGGTCTTTCAGTTGTATTCATTTACTAGAAAAACAACACAAAAAGAAATACACTAAACTAAAATCTAAACTGAGTTGTTAGATATTATAGCACATGCGTTCACAGATATTGCGATGTTTCTTAAAGGGTGGTGCCTCTGTTTATACCCAATAGATCGGCACAATAGTTACAGACAGAAACCAACTTTCGCTTTTTTATCTTTGCATGTACATAAATTCAATATACGAGGATGCATACCTATATGAAAATGAAATGGAGCTGACCCGTATGTTTTAAAAGTGCTGCCCAAAACGACATTTGCTATTCAGAAAATGGTCTTATTTCCAATTGAACATGTGTATACATGCGTATGCATACCGCCATGGCGCAAATTAAAATGGACAGAACTATAGTTGCAATAACAACAACATTCATGTAACTATCATGTACATGTAGTCCTTTAAGCAACAACATATATGGTCACATAGCAAACTGATACTATTAAGCATTGTAATTGTCATTGTAATGTAACACTTATAAGTATGTGCTGAGTTTAAAACTGATTTTACAAACGCACGTGGGCGCCTGTGTATTGTCCATGATATATTGACATTTTTAGTGTACATAGCTATTAAATAACCAGAATAAGAAGCACGTGAATTAGATAATCGTTAACCGCTGTATTAAATCTTATCTGAGAGGCAGTTTTTCTAACGGCTGAACGCTTTGGCTTATCATATCAATGGTGGGCTGAACCTCATCTCTGGAAACCTGAGCACAATGAATAGGAAAACTGAACAGTGTACCACCATACAGGCATGTTAGCGACGAATACATTTCAAAGGCCTCTGGAAACCTCAGCACAATGAATAGGAAAACTGAACAGCGTACCAACATACAGGCATGTTAGCAACGAACACATTTCAAAGGCGTCTGGAAACCTGAGCACAATGAATAGGAAAACTGAACAGTGTACCACCATACAGGCATGTTAGCAACGAATACATTTCAAAGGCGTCTGGAAACCTGAGCACAATGAATAGGAAAACTGAACAGTGTACCAACATTCAGGCATGTCAGCAACGAATACATTTCAAAGGCGTCTGGAAACCTCAGCACAATGAATAGGAAAACTGAACAGCGTACCACCATACAGGCATGTGAGCAACGAATACATTTCAAAGACGTCTGGAAACCTCAGCACAATGAATAGGAAAACTGAACAGCGTACCACCATACAGGCATGTGAGCAACGAATACATTTCAAAGACGTCTGGAAACCTCAGCACAATGAATAGGAAAACCGAACAGTGTACCAACATACAGGCATGTGAGCAACGAATACATTTCAAAGACGTCTGGAAACCTCAGCACAATGAATAGGAAAACCGAACAGTGTACCAACATGCAGGCATGTTAACAACGAATACATTTCAAAGACGTCTGGAAACCTCAGCACAATGAATAGGAAAACTGAACAGTGTACCACAATGCAGGCATGTTAGCAACGAACACATTTCAAAGACGTCTGGAAACCTGAGCACAATGAATAGGAAAACCGAACAGCGTACCACCATACAGGCATGTGAGCAACGAATACATTTCAAAGACGTCTGGAAACCTCAGCACAATGAATAGGAAAACTGAACAGCGTACCACCATACAGGCATGTGAGCAACGAATACATTTGAAAGACGTCTGGAAACCTCAGCACAATGAATAGGAAAACTGAACAGCGTACCACCATACAGGCATGTGAGCAACGAATACATTTCAAAGACGTCTGGAAACCTCAGCACAATGAATAGGAAAACTGAACAGCGTACCACCATACAGGCATGTGAGCAACGAACACATTTCAAAGACGTCTGGAAACCTCAGCACAATGAATAGGAAAACCGAACAGTGTACCAACATGCAGGCATGTTAACAACGAATACATTTCAAAGACGTCTGGAAACCTCAGCACAATGAATAGGAAAACTGAACAGCGTACCAACATGCAGGCATGTTAACAACGAACACATTTCAAAGACGTCTGGAAACCTGAGCACAATGAATAGGAAAACCGAACAGCGTACCAACATACAGGCATGTTAGCAACGAACACATTTCAAAGGCGTCTGGAAACCTGAGCACAATGAATAGGAAAACTGAACAGTGTACCACCATACAGGCATGTTAGCAACGAATACATTTCAAAGGCGTCTGGAAACCTCAGCACAATGAATAGGAAAACTGAACAGTGTACCAACATTCAGGCATGTTAGCAACGAATACATTTCAAAGGCGTCTGGAAACCTCAGCACAATGAATAGGAAAACTGAACAGCGTACCACCATACAGGCATGTGAGCAACGAATACATTTCAAAGACGTCTGGAAACCTCAGCACAATGAATAGGAAAACCGAACAGCGTACCACCATACAGGCATGTGAGCAACGAATACATTTCAAAGACGTCTGGAAACCTCAGCACAATGAATAGGAAAACCGAACAGTGTACCAACATACAGGCATGTGAGCAACGAATACATTTCAAAGACGTCTGGAAACCTGAGCACAATGAATAGGAAAACCGAACAGTGTACCAACATGCAGGCATGTTAACAACGAATACATTTCAAAGACGTCTGGAAACCTCAGCACAATGAATAGGAAAACTGAACAGTGTACCACAATGCAGGCATGTTAGCAACGAACACATTTCAAAGACGTCTGGAAACCTGAGCACAATGAATAGGAAAACCGAACAGCGTACCACCATACAGGCATGTTAGCAACGAATACATTTCAAAGACGTCTGGAAACCTCAGCACAATGAATAGGAAAACTGAACAGCGTACCACCATACAGGCATGTGAGCAACGAATACATTTGAAAGACGTCTGGAAACCTCAGCACAATGAATAGGAAAACTGAACAGCGTACCACCATACAGGCATGTGAGCAACGAATACATTTCAAAGACGTCTGGAAACCTCAGCACAATGAATAGGAAAACTGAACAGCGTACCACCATACAGGCATGTGAGCAACGAACACATTTCAAAGACGTCTGGAAACCTCAGCACAATGAATAGGAAAACCGAACAGTGTACCAACATGCAGGCATGTTAACAACGAATACATTTCAAAGACGTCTGGAAACCTCAGCACAATGAATAGGAAAACTGAACAGCGTACCACCATACAGGCATGTGAGCAACGAATACATTTCAAAGACGTCTGGAAACCTGAGCACAATGAATAGGAAAACTGAACAGTGTACCAACATTCAGGCATGTTAGCAACGAACACATTTCAAAGGCCTCTGGAAACCTCAGCACAATGAATAGGACAACTGAACAGCGTACCAACATGCAGGCATGTTAACAACGAACACATTTCAAAGACGTCTGGAAACCTGAGCACAATGAATAGGAAAACCGAACAGCGTACCACCATACAGGCATGTGAGCAACGAATACATTTCAAAGACGTCTGGAAACCTCAGCACAATGAATAGGAAAACCGAACAGTGTACCAACATGCAGGCATGTTAACAACGAACACATTTCAAAGACGTCTGGAAACCTCAGCACAATGAATAGGAAAACCGAACAGCGTACCACCATACAGGCATGTGAGCAACGAACACATTTCAAAGACGTCTGGAAACCTCAGCACAATGAATAGGAAAACTGAACAGTGTACCAACGAACACATTTCAAAGAAAATGCAATATCATTATTACGCGGTTAAACTTCTATATAATTGAACGGCGTTTTTTTTTCTAGTACACACAAGGGTGCGTTTTGATGTTAAATGAGAAAATAATTTCTAAATGAGCAAACACGAAACTTAAAGAGCTCTCTGTTGCATCATTCACGAGGTTTTGATATTGCTGGGAACTTCTAAGGCACGTCTTGTTGGAACCAAAAAAATACAGTCCATATTGCATATAAAATGTATCTGAATGTATTGTATGAATGTTTTTGTCTTGTCGAACAGCGTAATACCTGCTTAAATGAACTAGAACAATATTTTCTAGGAAAAAATTTATAAGCACGGATGTCACCATACTGATAAACAACGGTGTATGCTATATTACTATATGTAGTTATAACTAGACATGCAGGTACTTGAATATGCTTTATAAGACGATCTCCCATATATAGCAAAATGCATTGAAATGAAGATTATTCGACATGTGTAAAGGGATATTAGCGTATAAATTGTTAAAATGGATTTGTATATGACATTCCATCGTGACCCACTTGCCAACGAAATGAATTAAAATTAATCATGTAAAATATGCTATTATGTTAACATTGTCAATATTAACAGAATTGATTAATAATTATTCTCACATGACACGCGCAGAGTTTTCTATGGACAATGAACAAAATTCGCCGTTGTTTAACTACCAATTAACAACCCGAATAAAATAGTCCCGAAACTGTAAAATATGGTTCGCATTGTAATTGCAGAATCTGTAGTCAGTTCATGTTAATTAGTATCGAAATTAGTTTCGCATTATCGTTGTTTCTCGGCTAATAAACACCTATTTGTCGTTCTGAAGCGAAAGCCCTCGTGGTTTAATTTATACCCATTATAACTCCAAAGCAGTGTCTATTAGCCCATAAACAACTCTAAATCTAGAAGTATTTCTGAAATTAAACATGATTCAAGTAAATCCCTCTACAAAGCAATGATATTTGACTCTTCATACGAAATACCTTGCTTTTAAATGTATATTTAAATGTATATGAGGCGTTTCGTGGGTAACCCGGGCTTAATGCATCTGCGTTAAGTGTCGTCCCGGGACGGCACTTCCGCCGATAGTGGATTTATGTTAAATGAGACTTCGTTGAAACTAAAAATACCATAAAAGCGGAAGGTGCCATCCTGGATTAGCCTGTGCTGATCCTGCGCAGGCTGATCATAGACGACACTTTGCAGACTCATTAGGCCCGGGTTTCCCACGACATGCCTCATGTAAGTACTGTTAGGACTCTGAGTGTACTGGAAATACATTGCCCATGAACCATGATCCCAGTGTATGTTTTTCCGAAACTCTGTACTTAAAATATTACTAATTTATCCAGGGACGATATAATATATGTAAAACTCTATACTAAAATATTACTAACTTATCCTGGGACGATATAATATATGTAAAAGGTATGCTCCATAAACAATTAAGGGCGTTTTCTTTATTATTTCACAGACAAAGCATTAACGAATGATGAACGACGCTGTATTATTGCTAAGGAATGATGGTTTTCTCAGCATTAAACGGTTGGAAGCTAATTACTTCCTAGTCAAAGTAATGTTTTACAACCCTAAGTTGCTGAACGGGATGTATTCAAGTTTTCGTAAGCCTGAGGTTAAACAAAATGACGTGTGGTGATTGGTTTAGATGTATTGTGCACTTTCCGCCTAAAGTGGATTTATTGTTAGAAGAGACTTCCTTGAAACAGAAAATACCATAAAAGCGGAAAGTGCCGTCCCGGATTAGCCTGTGCGAACTGCACAGGCTAATCCGGGACGACACTTTACGCACATGCATTAAGCCCGGTTTTCCACGACACGCCTCATATTGTTTTATTAGCCGAAGTATGTACATGTACTCAATATTTTTTTTATCAACATTTATATCGCTCTATTGGTTAACCCTTTTGTAACAAGAATGTGTCATTTCAGCATTCAAATGTGTACTCAAGTACCTTGGGACTATAGGTATTCGTAAACATTTTTATTTAAACTTTTAGCCAATGAAAAACCAACTTTTTATGTAACAAAGGTTCTCATTGGTCAATAGAGACAATGTTTGTTGTCGAAAATGTATGTATTAATTGTCTGGTCATCAAGTCTGATGTTAGAACTATAGTCGCTCACCCTGCTCACAGTTGAACCCCTGGCATTGGCAGCCATGTCTGTCGTCGCCGCTGATACACAGGCACGCGCCACAATCGTTCTTGACGTCACACGCCTCCTGGGGGTCACGTGACAGCGACAGGCCTTCAATCATCCGCACGCGCTGGGGCCGGCACGTGCAGTTCTCGTAAATGACGTTACGTATTTCACCCACAAAACGCGTTGCAAAGAACGCTGACGTCAGAGAGAGTTTACTCAGCTGAGATCCGTTATATGTGTTCGGAAGTCCACCAAAGAACACTTCATTATTAGTGTTGGTGTCACCGAAGTTGAAATCCGATCCGAAGGCTATTCGGTTGTCATGGAAATGGTCCACGTAAAATGACGTTTCCATACGGTTACGTCTAACCTCGACCCTGTGCCAGTTAAAGTCATTCATGCGTTGTCCAAGCGTCATCTCGACGGGTTTGTCTCTTCCGTCAACAAAATTCATGCGCAAACGGGCACTTCCGTTCATAATCATTATTTCAAGGAAATCATTTAATCCATTGTCATCCGTGTACATAAGCAATGCTGTTGGTAACCGAGTCCGGAACTCGAAACTGATGGCCGCGTTTTTGCAGGCGTCCCATTTTGGGAATCTAGCGTAGGTGCTCAAACTTTGTAGGAAGTTTAAGGCAAACGTAACGTCCACCAAAAGGAATGCGCAGAGTAGAAGCATGGTCGTTTGTACTGACACGGTTGCTAACGTGGATGCCATAGCAACTGATGTAATGTTGATAATGGAGGAATTGTATCTTCAACAAAAGCAAGTTTCCATTAAGTCTCCTGGTTTTTGTTTTTGATATTTATTGTTTACATATCCAGCCATTGACACACACACACACACTAATATCCATGATGTTATATTAGATTCAAAACTCGTTGAACAAGTGTTCGTAACAAGTCGCTGAAAAAGGATAATGTCGCTAGAGAGTGAAACCAATGGTCCTAACAAAACAAGTCGTTTTTCAGTGTTTAATAACCAAGATTTCAAAATGAAAATATTACCCAAAGTCCTTAAATGATAAGCATCCAACCCTTTATCAAAACTATCAAATGTAATTTTGTTTACATGTAACACTTCTACCAAAAGCACGGATGTTAAGAAGACATAGAACAGTTATTTATCCAAAACAATGCTCACACTGATACAAAATATATGTTTTCAGATTTGTATAGTTTTACTTATGGATGTAAGCGCCTAAAATGCGCGAATAGTACTACCTAAAAACAGTGCAAACTATTTCAGGAATTCACAGCTCTTCAAAATAACTTAAATCTCTTAATACTGCACTTCCCCCGTCGTCCCCACTCACTACTTAAGGAGTCAATGAAGGTATTGTGAAACTCAATGAGAAAGGATTGAGCATTACCAGTCATTAAGATTTTTTGTTGAGAGCAACATAGCTTCGTTATTGCGCATGAAATGTTTGATTTGTTTTGGGCGTTTTGCAGCTTTATGACTGAACAGAAATATATGAGGCGTGTCGTGGGAAATCCGGGCTTATTGCGTGTGCGTAAAGTGTCGTCCCGGATTAGCCTGTGCAGTCCGCACAGGCTAATCCGGGACGGCACTTTCCGCCTCCAGTGGATTTATGTTTAGGAGAGACTTCCTTGAAGCAGAAAATACCATAAACGCGGAAAGTGCCGTCCTGGATTAGCCTGTGCAGTCTTGGGACGACACTTTACGCACATGAATTAAGCCCGGATTTCCCACGACACGCCTCATATGTATTTGATATTTCTCATGTTTTATTAATCGTGTTTGTTTTCCCACTTTTAGAACACTTCAAACAATGAAATAATCTAAGTACGTTTACAATCGGCAGTTTATGAATCGTTTTTTTAGAAGTGTCATAATGTACATTAATAATGTACAAACAGCTATTTGTTCTCAGAATTTAGATAAAAATGCATCAAACTATGAAAAATATACTATAACACAAGCCTAACTAACAAATGCACGAACAAAATTAAACCAAATGCACCAGGAGAAGTATAATAAATATTCTATTAATGTAATGAATACTGTAATACATCTTACGTCTTAAGTATTTCATCTCTTATAATCCAAGTCCAAGCCAATATGCGAATAATTGAAACAATCATATACAACACGCAAACCCATTTTGACTTCACCTTTAGCTATTTGCACAACATTTTGAGAAGTATGAACAATTCAGCATAATGCACTTATGGCTTTTTAATTCCCGAAAGCACGCGCATTTATACTACCAACAAAACACAATCCTCGCAAGAAACCAAAACAACAAAAACAACAGAGTCCCCAAAAGATTTCGATTCCAAAATCCCCCAAACGCACAAATTATCCTGCTTTATTATTTCGCACGGTGGTACTCCTCGGATTTTTCAGATTTTTTTATCTGACACGTAAAGAACATTACTCAGTAACAAGCGTGCAGTTAAACCTATCGTCCAGGAATTCCGGCAATTATATTTTGACAGTTTTACCCCAATTTTCTGAATGATCTACTATTCATTAAGAAGCAGCGGCATCCCAGAACGCTTCTGTGATGTATAAACCTCTGACATTGCGTAGCTAGCGAGAAATAGAGCGGCTAGGGGTTGGGGTGGTGAAATTGTTGGAATGCAGTGCTTTAATTACTGTTTTTGTTGTCTGAAAGAAACACTAGATCTAATGAAGACAAACAAAGAATCAAATACTGGAAGAGTACATTACAAATGCTATTTTCTTACTACTTACTAATAATGATGCCATTTTGATGCAGACCATTCGCACTAAAAACATACGGGCCATGCCAATACATCGAGAATATTAGGTGAGTGTTGGATAAAGATGAAGTTTTATCATGCGAGGCTTAGAAACAGATGAGCACGAGTCTCATATTAATATTCTATTTATCCTATTATGTTTCCTACTATGAAAAACGGCTTCAAAATATGTCAACAAATGAAAAAACAACAACTTTGGTTTCCCATATTTAACACTGTTTTTTTTTGTTTACTACAAACGGAATCATTTGGTGTGACGTCAGATTGAAATACATATGCGTACTGAGAATAACGATCGAATAAACGTGTGCTAAAATAGCAATCGGATAAAGATAAACTTTATACGATGGGTTGTTATCCAGTCGATTCGACTGCTGTAATAGGATAAATATTTTTTTCTCTTTGTTCCCAAAACCTCGAAGTGGGACTGTCTGACTTTTATAGACTTTTTTCATGTCTCTTTCGTTACTCACTAACAAAAACCTTTTTATATAACATAAATAAACGTCAACATCGACAAAATCTATTTCTCTTACCGAACAATCCAAATATATATTTTCTGTCGATACAGATCCGTTTATCCTACAACAACGGCTACATTCGGGTTTGAATGAGACGTTTAAAACTGCGCATGCGTCATCAATCGATCTGAGTGGTCTAGATGCTGTGTATACATGTAGAAATATTAAAATAAATTATCACTTACTGTAATGTATAATGTACAATGTATTATTGTTAAACACTAGAAACTGTAAAGTTTATGTGTAATAAAATTTCTGTTCTGTTCTGTTCATGTAGTTAATAGTTCGCCGCGCAGTTAAGGATTATTTTTTAGTTTTAAATTTCTCTCTTAATACGAATTTCTGGACATAGGTTATAATCAACATTTATTATATTATTTAAAAAATATACGAACATCATTAGAATCTATGGATGGTATTACATTATAATTTAGTACAAAATCCTACAGTCCCTCTTTAAGAGTAAACCTCGGTTAATTTATCTCTATATAGTGAATCTATATATTTCAATTTCTCTATCTAAAAAATGCCATTTCGTTCCTCTGAATGATTAATGGATTTCTTTTCGAATGCCATTTGTGTATTTTGATACACATGGAATTGAAGATAAACATAATTGCAATCAAAACATGAGGTAACTATGTCAAAACATGAGTTTTGTGCAATTAACGTTACATACGTCCTTTTTATTGCAGACATTGCAAATAGAAAGACACTATATTTTGCAATATAAAGGCTTTTAATCTGATTTCACTTAAATAAACCCTTTATTTGTGTTCATGCTTTCTTTTTTCCCTGCTACCGCCAATGCAAAATAATTCCGTATAGATTTTTTACGGGCATTACAAGTATAACAATTTCCCAAAGTTATTTAAAGAAAATCCATTTTGGTGCACCTGCATTAACATGCGCATTTCTTGCAACAGGAACGCATTAATAATGATATATATCACATAATATCTCAATGCTAGAAAACACTTGACAAGTTACAGAGAACATAAGAAACTAGAATATCGGTAATGCATTCAACAGACATGCATCCAAATGTAATCATTTGTACCTGTAATCTATCCCCATGAAACATATATGCACTTTTAACTGTATGAACAACATTACGTAATAGTTGTTGCATACTTTGACCAATATATGTTAGTTATTTAACGAACCCGTAGGGCGAGATGAAATTATTAACATATTGAGGTCAAAGGGAGCTACAAGTGTTTTATATCATATTTACCAATCACATGGCAACCTTCTACAATGCCAATCCGAATGGACAGTTCCTTGACATCACGTGATGTCTGACATGCTTGACATCTGGGTCGTTTCCAAATTAAGCGCTGTCGCAAGGTCACGTGATGCGATCCGCATGTGCAAGCTTATCGTGCAATAAGTAGCCTGCGCATAAATTACAACTAAATTTCAATATACTTCACGCTACTTTTGCACGATAAGCTTGCATATTTGGCTCCAACCATCAGTTCTATTCTGATATCAAAGTTATTGAGTACCGACAACAAAGAAAACTCTCTGAAATCTGGTATACACGTAGATACGTACAGTCCAACATGAGAAACAAGCTGTATGTTGGATACAGAAATGTTACTTTGTCCCCATATATTTCTACACGCGCATTGAAACTTTTTTAAAATATTGTCAAATATTTAAAATTACAGTTCTGTTATTCACTTATTTTATTCAACATGAACTATTGTTTTCCTTTTGCATACATTATCACAGTTTTTTATATAATTATTATTACTATAGCTGTCACACAACAATATCCAGTTTTGCAAAGTTTACAACTATTTTGCGATTTCTAAACTGTTCTTTGCTGAGTTTACTGATGAAATCAATTGTAATTTAAAAGTAATATTTTTCATAAGCCGATGCCATTTTGTTCCAAACCCACACGTTTTTCATCCTATATCAAAAGAATCAACGAGAAACCAGTATGTTTCCTTGATCAACATTTATGTTAGACTTGATTGGTTCTAGATGAATTCAGTGCGAAAATCTAGTATATAAACGAAATATTGTATACCACGTTACACTCATTTCGCAATCAATCAGCACAGCTATATGCTAGGCAAAGTAAACATATTCTCTTAACGAAGTATTGCTTTACCATGTTTACTAGAGATGAATATTTTGAGCGGCGATGTACGATAATATAATTATGTAGGTGTGGGATAACTTAGTGAAGCGATAGATATCAATAAATAACAGAGTTGCCTCCCTTACTGCAAGACAACTTGAAAACGCAGTTGCCTCCCTTTAGAGTTAGAAATTTTTTGCAGCGCACTAAGGCGTTAATATGTTTGTTTCCGGTTACCCCACCTACCCTTAAAAAAGCCCTGACCATAAAACATTTTATTGTGTTTGTCAGATTTTTTTTGTTTTATTAACTTTTTACAATAATTAAATGTTTTTTGGATAAATAAGTGTTTTGTTTTGATATTATCCGCTTATAAACCATGTTTAAGGATAGTAATTATATGTTTTGAATATTTTTCAGTTTTATAATCTTTATGTTGACTATTTACCAAATAAAAAATAAATAAAATAAAAATAAATCCATACCTATCTTAACTTTCTTTTTTTGGGCATTTAACCTGAAACAAACATATTTTTTATACGCACAAGCATACTTTGTTTTGACGACTATGGGACAGGAGATTTGATAAAATGGTATAAATATTACATAACTATTCACGTGTTAATAATTATAAGGTGATTTGATGTTTACCAAACAAACTAAACTGATATTTATTTTTACTGAATGCAACTTTATGAAAACCATATATCACCTCTGAAGGTGTTTGCATTTGTAGTTCAGAAGCCATTATATAGAGGATATGTGTTGGTTTCGGTAGAATATCGATTTTTATTCACGAGTGATCATAGAAATCTATATTTTCACGAGTGGCGCAAAAATATATTTTTCCTATGATCACTAGTGAATCAAAAATCGATATTCTACCGAAATCTACTAATTTTCTTTTTATTTTATGCGTTTTACGCCGTTTTGTTTCATTTTATGTGCTATCTAAATGTGTTTAATTTGAAAAAAATCGAGGGAATTAAAACGTCATGACGTCACAATTTTGAGCCCGGCATCGTTGACGGTCCGTTTCATTTACTGTAGTAAATCGGGAACCAGTTTTAAACAGTGAATTACCAAGTTTATTTCACTGATATGTCCCTATAAAGCACCGGAAAGCATAAAATAAAATACAGTACATGTATTTATTATGTTGCGCACGACGTATTATTATCATTATTGAAAAGTTACTCATAATAAACCTTTACAGTCGTTCTTTTAGCAACATGTTACACTATTTCACTAATATTTTTAAGTAAATCCTCACTTGTGAGTAAAATAACAAATAGCAATTTTAATTCCGTTATTCCTCATGCACAGTTCAGGCCCCGTTAGGATTAAACTGCAGGGTCCACTGAGCCGAATATCGGAAATATTTCATTTTCCAAATAACTTTTCCTCTAGATGAAAGAAACATGAATGTTTGGTACGTGTCGATTAAAATCTTCAAATCAATTAGAAAATGTGCGCTAAAAGGAGTCATGATCTTGTATAATATATTTTTGACCAACAATTATACTTGATCCAGGGCCCTGTGTTATCAAAGATCTTTGGACAAATTTAAGTTACGACTGAATTTTGTAGTTTAAAAAAATGGACATTTATTATCAGTATGTTCCTGAAATAAAGGACATGTGAAAGATACCAAGGAAATGAATTCAATTACTGAAATAAAGTTATTATATATATATATACATTGGTGCTTAGCATTTATGCTTCTTCGAAAATTGTATCGTAATGTAAATATGCCCTACGATGTTTAATAAGACGGGTCCCAGATTTTTAGTGAACGCCATTTTTGACCCTGATCCTGAAATATCTGGCTCAAGTTCATATATAACCTGAAAATCAGGCTCAACTTGTTTTGTGAACATGGGGCCTGATCTGGTCACATTTGCCAGTTTTACGGCATGATTTCATTTTGTATTTATATGCAGTATTTCTTTAGCCCACGATGTTCAGAGGTCGCGGTGGCGTAGTGGATATGGTGTCCGCCTAGCGATCGGGAGGTCCCGGGTTCGATCCCCACTCTGGGAGCGTTCTTGAGATCTCCCCTAAAGACACCAAGTACTGGTTCTACCCAGGAAACGGACTCGAGAGTGTCTCAATAAGCCTAAGGCTTTCGATCCAATCGAGCTAAAATAAATAGGTTTAAACTAGCCCACGATGTTGGTTCGGCAGATTAAATTAGTGTGAAATATATGCATTGTATATACTGCACCAAGCGTAACACTCTGTTGTAACTCGATAAATAGTCATTTGTTTAAACAGATTGAGGACAAGGAATTGCAGCTAAATATTAACGTTGTCTGTGCTTAATGGAGCGTATAGCATTGCAGTCAAATGTGAAACTGTAACGCAGAAGGCGCACTCTACTCATTAGTCATAGCTGGGTAGCTACAATGGCTATTCGATATGAAAAAAGGACATGTGCAAAGAACAACAACAACAACAACAACAAACAAATGACATATTTATAAAAAAAATGACCCATTTATCTTAAACATTAAAACGATAACACCAATAAAACAATTCCACCATCAAAACAAGTTTCATGGACGTACAGAGACTCATTCATTAAAATCATTAAATAAACTGGAGCATCTGGACTAACAAAAGCCAAACATACAGTAACATTAAAAGGGCATTAATAAAAGAGAAATTTAAAACTAAAATAATAATCATTAATAAGTTAAGAAAACCTATAATGGACTAATATGTAATGCTATGCAAATCCAATAATACGCGTGTTTTCCAAAAAACGAAAAGCGTTACAAACGCTATATATTTTTATCCATTTCGATTGATGTATATCCATATACATTTCACTATATACCTATACATAATCTGACTCAAATACTGGTGTATTTTCGGTGTATAATGCAATTGGCCAGATAGAATTCCCGTTTTTCACACTGTGAAATAATTTTCCGTTTTTATTCAATGGCTGGAAAAAAACGGACAACTTTGAGTATCGTATATGTCCGTAACGTTCCGAAACGCCCCGATCGATTTATAGACACGATGCCGCCGTTACATGTTGATTTGAATGACGTCATTGATGTACATGACATGTATTCATACGCGTTCTTTGGAAATGTATGTTTGTTTCGAGGCAGTATCTGGCGGTGTTTTGATCGCAAGGAGGTATATAATAAATGGAATACTACATGACTGTCGTGTTCCGGTGGGTTGTATCACTCTCGTTGAATGTGTAAATTGTATACAGCGTAACACAATCAACTCAGCGACACAAGCCACCGGAACACCACAGTCATGTAATTTCCCTATTAATTTCTAATAAATTTCTATGTCAGAAGTGTTATTTCAATTCCTTATATATAATGCCCTTTTTCTGACAAAAATGGGAAAATTGCCATTTCGAAAATCTGTGAGTAGGTCCCATTAATATATAGCATAAACTCATTCAAAACGTAGATATGATACATTTAAGCACACCAACTAAAATGTAAAGTCTTCGGGACATAAAGAATACTAGGTTAGTGTTGAATACAGATAAGTTTATTAGCGAGGATTAGAAAACATAAACCACGAGCCTTGGCGAGGTGGAATACAGCTAAGTTTATCCCACGGGGTGTTATTTCGTCAATGCAGGCCTGATGACGGGATAAAAATATATACAAATATAAAGAAAGCGAAACTCCAGTTGCGACAGCAGGAGAGAACTCTTATTAGCAGCCCGAGGTCCTTTATTTATGGCAAGTGACCAGTTGCCAGCACATCACAAAAACACATAACAAACACAAAACACACATGAAAAAAACTGGGGTCACCGGATTGGAACAGTCAGTGCAAAGCATCCGGGGTTTAAACCGGTTTACGTGCGCACGAACCTCACACTTGGCCCAAAATTATTCATAAAACATGTAAGCATGAATAAATATTAACCTCATAGTATCGCAATTCAAATTAACAGCACTAAAAGAGAATACTATTCAATTTAATTACCATTTAATTACTCAATGGCTAGATGCAAACCAGAGTAGCAGAATTGCAACTTTCTGAGGCACGATGAAATGAAACAAAAAACAAGTATCAGCTACATCTCGTCTTTTTATAAAAAGCCTCTAAGACATAGCATCATATAGTTCAATTTTAAAAACACGTATAAGTAAAGCGGTGAGAGAAACCAAATGCAGTTTAATGTATTTATGAAAGGAACTGATTTGTTACAATAAAAACTAATGACTGTGTGTATTAATGTTAAAACAGAGTACTTAATGTATAATAAGTGTGGTTTCACGCAGCTGTTTACATTTCTAAACTAATGGATTCTATTGAAAATAAATACTATATTACGAAAACAACGGCGGTGTATTTGAATTATTATCAATATGTTGGATGACAAAATGTTTGAATTGCATTGAACTTGATATAACGATTCATTATAACAGGGAGATCTTTACAAGGTACCAAAGGTGCTTGTTGGACATAACGATTCCTTATACCAGAGAGATATATACAAGGTACCAAAGGTGCTTGCTGGACATAACGATTCCTTATACCAGAGAGATATATACAAGGTACCAAAGGTGCTTGCTGGACATAACGATTCCTTATACCAGAGATGTACCAAAGATGCTTGCTGGACATAACGATTCCTTATACCAGAGATATACAAGGTACCAAAGGTGCTTGCTGGACATAACGATTCCTTATACCAGAGAGATATATACAAGGTACCAAAGGTGCTTGCTGGACATAACGATTGTTCAAAATGCATTAGCTCAAGAGCTCGGAAGTGTATAACTCACCATGAAAGTAATTTAAGGCGTGTCGCGACAAACCCGGGCTTAATGCATGTGCGTAAAGTGCCGTCCCGGATCAGACTGTGCAGTCTGCACAGGCTTATCCAGGACGTTACTTTCAGCCTACGGTGGATTTATGTTTAGAAGAGACTTCCTTGAAACAGAAAATACCACAAAAGCGGAAAGTGCCGTTCTGGATCAGCCTGTGCGGACTGCACAGGCTCATCCGGGACGACACTTGACGCACATGCATTAAGCTGTAATATTTATACTGTATATTCCGTTGCTACTCATAGATATGCCCTGTTTCGCCATGTGAAACTCTACCGTTTAACCTGAAACACCAAGGACGTGTAGCGAGTTATTTAGCCGCAAAAACAGCAATTACAATATTTTCTTGAATATTTTCTTTTTCGGAACCATGTAGCCGATACTGTCAAGCGACACCTGTCGGCTCTCAAACCTTGCCGACTCAGGTGATCCTGTGGAAGTCGTATTATTTGCATACGGTGGCCGAAGTTCTGATCGATATCCGACTTCGTTGTTTTCCGGTACCTGGTCGAAAATAACCGACTGTGACGCGTTGCTATACGTAACATTTCCGTACTGTGTCGGATAATACCCCGATGGCGACTGAGGTAGTGGTACGTATATTGATTCTGCGCGTGAATGGGTAGACGTTTCCGGTTTTACATCGATGACCTCATCATCGCCAATTTCAGCGTATGTGTGGACACCGCTGACCGATACTGACTGTGGACGGTCATGTTCTTTCTTCTTTCTAAAATTAGAAACATGTTATCATCATGTAATGATATAACATTCAAATAAATGTCGTATTTTGCTGCAATAGCGTCTCTGACGATGTCTTGTTAGAAAAATAATGACAAAGGCGACTGTCTCCCTTCAAATGTGATATTTTAGTATCTGCAGTGTAATCATGTTGTTTCGCAACCCCATTCCGTCCACATAACTTGTGTGGGGATTGGTCATGAAATTATTTCTACGGCTATTCTCCCCCTACCTCTGATTCAAGTAGGGCAGTTGTCAGTTATTGGCATAGGTATGTGCACTTAGTACTGGTAAACCGCTTAGATCGGCTAAGTTTGCCCAGGAAAAGTGTGAGTAGGTTAACTGACCGCCGTGATATGACTGAAATACTGTGAAAAAAGGCGAAAAATCCAATCAATCAAACAAACAAACAATCATTGGTCGGTGTTGACAACAGTAATGACAGAAAATTCCTGACAGAAAATTCCACTGTTCCAAATACAATACCTAAATCAGTTGTTCGTCATGTGTAGACAATTTATTCAAAGCTTGCGCATAGTTCATGGTACGTGCGTGCATTTCCGCGCATTCTACATGTTAAATGTTAGATCTATAGCTATTATTTATCAATAATGTGAACTGAAAATGGACGGAAAATTCTTGTTGAATAAATATATATTACCATATTAAACAATACAATATTTCGATATTTTCTACTAAAACAAATAAGCGGAACTCTTGATGTTTATCGGGATCACTTACTTGTCTTTTGCTTTTTTCGGCTTTGTTCCATTGTCTGAAATATGAATATTTAATATTTGTTAAAGCGAAGTCCAATTAGATACTTTAAAATGATTGTAAGTTAATAAAAAATAAATAATTTTAATCAAAAAGTTAAAATATATATTTAAAACAATCTCACATTTCGGACTCGGTGCCTCTTTTATTAATGGAGAAATTTTATTTCAAAATATTTAACTTCAAACTGTTCTATTGCCGTAATGTCACTGACGTTAAACTTTTTATACAGACGTACACAAAAACAATTAAACAATGTTCTCCACATTGGTCTTACAGTTCCTCCTTTTGTATTTTAACTTGACGAGCAGAATCCCGACGACAATGACCAGAACAAGTATCAAAACCCCTGCGACGACGCCCACAATCGTAGACAAAGAAATCGTCACTGTGATATCTTTGCCTTGATTTACTTGATCATTCTGACCTATTGGCAAATATACAATTGTTGGTCATACGTAATTTAATCTTATAATATAAATTGCCTTTTAAATTATCATTAAATCGTAAGATATATGGATAATGGATATATGAATACAATCATGGATAATAGATAAATGGATAAAGTTATAGATAATGGATATATGAATAAAGTTATAGACATAATAAACATCAATGGCGTTCGATACGGCAATCTTTTAAATCGATTTCCTCAACATGTCCTTAGCATGTCATTGATTAAATTTGATTTTAAGATTAGTATATCAAGATTGTCAAATTTATTATTAAAAGATAAATTGTCCACGGATAAATTTTAATTTCCTCACCGCTGCATTCGGTTGTTAGACAGGTCCGGCTCTCAGCCTCATTTCCGGCACAGAGGCTGCCGGGCAGTAAAAGGCTGTTGGAGTCGAGACAAGATCGTGAGCGAGACTGCTGGCCCTGTGCGCATGTGCGGCTGCAGGCGCCCCAGGCGGACCAATAGCCCCAGTGAGTGTTTCCATGGAGACCGAGAGAACCTTCAACACGACATGAGCAATGTTATCATTTATAAGGCAGTCATCGAAAACCACCACCACCACTACCACCAGCACCACCACAGCAACAACAACAACAACAACAACAACAACTTAAACTTCTACTACTTATACTTCTACTACTAGTACTTTTACTTCTACTACTTCTACTTCTACTACTAATACTTCTACTTCTACTACTAGTACGTCTACTTCCACTACTAGTACGTCTACTTCTACTACTAGTACGTCTACTTCCACTACTAGTACGTCTACTTCTACTACTAATACTTCTACTTCTACTACTAGTACGTCTACTTCTACTACTACTACTACTACTACTACTACTACTACTTCTACTACTACTACTACTACTACTACTGCTACTTCTACTACTACTACTACTACTACTACTACTACTGCTACTTCTACTACTACTACTACTACTACTACTACTACTACTACTACTACTTCTACTACTACTACTACTACTACTACTACTACTACTACTACTACTACTACTACTTCTACTACTACTACTACTACTACTACTACTACTTCTACTACTTCTACTACTACTACTACTACTACTACTACTACTACTACTACTACTACTACTACTAGTACTTCTACTTCTACTACTTCTACTTCTACTTCTACTTCTACTACTACTACTACTACTTCTACTACTACTGCTACTACTACTACTACTACTACAACTACTACTGCTACTACTACTACTACAATATAATAATAATAATAATAATAATAATACTAATAATAATAATTATTATTATTATAATTATAAAAGCAAAAACAACAACAACAACAATAATTCTACTACTTTGCAACAACAGTCTATGACTCACCAGTTCGTGTATTCTCGCAGATGCACGTGGCTGTCTCAATGCCTGCCGTGCCTTGCGGGCACTGTGTCCGCTCACCATTGTTGTCAAGACAGTACCTATGACGTAATTGCTTAAGGTGCTCGCACGAGCAGTCGCCCCATGGGCTCCATGGCGACCATGTGATCTCATCTGCAGGAAGTAACCAAGGAAACTGTGTCATATACGATGAAAGAAATAATTTTCGATTAAGAGATGTTTATCGGCTAATAAACAACGAATCGGAGTTCTGATGCGTATGAATTAAACCACAGGGGCGTTAGCCGAGGTGGGTTAATACACCGCATCAGAACGACAAATCGGTGTTTATTAGCCGATTAAAAATGATATAGCCAAAATTATTTCGATTCTAACATGACCTGGCAACATTTTCTGCAATTACAATGCGAACGATATTTTACATTTTCGGAACAGTTTCAGGTTGTCTATTGAAAACTCTGCGTGTGTCATGTTAGAATATTCGTTTCAATTGCGATCCACAAATGGCAATCTTATGCAAATGCGTGTTCAATTTTATCCAATCCTTGCGCTTTGATATAACGAGTTTACAAATTAAAAGAATTCACACAAATAAGCACGTGGTAATGTTTGTGGCATTCGATGAATGGAAAAGAATCCCTTTTTAAATATCTCTGGGGAGGAGTTTAAAATAGTTGTAGCAAAAGCTGGATAGGTTTCAAAAGGATTTTAAATTAGGTTGAGAAACATTCAAATAAGGAAAATGGAAACAGTAAAATACAAAATAAATAAACTTTTGCTGCCTTTAAATCGTAAATGTATATATTGGTGTTGTGTAGCCTAAATCAATTTTCGGCTCAACTAACGTACATGTGTTTTTCTTTTCGATTGTACGGCAGTAAAATATTTGTTGAAAAAAAAAATCGCCTAATAGATCTATATATCTAAAATATGTTTTTGTTGTAATACACACTTCAATGCAATTTTCTTTAATCATATCATAAAACATCCTTAACGGCCAAACCAACGTTTCAACTATCAGGTAGTTGTAGCCGAATTGGTAGTAAATAGTATTAGTGCTATTAGTATAGAAGTAGAAGCAGCAGCCGTAGACGTAGCGGCAGTAGCAGTAATATCGTAGGAGTATAAGTATTAGTATTAGTAATAGTAGTAGTAGTAGTAATAGTAGTAGTTGTAGTAGTAATAGGCGTAGAAGAAGAGGCAGCATTAGTAGTAATATTGTATATATGAGGCGCGTCGTGGGAAAACCGGACTTAATGCCTGTGCGTAAAGTGTCGTCCCGGATTAGTCTGTGCGGACGGCTAATCCGGGACGGCACTTTCCGCCTACAGTGGATATATGTTTAGAAGAGACTTCCTTGAAACAGAAAATAGCATAAAAGCGGACTGCACAGGCGGGTCTCATATATTGTTCAAGTACCTAATTTTATACAATGATTTAATGTTTAAAACATTACACGATCTACCTCCACAGTTCACGTGGCTTGTGCAGGTCCCGACCTCTTGACTCAGACCGCCAATGCAGACGCTATTTCCGGAACATAGTCTCGTGCGGCTCTGGAAGCACGAGGCATTGCACGTGGACCACGAGTGCCACTCGAGCCAGACTCCGGAAGTATATGGCTCTGCGAAACAAAGGAGACATTTAGTTGAGTATTTCGGGCATTTAATGATATTTTATTCTAATTATGGTTCCACCTTCATTTTATCATAATTATGGTTCCTCCTTCGGCATTTTGATGTTTTCCAGGAATAGTTTCAGGATAAAAAACACTAAAACAAACAATTAACCTTAATAGTAAAGAGGTATAGTTTGCTTTTGCCTTTATAAATTTTTAATATAAATATTCTTATAAGGAATATAATGCATCAACAACTATTTATCACACACAAATGCGTTCCTTGTGACACGATCGTTGATATTAAATGTAATAACTACGCAGAATATTAGTGTTAAATTTTCACCAACCTGTCACAGTTACATTGTCACCTACCTGTCACAGTTACATTGTCACCTACCTGTCACAGTTACATTGTCACCTACCTGTCACAATTACATAGTCACCTACCTGTCACAGTTACATTGAAACCGCGCAAGCACGCTCGCACCTGCGGTCCCCTGATCATGTAGTGGCCGACGTCCGTTGTTTTATTCATTTTGTGGACGCCAAGCACCACGGTCCCATCTGGATGAACGATGCATAATGCTCGAGAATTATATATATCGTTGATCTCGCAGTGGGTGGCATTTTGAACTGAAATTATTTCGAGTGTTTCAGGGTTGAGGAAATTATATCTTCCGCAAGACCGATAAGACGGCAGATCGAACCTGACCGCTGACCCCTCTGCTACCTCTACGTTTGTTGACGTCACTTCTCTGCCTGCAATGGATGTGCGTCATCTCTACAATCTAGGGCGACCAACCCATTCTTAGACTTAAGAATAAAGAATAGACTTAACCTCACGAAAAAATATTTCGCAAATATGCTGGGTACCAATGTCGCTTACATCATTAACAAATCGTTCTAAACAAAGAAGATTAAAGAAGAGATGATGAATACCAGTAAGATTCAAATTAACAGCCATGTCAGAGCAGAACAGTTTCAAGATTATAGTTTTACGTTTCAAGTCTAAGAACGAGCTGGGGAATACGGGTACAGGGGCCATATTCCATAAATATCTTAAGTGTATCTTAAAATATTTTCACTTAAGTTATAAATTTCAAACTGCTATATTTTAAAAACTACATTTAAATTTGTGAATCTGTTTATATTTATATATACAACAATTAATATGTTAGAAGGTAACTAATAACCATTCAGCTCATTGCACAGTAAAAAGGAAATAAACAGTTAAATAAAATGTTGATTTTAAGGTTAAGGATAAGATATTACTTAAGATGTTTCTGGAATACGGGCCCATAACGCCACTAGTATGGCCATTATTTAAAATTACGTGCTTGAGTGAGGAACCTTCGCTTTAATGTATGATTATCTAAGTATTGCTAGTTGTTATGATGTCTGTATACACATCGAGTATCTACAAAATAAACTGGCATTATACTAGTTTTATCACGTGTGAAATGACCATGGATCTATCACTTAATGCGTTACCAACGATCTGTACAGTTGAACAATTCATTTTTGCTATTGTAAATCATCTTTTACATTTTACAAAAACGAAAGATATCCGATACAAGTTAAATAAAAGGCACTAAATCGTAACTGAGCATGCAATACGAACAAAAAGCGTTCTGGTATTTCTTACGACACTATCTTTCACTCGTATAATAATATTGACTAAACAAGATTTTACAACGTATTACTGATGCAAAAATAGCGTCAATGATTTAAATAATGTGTATCATCATTTCATTGCTTATACATCGTATCCCAAAACATGTGTCTAAAGGCCCTGTCACACTGTAGCGAATTTGAGCTTCGAGTTCTGTACGAGTTCTGGCGAGTTATAACACGCCGTAAAGTGGACGAGTTGGTCGCGGAATTGTTTCAAGACGACATTTGTTCGAGTTCTCTTCAACCTTGACACGACATTGACACGACACAAGTACAATATTCATATCTTATCACGAGTTCAGCCGAGATATGCGTACGATATCTTGTCGACATTCGGAGACTTGTCTTCGAGAATGTACGAGTGTGGACGAGTCTGACGACTTGTGAGGACATGAGTAAGACGGAAGAGCAGATGTCGTGGGCAAGTATCCCAAACTCGCAGCAAACTCGTGGTATGTCGTAGAATGATAATATACGGCGACACGCTACGACATGGGATTACATGTCTACGGAATGTGTTCGAGTGTGTTTGAGAGTGCGCGAGGTTCCTTCGACATGTCTTCGACACGTGTACGAGAATAAAAAGTCACCGAGAAGCGGCGAACATTTAAACGGCTTAAAATTCTCGCCGCTACTTGGCGAGTTCTGGCGACATAAGAAGACATAAGTAGACATCACTGCGACAAAGAACGACATTTGTTCAAGACCTACACGACACCAGGTAAGTTGTGGCGAGTTACAACTCGCGCGAACTCGTAGCTCAAATTCGCCACAGTGTGACAGGGCTTTAGGGCTTTGCTTTCAAAGTGTGTAAGATAAATATGAGGCGTGTCGTGGGAAAACCTGGCTGAATGCATGTGCGTTAAGTCCTGGATCAGCCTGTGTACAGGCTAATCCAGGACGGCACTTTCTGTCTACAGTGGATTTATGTTTAGAAGAGACTTCATTCAAACAGAAAATACCATAAAAGCGGAAGTTTCCTCCTGGATTAGATTGTCGGACTTAAAATGTGCCCGAGGTCTTCCGCAGTGTCTTACTAACGCGAATTGTATCTTAATTATCTTGCAACGCAAATCTTAACACGTTAATATTTCTGTACCACTTAATTTGTGTCCGAGGTCTTCCGAAATAATCTTTTTTTTTTTTTTTTATTCAATATAATATATAAAGGTGTTATATTGTTACAGCAAAACATACATGTTACAACATATTATGCACTTTAATCGTAACAATATTATAATTGGTGATGTGTATATCAGATGCTTGGGATTCTTATGAGTGGTTATGATATATAAACAGTGGGGAAGAAAAGGATACAGAAAGACATTCACAAGATGTTTACAAGTGGACTGATTTTTTATTATATTATTATAACTCTAGTAGACGTCGCCATTTTTTTTCAAACTCGGATATTTGGTCATTACAAAGGGCTATTTCTTTTTCAATTTTAATTCTACGTTTTAAATATTGCGTGAAACACATATAATTAGGAAAAATTTGCATTGATTTCATGTGACAGATGAATGACTTCATAAGTAGTATTACATAATTTATTATTTTTACGTCTATTCGTTCAGATGTTTCTTGAATTCCAAAGCTTATGATATAATGTAATGTGATATTGAAAGATTTGCTATTTAGAGTAGTTGATAACTGATGCCACATGTTTTGATTGTGTCTACATTCCCAGAATATATATTAAATTGATTCAACATGTTCGCAACATGGATCACATAGGTTCGTATTTGAGAATTTGCATTTAAAGAGATATTTGTTTGTTGCGATAATTCTGTTTATATATTTATATTGAAAGTTTCTTAATTTTGTGTCTATTGTTGCTTTGTATGGCATTGTAAAATTTAGTTTCCAGTTCATATTACTGTTGTTGAATATATGTTCCCATTTTTGTTGTGCTTTTGTTAATTCGTTTGATTTTGGGATGTGCAGTTCATATATTAACTTATCTGGTTTGTTTATTGATATCACCTTTTCTAGAAAAACAGTTTGCGTACATGGTTTATTTTCAACGTTTATTTGAGATTTTATATTAGTCGGTGTACTTTTTATCAATGAGTAATACATAAGGAAGTTATTTATTGGGATGTCGTATAAGAACTAACATACATTTTCAAATGAATAGAAGTCTTGTACTCTGAAGTCATATAATTGATCAACATATTTAATACCGCGTTCGAACCATTCTCTGTAGAAAAATGTTGTGTTATTAACTTGTATATCTTTGTTGTTCCAAAGTATAACTTTACTATTGTAAGTCTTGTTGAGGTTATTTGTAGTATCAGTCCATGCTTCTAATACGTCATGTAAGAATGTGTTTTCTTTACAAATATTCAATATGTTTATGTTGTTAAAGTTACATTGAAATCTCCTCCGAATTTTTGCAATAAATTGGTATAAAACCATTTCCAATGTCCACTATTTGATTTATCTAATAAACGTTTTACCCAGCTAGACTTGATTGAATTGACAAATGCTTTTATGTTGGTAAGTTGTATGCCCTAGTTCAACTGGTTGTATTAAAGTGCTTCTTTTTATTTTATCTGGTTTTCCATCCCATATAAATGGGAATATCTTGTTGTTGATTTCTTTAAAAATGCCTTCACTTGGATTTGGAAGAACTGTTAGTACGTAAATTAATTTTGGAAGTGCAAAAGTTTTTAATACTGTCACCTTGCCTAAAAGGGTGAGTTTGCGATGTTGCCAACTTTTCAGATAATTATTGAAGTTTTGTAATTTTGGTATTATGTTTTTTAGTATTGTTTCAGTTTCATTATTTGTAAACGTTATTCCTAGTGCAGTGGCTTCACTGGAAGTCCATCGAAATTTTAATTCCTTCATTAATTCGATGTTAGTATTTTTAAATTTCCCTACTCTTAACACAGTACATTAGGATTTATTTAAATTAAGACCCGATGATTGTCCAAAAAATATTATCGATGATATTAATTTTTTGAACGAGTCTGGATTATCATCACAAAAGTAAGTTGCATCATCAGCAAAAAGAGATTGTTTAATTTCGACTCCTGGTTGCATATGTATACCTTTTTAGAATCATTAGATTGTATATGTTGCGATAAAAATTCAATGCATAAAATAAATAGGGAAGAAGATAATGGACATCATTGTCTTACTCCTCTTTCTATTTCGAAGCTGTAAGAAAAAAAACATGGTTGTTATTAAACTGTTTATATTTTTGTAAAATAATTTTACCCATTTTATAAGACTTGCACCAAAGTTCATTTTTTTCCAGGCATGCAAACATGAGCGAATGGTCTAGAGAATCAAAAGCTTTTTCGAAATCTGCAAAGAATATTTGACCATGTTTGTTTGATTTGTTGCAAAAATTTATGCATTCTTGTATAAGTCTAACGTTTTCAACGATATATCTTCCCTTTACAAAGCCTGACTGGGAGTTGGAAATAAGTGGTGGTAGTATCTTTTTAATTCTGTTTGCTATAGATTTTGTAGCAATTTTATAGTCAGTATTGAGTAAACTAATTGGGCGCCAGTTCGAAAGTAAATCTAATTTTTTACCTGGTTTTGGTATTAATGAAATAAGTCCTTGTTTTTGTAAAACGGTAAGTTCTCCAATGTTATACGAATAATTGAGTGAGTTTATTAAGTATTTGTTTAATTTCATTCCAAAATATTTTATAAAATTCTTTTGTTATACCGTCAGAGCAAGGGCTTTTGTTATTTTCCATTTCTTTAAGCGCCAGTTTACATTCATATTCTGTTAATATACCATTACATGAATCTTTTTCGTTTTCATTCAAAGTGTTAAAAGGAAAATCAAATAGGTTGTTTGTTACAACGGTTCGTTTTTATATAGATTTCGGTAGAATAAGTGTTGTTCTTCTAAAATATCTTCTCTGTTAGTAATTTCTACATTGTTGATTATTAATTTATGAATAGTTTTTTGTTCACCGCGTCTTTTTTCCATGTTTGCGAAATATTTTTTTGGCCATGAGTCTAATTTCAATGTCCTCGTCTTTACTGTTATTATTATTATTATTATTATTATTATTATTATTATTATTATTATTATTATTGTCATTATTATTATTATTATTATTATTATTATTATTATTATTATTATTATTATTATTATTATTATTATTATTATTGTCATTATTATTAATATTTGCTAGGTTGTCAAGCATTGATAACAGGCTCGCCAAACTTGACCGTATTGAGATGGATGTATACAAAATAGCGAAAAATGTAACGCTTGTGGAGGCCCGAATGAATGACATTGACACTAAGTATTCTGAGGTTACAACACGACTTCTTGAACTTGAAACTAGCCGGGCTTTCGATAGTAGTGAATGCGATGATTTGCGTCGTAAACATTCTGTTTTAGAAAAATCTTTGAACTCTGAAAAATCTAATCTGATGCTTTGTCGATAGATTTAAATGACTTGAAGCAGTTTAATTCCACATTAGCTGACGATGTTGTCCAGCTGAAAGCCCATTCTATGCGCGACAATCTCCTTTTTTAAATTTCGCTGAGGAAAATTCGTTTGATGATAGGAGAAATGAAGATTGTATGTCAAAAGTTCTTTCTTTCTGCGAAAATGAACTTGGCACGAATGATGCGCGGGTAATCAAGATCGACCGTGCTCATCGTGTTGGACGGTTCGAACAAGGTTCGAAGAAACCTATTGTCGCCAAATTCAACTTCCATCAGGATAAGCTGACAGTGAAGCAAAACGCCTATGATAAGCTGAAACACTCTGCATATCACGTGTCTGACCAATATCCTCGTGTGATTCAGGAACGTCGGCGGAAGTTAATTCTGTATCTAGTGCAGGCGCGTTCTCAAAACAAGCAGGCTTCCCTGAACGTCGATAAGCTGTTTATCGACAGGAAACTCTATACCGCCGACAGCCTTCCACCTGGTCCTCCCCGGATCTGCCGCCTCGCGGCGGGTCCAACTTCCGGAACGGAAACCGCACCGAGCCAAACCAGCAACGCGAATCTAGAAACAGCGCCCCGTCTGCACCATGGAACCCTCCAATGGATCACCAGGGCCGAGTTACACCGGATCTGCCGCCTCGCGGCGGGTCGAACTCCCTAAACGGAAGCCGACCAGTGCCAATCCAGCAACGCGGGCCTGAAAACAGCGCCCCGTCTGTACCATTGAACCCTCCGACGGATCACCAGGGCCGCGCCATCAACACATCCGGTACTGCTGAATAGGAGCTCCCGAAGAAGCAACTACGTTTCTTGTTATGGAACTTTCAAGGACTTATCTCAAAATTAAATGATAACGAGTTTACAAATTATATTAATGAATTTGATGTATTATTGTTTTGTGAAACTTGGCACTCAAATTGTTCAAATGTTAATTTAAACAATTTTGATTGCTTTTCGTGTCCAAGACCTTAACTAACAAGAAAGCAAAACGTAATAGTGGTGGACTAATTGTTAATAAAAAGTACGCTGGCAAAATTGAATTAGTGGACATCAATCTTAACGGCTATATGTGTATTAAGCTATGCAAGACATTCTTTGGTACATCTAATGACCTTTACTTTATACATTGTTACATACCGCCAGAAGATTCACAGGTATACAAATGTAGAAGTTCACCTCTGTTTGAATTTGATTTCTTTGAAAATATCTCAAATGATTTACTTCGCTATTCTTTACTAGGTGATGTTATTTTGACCGGTGACCTAAATGCACGCATTGGTCAGAGATCAGATTTGGTAGAATATATTAACCTTGATAGATTATGTGAGTATGCCTACAATAACATCTGACGTAGATAAACTGCCGTTACGATGTTCTTTTGACGAAATTGCCAATACTTATGGCAATAAATTATTGTCATTGTGTAAAGAGAATAATTTATGTATAGTCAATGGGCGATTAGAGCCGGGTAATTTCACGTGTTATAATTTTAACAGAAATAGATTTGCTGCTAGTGTAGTCGATTATGTTATATGTGATTATGAAATATTTGGTCGGTTTAACGGTATATGTGTACATGATATTACTGAATTCTCGGATCATTGCCCAATTGAGTTCCAATTAAATTGCGCCAATAATGCATCTATTGTTAATACTGCTAGTGTTGAAAAAAATGTGTGGGACGATAGCTCAATTAAAAATGAAGAATTGCAAAACGTGTTGTATGATAATAAACAAGTTTTTGATGAATTACTGAAAAGTTTTTCAGATGGTTTAACAGATATTAATACCTACGTGAATAGTTTGTCAAGTACTATTTTTGATCTGGCAGTTAAGGTTTATGGTAAAACATTTCGCACTAAAGTCAATAACAATCGAAATAGTGGTAAGATATCGCCTTGGTTTAATATTGACTGTAGAAATGCTAAGTCGACTTTTAATCAAAGTAAACGCATGTTTAAAACTAATTCTAGTGATGTAAATAGACTGAATTTTTTGAATGCAAGGAGTGCTTTTAAATGTATCAAACGTAAGGCTAAGCAATCTTTTTACAGGAGTGAAAAACAGAAATTGTCTGTGTTAAGTAAAAGTGGTTCACGTAAATTTTGGAAACATGTTAATAAATTTAAAAGTAATAAAAAGTCTGGATCACCCGACATTTCTCTTGAAGAATTTGACAATCATTTTCGTAATGTGTCAAATAATCCAAATAATAGCACTTATAGAGATGATAATGCAAACAATTATGATGTGTATGATAATATAAATATTGATAGTTTAGACTGTCAATTTAGTGTAGAAGAGGTTTGTAAAACTATTGGTAACATGTCCAGATATAAAAGTTGTGATATGTCTGGCAATGTTGCGGATTTCTTTATTGATGCAAAAGATTTTATTGCTCCCTATTTGACGACTATTTTTAATCATATATTTGATGGTGGTATTTATCCGGTCGAATGGACTAAAGGTGTAATTGTACATATATATAAGAAGGGTTGTAAATCAAATCCCTCGAATTATAGAGGAATTACATTAATAAATATAATCGCTAAAATATTCTCACTTGTGCTAAGAAATAGGATGAATAAGTGGTGCGAAAATGAGCAGAAGTTAAACGATGCTCAATTTGGTTTTCGCGATAATCGTAGTACTGTTGATAATATATTCATCCTGCATACTATAATACAGAAAGTTCTTGCTAATAATTTAAAACTACACTGTGTATTTATTGATTATGAAAAGGCTTTTGACACCGTTATACATGATGCATTGTGGATAAAATTAGCTAATTCCCATGTAAGTTGTAAAATGTTAAAAATGCTTAAATCTCTATATTCAAATGTTAAAGCTTGTGTTAAAAATTCTGAACACATGCCGTATTCTGAACTGTTTGACATAACACTTGGTGTCAAACAAGGAGAGCCTCTATCTCCTTTACTGTTTATATTATTTATTAATGATATCAATGATTATATTGATGTGTCTAAAATGTCTGTAAATGATATTGAAAAGTTGTCACTATATATGTTACTATTTGCAGATGATATTGCTTTGTTTACGACTGATCCCAATAGTTTGCAGGCCCAGCTAGATTGTGTAAACCAATATTCTTCTAAATGGGGCCCCAAGATAAATGTAGCTAAAACAAAAATATGTATATTTGAACGCAAAAAATCTAGAAATAATTTTACATGGAGTATAAACAATATTAATCTTGAGATTGTTGATAGTTACCTTGGTATGAAATTTTATTATACCGGAAGTCTTGCTAATGCTGTAAAAGCACTAAATGAACAGGCTCTGAAGGCATATAATGGCCTTATATCACTGTTTACTAGAGTATCTTTAGATATTAAAACCAAATTGTTACTGTTTGATTCGACTGTTTCACCTATTATTTTGTATGGTAGTGAGATTTGGGGCATATATGACTTCAAGGAGGTAGACAAAATCCAAATGAAATTTTGTAAGCATATTCTTGGCGTGCGTACTCAAACATCCACAGTTGCCGTCCTTGGCGAATTAGGTAGATTCCCACTTTCGGTCATTTGCAGGGAAAGAGCCTTAAAATACTGGTGTAAAATTATGAAAAATCCGGAATCACTTCCAGGCAAAATATTTATAGAACATATTTTAGATATCAGTTTTAATTCATTGAATTTCAAAAATAGTGGGGAAAGGCGGTTAATAATGCATTAGATAAGCTTGGATATGGCTACTTATGGTATATGTTTGATATTAACTGTTGCTATATACCCATGTTAAAGCAAAGGTTGCGTGACCAATATATACAGATATGGTCGGAAACTGTGAATTCTCAAAACAAATTAGAGTATTATAAAAAATTAAAAACTGTTTTTAGGTATGAAACATATTTAGATGCTATTGACCAGGATAAGTATAGAATTGCATTGACTAGGTTACGATTATGTTCAAATTCTCTTGAGATTGAAACAGGAAGATACAATAATGTGGATAGAATTAATAGACTATGTAAACTATGCAATTACAATGTTGTAGAGTCAGAATTCCACTGTGTACTCTGCTGTCCCTTGTATCATGACTTAAGGCAAAATATAAAATTTCAAATGCTTTTAGTACTATTAATAAATTTGTTAATCTCATGTCATCAGAAAAATTGGTTTGTTAAGACGACTTTCAAATTGACGTACTTTGCGATATTACGACGTTCCCAAACCCTAGATAGTGTTGCTTCTTAACCTACTTTTTTTGTCCAACATTTAAGGATTTTCAAATAACTTGGCAGAAGTGATAACCATTACATAGTCAAAGGTAAAATATAAGTATGAATACCATGGACTCTGTCTGGAGCATAATTTTGTCCGGCATGAACGAATTTTTAAATAACTTGACAGAAGTGATAAGCATTATGATGTTTTTGTACAGTTTTTTTTATAAAGACTGCTTTGTATAATTGGAATTATGTATTTTGAACTTGTAATGTTGCTAATGGCCATCTTTCATTATGTGTTTTGTAAATGGCCAAAGGCATTGCTCATGCCGATTTGCCAAATAAACCAGTAAACCAAAATTATTATTATTATTATTATTATTATTATTATCATTATGAGTAGTAGTAGTAGTAGTAGTAGTAGTATTAGTAGTATTAGTAGTAGTAGTGTTATTATTATTATTTTTATTATTATTATTATGTAATTTTGTTTGTCTAGGTTGTCAATTTCTGTGATAGTAATTAATTCCAATTTGTTTACTTCTTTTTTTTTGTTTGACGTATATTTTATAGTGGTATTTCTTATATTGCCTTTGATAACTTCCCATAGAGTATTAGGATTTGCGTCTTTATTATTGCTAACTGTATTCGATATTGTTTCTTTTATTTGTTCCTGATAGTATGATTCGAACAGAACGCTGTTGTTAAGTTTGAAATAGCCCGGGTCTCGCTCAGCTTGAGGTTTATTAAGTTTTAATATCACTATTGAATGATCCGTCATGAAGCCAGGTTTAATAGAAGAGGAGTGTATTACATTTGATAATGAGTCTGAAGTTAAAAGATAGTCGAGTCTGCAGAATAGCTTTGGTTCAGAGTTTGAATGCCAGGTAAATTTGTATTGTTCATGATTCAAATTGCTCGATATGTCGTTAAAGTTTAGGTCCTGCATTATGCTATTTATTATTTTTCTGCATTTTGGGTGCGTATGTATGTTACCATTCTTTTTATCTATTAAATGGTTGAGTACCGTGTTAAAATCGCCTCCAATAATTATATTTTTGTCAGTATTATCTCGCAAGAATGTTTGTAACTTTTATTTAGAAAGACCCCTCGTCAGTGTTAGGGCCATAAATGTTAACTATAGTAATCATAGTGGTATGGAGTTCAATTTCAATGTATGCTTATCTTCCTGGCATAATTTCATTAAATTGTATTACGTTTAACCCCTCACTGTTTAGTATTAAGAAGGAAATACCTAATTTATTTGTGTGTTCTCCGCTGATAAAGCATTCTCCATCCCACTCTTTTTTTAACGTCTCTTTTAAGTTATGAGTTAAGTGACTTTCTTGAAGCAGGCAAATGTTGTATTTTTTGTCATGTAACCATTTGAAAAATTTATTTCTTTTTTCTTTGTTAATAAGCCCTTTGACGTTTAAGGAACATATATTAAATGTCATTTTTTTATTGTATATAAACTATTTCATCGTTTAGAATCAGTCCCCATGTATGTGCATATAAAATAAAATGATTGTAAATCTGCATTTTTAGTTATTTGATATGCGCGTCAGTAGATCTACTGATCTTGAAAAGGCGTATGGTGGTAAGTTTACTATTTTGCGATATGCGTACATGTAATGTTGGTGGGAGTGAACAGAAAATTAAACGTGAACAAGAGAAAAATGTTTGTGTGTTCATGTGTGTTTGTGTGTGTGTGTGTGTGTGTGTGTGTGTGTGTGTGTGTGTGTGTGTGTGTGTGTGTGTGTGTGTGTGTGTGTGTGTGTGTGTGTGTGTGTGTGTGTGTGCGTGCGTGCGTGCGTGCGTGCGTGCGTGCGTGCGTGCGTGTGTGTGTTTTTTACGTGTACTTACTTATTGTTTATATAGTAAGCATTCATATTCATCCGATTTTATGTCATATTGTTATACAATTGTATGATACATGTTTACATAATAACAAGAGTGTACATCAATGGCATATTACAACTATCGAATATTTTACAGAAACCTAGTGTTCAATTTAATTTATAATTAAAACATGAAATAATTGCATGGAGACAAGGGTAAAGTACAATTATAAGTGTGATATTAATACAGTCTAAAGTTAAAGTAGTGTGTGACAATCATGCGAAGAGTGTAACCTATTAATAATATTTTGACAAGATTTAATTTTAATATGTGGTTATATAAAATATAGAATATAAAATATATAATTTCTCCGTTTGTGATTTTCAACGAGGTGGTTATTTTTAAGTTCATAAATTCAAGCATGTTAATAATTAACGTACATATCTTGCATCTAAAATAGAGGAAATAATAACATTCTTGTTGCCATATTAATATGTAGTTACCTTACAATCAACATGTTAAACAATGCAAATTCGTAATAATATCATTCTTGTTGACATATTAATATGTAGTTACATGATGATCAACATATTAAACGATGCAAATACGTAATAATGTCATTCTTGTTGACATATTAATGTGTAGTTTCATTATTATCAACATGTTAAATAATGCGATTTCGTAATATGTGTGGTTTTCAATCAGAAGATTTCAGTACATTTTGTTTTAACATGTAACAGATATAGCTTCTATATTAGAATCTGTCAAAAAAACATAATTATATTCAGTTTTAACATGTATAAAAGTTACATGTTCTTTATTAGAATCTGTCGAATATATATACTTATATAGAAGTAACTGTGTGCAACTATCTAGTCATTCACTAATATATTTACACGTTTGCACATGTACCCGTGCATACGTCGTAAATGTATATTTCTGGTTGATATGACTTTATTGTCGAATACAATTAATGACTTTATTGTCGAATGCAATTAATAATAATTATCCGAAGGTAACAATCCTATGTTTTTATTTAAGGTTTAAAATGAGTGATAAGGTATAGTCATGAACGCTTCCGATTACGGTTATCTAAATAAACGAAAACGAAATAAGGATAGATTAACCATAAGTTTACAATTATTGCGAACAAAATATGGAGGTTCTAATTTAGTTATAACAGGGAGTGAACATTGCTGCCTGGGGTTGATCTAATTACGAAATCGGAAAAAAATTTGGTCAACCAGCGGAAAGAGGATACTGGCTAAGGATTGATATAGTGCATGATTATTTACTACATGGTCTATATTAAACAACAACATAAGGTTAAACAGTTTTACAATATGCAAAATACTTATGTAGTTTAGTTTAGTGTTTTGACATCTTATGAAGAAACGAGAACTGTTTTTTTTTCATTCGTTTTATTTTTAATTAGTTGAAATACAATAATTATAAGTAGATCTATATTTTACAAAAAGGTTACCTTCCTTCATTCTTTATCATAAGATAATTTGCATTTCTTGAACTTTTAAGTTATGTACAAAAGTTTTCACAAAATACTTGTATTATCTCACCAGACAATATGCCATGATAGAAATGTTAAATGGTTCATGTTTATTGTGTAAAATAATTGTTCTATGTTTTATAAACGTGAAAAATCTGCATAGATTGACATCAGAACAATTTTCTAATACATAATATATGTATAAATGTATAGAAAATACAGTAAACATATATAAGAAACACAGACACACGTTAAACATGATACCGTATCTTGTTGCAAATTGTCAGTGTTTGTTGTTTGTAACCGTATTTGACATTAATGTTGTTAATACTATCAGAAAAACTGCAAGCTTTAGGCTTTGTAAATATGAAGTATATATGTAGTGTATTGCTGTAAATATAATATATATGCCATGTATTTCTACAAAATGTATGTGTCTGTGCTGATGTGTACGTGTGCGTGCGTGCTTGCATATACGTATGTGTGCGTGTTTGTGTGAGTGCGTGCGAGTGCATGCATGTGAGTGCGTGTTTGTGCGAGTGCGCGTGTACGTGTTCGGACTGAGTGTGTATGTGCGTACACTCCCTCAAATCTGTGTTTGTGTTTTGCTTGTGTTAAACACTTATTCCCTCTTGTTGTTGACAGATATATTGTCAACGTATAACGTCAAAATGTATCAAGGTTTAATTTAAACAGCAATATTTCTTGACAAATATACACTCTTAGTCGTTAACATGTTTTCATATACTAATTATATAAATAGTGTTGTTGACTAACATTTTGTTAACGACTAACTCTAAAAAGTATCGTGAACTTATTTAAACAGCAATGTTTTTTAACAAGTATACACTCTTAGTCGTGTATATTGTTTACATTGGGTAACGATGAGATTTCCGTGGATCTCGTTCTGCTGTATTGATGTTTACGTTTTTCGGCGGGTTATGCACAGGTCGTATATTAAGTTGTATACCGTTCATAATCGATATGGTTACGCTGCGTTTTTCGATTTGGGTATAGTTAATGATTCGACCATGGTAGATCTATCCAGTAATTGTACTGATCCTGCGTCACTTTATGAACGATTTCATTAACGTCCCGGTAGTAGATGACTCCGTCGCGGGACCAGGCTGAGATAACAGTGTCAGTTTGCTTCTTTCGAACGCATGCGAAGACATGAGCATTCAATTTTGTGAGGTGGTCGTTGACGAAGATAGGTGTTGTCTGTTTTCGAAGTTGTTTTGCGCGCTGCATCATTTTACTTCTTTTCATACGAGAGATCATTTTCAAGATGATGGGTCTGGGTTTCTTTTAGTCAAATGCACCGATTCTGTGTGTGATGTCGATATCATCTTCTGATAACTGAAGTTCACGGATGTTTTTGTTGAGCGTTTCGATGACTTTCGCTGCTGTTTCACTCAAGCTTTCACTTTCGCTATCGTGTATTTCCTTCTATCTTTATATTTTCTTCTGCTGTACTGTTCTAATTCGTTTACTTTCATGTCACATTTGGATTCTTGAATTTAAGTTGTTTCTTTAAGCATTCATTTTCGTCTTTCTGTTCATTCAATTTAATGTTCAAGTCGTTTATTTGTTTTGTCATTCGCGTGTGTTCCATGTTTTGATCAAAAAGTTCGCTTTCAACCTTTTCAATTCTAAGGATTACTGACCCCAGCATTTCATCTTTCAGTTGCAGCACTATGCTTTTAATTAAATCACCGAGTTCACTGCTGTATTTTGTTAAGACGTTGTTTAATTTTCTGTTTATCTCTTTCAATTCAGATACGATATCTATGTCGCTTGAACCATCATTTGTGGTACACTGATGTCCTTTTGATTTCTTTTTCTTTTGCTTGTTGATGTTTTCATTTGTTTCATTTTGGCTATTTTGAGCTTCGCTTACGTCGTCTAAATCGCTTTCAACATTTGTAGCGCATTGGTTGCTTTTCGATTTCTTTTTCTTTTATTTGATTTTTGATGCCTCATTAAAGCTACTATCTGCTTCACTTATGCTACTGACTAGGTCTCTACTCCTTTTGTCTCCGGCCTTCACTTTGTCTCCAGCTTTCACTTTGTCTCCCTCAAGTTCCATTTTAATGATGTATATAAATATATTTTTCTAGTTCATGCTACAAGTTGTTCGCCTTTGTTTTTACGCTGAGTGTAGATGTACAGTTTGGTCATGAGCACCTTTACGTAACAGTGTGATCATGTGTACACAAACCGTTTTTATTGTTTACATTGTACTGTACTGTGTAAATGAAACTAAATTGGCGTTGCCCATATCAATAGTTAGCTATTTTTTTATTTCATTATACTATGTTCATTTTATGGTGGAAGAAAACACTACGTAAGGAATGTAATGTCTCAATTACCTCTGAATATCCTTATCCACTAATATTCACTATCTGCACTTTTAATCCTTTTAAAAATCACGTTTTATTACCACGTTCCCAAGGTTAAGGTCATGCTTCCGAAATATCTTACTCACAAATTGTATCGTGATAATTATCTGACAACGCAAATGTTAACACGTTAATATTCCTGATACCATTTAATTATCACAAATATATTCGCAAACCAATTCGTGTTATTTAACGCGAAAATTATCACGATACTTATCGGACAACACAAATCAATTCCTGATACCACATAAGTTTTTATTGTCTGAAATTCTGATGACAGTTTTGGGCACTTTCAGGTCTGTTTTTTGTTAAGCAGATAACTATCTTACGAAGAACGCTATCAAGATATAAAATAAATAACACAATACTTAAGTGGTAACACGAACATTTTCGCGAACCTTAAATAGTTATCGTAAGGCAGTTCTATGCCACCATAATGATATGTAGTTTTTATTAAGATATTCCAAATCTAGATCTATTAAAACGTATAAAATATTATAACTCAGAGCGATGGTATATAGATTTGATAAAGAACAAATTAAAGTAGGCCCCTATTCAACGAAGACCGTTAACTTAGCAGCTGTATAGTCGAAATAACTCGGTTAATGTAACTTGTTATTAAAAGTTTATTTGAAATGTTCTTCAATTTCAAATCGGAATATGTAACAGATTTTTTTAAAATTCGTGTCCACGTTTTTTTCATTATACGCATTTACTCACTTAAAAATAAGATGAAAGAAATTGACAAGATCTAATAAAACATGCGTCATAGAGATTCATAACGGATAAAGCAACTTTAATTCAAAAGCACTGATATTATTAATAATACTACACCAATCACATACGAATTAGCTGATATCTGTGATACGTATGCAACAAACCAAATTGAATTTGTGACATCTAGGACGCCTATAGTAAATAAAAAACTGTAATTCGGGACTTACCTGATATTTGACATGTTAGGAATAAAATCCGGATAAATTTATTGATCGGCATTTTCTTCCAGACGTTGAAGTATGACTTCATAACTTTATTGTGATTAAAATAATGATGTCTGTTTTTCAGTATGTATCCGTACGATTCCTGTAACAAGAAATATTTTTCAGATATGTTCGTGGTAAAACTCTGAAATATTATGCCAATGTAACTTAAAACAACGTTCAAGAATCACTAAGTGCACTTAGTGAAAAAGTCCATTTTTTATCAACACGTCAAACATTCATCCGGTTTAATCGATTTGATAACATTCATAAATATAAAATATACTAAGACATTTAAACGTGTTTTTATTAAAAGCTGCGTCAACAAGGTTCATATCTTCAAACGTGTATATTTCTTATTCTGCATGGACAATGCGAGCTCAGAAATTACGCTCGTCGATGTTAAAATTGTATCGTCGTTAAGCGTTATATATTATATTTCAATAAGGCTGGAAATCTCGAGTACTTGCCACCATGTCCAATTTTATATATGCCATACTAAAACATAAATGTGTCACCTTTTACGGTAAAACAGCTGAATACACTTCTAATGAACATTTATTACTTCTTGAAACACGCGCATATGTTGATAGTTATGACTAAGTCCCGGACTTGTTTATAAACTTTGCCCACACGTCGACCTGTTCTAGGAAATGACCGCTATGTTAAAAGGACTTAACCATCACCAGGCACTATTGTTTGTCATGGT